>CAJNDT010002724.1:470457-671877 GCA_905221615.1 Symbiodinium sp. CCMP2592 | reverse complement strand
CGGCAGCCGTGCGTGATCGACAGCTACGTGAACTCTTGGAGGATCGCGGGATGTTGGGATCGAAGTTCACAGCATCTGCCAGCTCCTCAAGACCTGTTGGTATCGACGGCATTATCGCATCTACGAAGGGCAACGACCTCATTGGTCCCCCTGTTGCCTATGACGATTCCATCCATGAGGCAATGAGGCGTCAGATCGAGAAAGAGGTCGCGGAACGGTACGAAGAGAAGATTGCCGATCTGCGAAGCGAAGTACTCAAGGCCCAGAAAGCCGAACAACGTCTCAGAGCTGATCGTGATGAGTGGAGATTATTTGCTGAAACGATTCAGGAAGACAATGGAGACGATGACGATGATGAAGCTGGCGACGAGAACGGAGAGGGAGAGCATGATGAAGGAACCGGCACGGGGTATGATCCTCCAGATCCGCCTGATGATGACGATGATGATAAGAAGAGAAGCGGTGGAGGCAAACCTGACCCGGATCCTGACCCTCATGCGCGTGATCCTGATGGAGACGCAGATCCTGAAGTCACAGAGGTGAGAATTTCCAGGAAGGAAGCCGATAAAGTGACCGTTCCTCCATGGCCCACTCTCACTCACCTCAACAACTGGCGATCCGTATGCACGGCCAATGTTTTAGGAGCATCAGCCGACCCAAATCATGAGGACTGGATGTTATGGCTGGCACCAGCGTTCAACCCATTCCCTGATGTCGAAGCACTGAACGATTCAGGACACAAGAAGTTCAAGAGCGTAGACGTCAAATTGGGGATCGCCATGGTCGCAATGCTACGCGCTGGTGGTGACAAATCTGCTGACCTGTACCTGGAGGTGAACCGGAAGGCCAACGATTACATCAGCAGGCCCGAAGGGAAGATCATCAAAGGACGACAAATCATTGCGATGATGTATGAAAGTTTTCGAACGCACGATCGTCTCGACATGATCATCACTCTCGAGTATCTGGTGAAGCTCCAGTACCAAGGCGACAACAAGCTTCATACGTTCAAGCAAACGTGGTTGGAAGTTCTGGGACGGATGAGGCCAGAAGACATACCATCCAAAACAGCTCTCCGTGATTGCTTGTACAGCAAGATCAAGGACTCGCCCGCAATGAAGATGGAGTTGGGCATGCACTACGAACACTTGCCCTACAATCATGAAGACCGATCGTACGACAATCTGATGAAGATCATTGACCGTACCATCATGCGGAGACGAGAACAGTCAAATCTCACTCAGACCCAAATTGGCTTGCGCCAGATGCTTGAGGGCAAGGATTTGCTTGCTGCACCGGCCAAGGTACCTGAGAAACCAACGCCTAACGCAGCTCCATCCGCAAAGGTCAAGGCTTCGCCGACCAAGCCGGATAAAGCAACACCTGTACTACCTCAAAGCAAAGCGAAGAGTCATGCGAAGACCAAGCCAAAGCCCAAGAAGAAGACGAGGAGTGAGTCAGCGGACAACAGAGGCGACAAGAGCAAGAAGCAAATCCGCTGCAAGTTCCATTTCACAGATGCAGGGTGTCGAAATGGTGACAAGTGCCCATTCAGTCACTCGAAGAAGACTCCAGAGCGACCCTTTACGCCGAGGACGAGAACTCCAAGTCCATCTGGAGGAGGAGGAAACAGGATATGCTACTCTTTCAAGAACACAGGCTCGTGCTCAAGAGAGAATTGTCCTTTCAAGCATGAGGCAGCAGCTACCCCAGCTCCGGAACCAAAGGCAAAAGCTAAAGCCAAATCCGAAGCAAAGGCAGCTCCAGCGAAGCCGAATGCCAAGGCCAAGGCGCTCCCTGCGGCACCCGCCATCAGATTGTGCCGAAGGTGGAATCCATCAGCCCCGGCTATATGGAAGCGATCTTCAAGACAAGATGAGGAGGAGTCAGATTGTCCATCCGTTGACAGCGACGCTGATTCGGATTGTTCAACAGACGACGAATCCTCGGGACCGACTACGTCGACCCGAAAAGAGATCAAGCGTAATGTGACATTCGCCGATGACGTGAAGTTCATTTCTTCGTGTCCTAGAAGATCGAAGAAGGACAAGGAGCGGAAGGTGAAGTACGTCGACATGGAAGCGCTTGTCAACAATGAGGATCGCGCCGTGAATTTGGAATTCGCCAAGCACAAAGCGAGATTGAGGGCACAGATCATGAGAGACATGGTTGACGACGATGATGATCAATGCGGAGATCGAGTTTCATTCGTACGAATCCCAGGAACGTCTCGGGTGGAAGAAGTTTCCTTCTACGACGGTGAGGATTCCATCGTTGAGCGTGAACTCGATGCTGCGCACAGCAAACGGATCATCAATCAAGGTGTATTCAAATGCATGGTTCAACCAGTCATCCTCAAGAAGAAGATCAAGTTTCTCATGGACACTGGGTGTGGCCATGACCTCATATCTCAGAAGAAGATCGAGAAGCATAGTCTCGAGACACTCGTGACTCCAGAGCCCATATCATTTCAGACAGCAAATGGAATCACCGATACCGATCTCGTGTCGAATTTCCAGACTGAGTCGTTCGAGGAACCGATCAACGCTTATGTGTTGGATGACACACCGTCGGTGCTTTCCATAGGCAAGAGATGCATGAACTTCAACTACGGGTTTGTGTGGCCACCCGGAAGGGAACCATTCATGATCAACCCGCAGGGCAAGAGAATATCTCTGTTCGTGAACGGTGACATCCCGTACATTCGCGCCGGGAGTTCCAAGTCACTGGTTCATGATGATCCGGAGGCCAAAGCGATCACCGAAATCTTCAAGGGTGTGCTAACCGCGGGTGATGTTGACGTCAGTGTCGCAGCTGCCGCTGAAGCTGCACCGAGCGAGATTGAAGCAGAAGAAGAAGGTGACGATCATGAACGACCTCCTGATACTGAACCCCAAGAACCTCCTATAGAAGAAGTACCAGAGTCCGAGGCCGGACGACCTCCGGACGACGACGAAGGAAAAGGAGTAGGTGAAATTCCATTGGACGGTGACGATGAGGTGATCATTGATGTGGAAGGCGACGGTGCGCGGAGCCGCAAGGCCAGAGTCGGAACACTGAAAGCCGAAGCCAAGACATTGGCACATCTGTGTACTCATCGCTACCGCAATCCATATTGCGAATCGTGCATACGCGCGAAGATGAAGCACTTGCGGACACAACGAGGTGCGTTTCAACGTGTGATCAAACACTGGGGAGATCTTGTGACGTTCGACTTCCTCGATATGCGCAAGGCCGCCGAAGCAGGTATCGGACTCGATGATGGAGCACGTGAAGTTCTAGTCATCAGAGACATCGCCACCAAAATGATCGCAGCAATTCCCACGGCTTCAAGGAGCACTGACGAGGTCGTCATGGCCATCAGACGCCTAATGGGAAGACGCAAGATTCATATGGCGTATAGTGATGAAGCACCAGAGTTCGATTCAGCTATGGCGCAGTTGAAGATCGTGATAGATCATTCCCTTCCAGGGAAACCCAGTAACAATTCACTCGCTGAACGATCAAATCAAGAAGTGATCAACACAGTCGCAGCATCCATGCTACACGCCGGATTACCCGCCCAATACTGGTCCTTTGCGCTGAATTGCGTGATGCAGAACCTCAACATTGAAGACGTGGAGGGCGATGGTGATTCAGCATGGAAACGAATGACTGGAAAGGACTTCGAGGGAAAAGCCATACCATTTGGGGCCAAAGTCTTCTTCAAGCCGACGGATACAAGGCCGAAGACATATGGCAACAAGTTCGATCCAAAGGGGATCCCAGGCATTTTCGCCGGATACATCATCACTGCTGGTCAAGGGTGGTCCAAGAAGTATCGCGTTTGGGATATGAAGGAATTTGCCAATGCGAACTTGTCGATGGACGCATCTGTTCCCAGGAAGTTGATGAGACCGTACGAGACAGAAGTTATCTACTTCCCAGAGGAGATAACGTTTCCCCTGAAAGCCGAGTACGAGAGGATGAACTCAACCATTGAGGGACTCAGGGACAACGTTGACCTCGCTGGCAAGGAAATAAAAGACGTCGATGACGGGGACGACGGTTCGCCTGGAGGAAATGGTGGCAACGGGGATGATGATGATCAAGATGGTCTTCTTCCTCCACCGGATCCCGGAGAAGATCCTGACTTACAGGACATAGATCCATCTGACATAGAGACGGAGCCGTCTGGTGAAGTCTTCAAGTCAGCAGAACATGAAGCTATTGACGCTATAGGAGACAAAAGACTCGAAGAACTAGACGAAGAGCTAGGTCTACGTGCAGCACCGCCTCCTTCTGAACCGAAGGTCACTGGGAAAGATCGGCGATCGCCCCGCGAAGTCGGTCCAACCGGTAGACTCATCCCCGAAGGAGACATCGAAGAACCTGGAGAGATCATTAAGATCTTGAAAGAAAAGAGGTTGGCTCCTGAGGAGATTGAACATTGGAGTACGGGGAAGAAAGGGGACGGCATTGTATATCTCACTGATGATGGTGAAGCCTGCAAGATCGATAAAAGGGGAGTTCCATACAAGATCCGAAGCGACGGTCGACGAACCCTTCCTACACGGCGACCTATCCATTCCTATTCTCCGGAAGCATGGAAGAAAATGAGTGAAGCGGAGAAGAAGGCAGCGTACAAGAAAGAAAAGCGAGACAAAGCTCGAGTTGCCAAGAAAGACCGGAAGAAGGCTGTGATAGGAAAGAAGATAGTCACCAAGATTTTGGACAACATGATCTTTCCCAAGATTGTTCCATGTGAAGAAATTGATCTGCAACTCAACGTGTCCATTGACGACGACGATGGATGGTCCTGGGCACAGTCCTATGTGGATCAATACACACAAGAACAATTCTTGGCAGACGTCGTGCCGGCCGTTCCGGCGCATATGGTCATGGATGATAACTGGATTCCGTCTATGCCGTGTACGACTTCTCACAGAAACGTACATCGGGAAAAGAATCATGCAGGAGGATCATGCTTCAATGCCATGGTCACTCGACCCGTCACACGCAAGGAGATGGTCAACAACCCCAAGGCCATGGAAGCTTTCATGAAAGAATGGAAGGGATTGTGGGACCAAGAGGTGTTTGATTTCTCAACTACGCGTGAATATGACGACGTCGTCGCTGAGGCAAAGAAGAAAGGTGAGAAAGTGCATATGGCGCGAGTACATGGACTGATATACGAGAAAAACTATCAGCTCAAAGAGGACGATCCTGCCAGGAAGTTCAAAGGGCGAGGTGTACTACTCGGTGATCAGGTCAAAGATCAAAATATGGAAGCCGCGTTGTTTCAGGATTTGGGGAATTCCCCGGCTACGTTTGACGCCTCACGGTGGGCAGATTATTACGGATGCCTTCCTGGCAACGATGTCCAGATGGCGGATGCTATCCAAGCATACATTCAGGCGAGACTATCGGGCACTCCATGTTGGGTTGAACTGCCTGATGAAGCCTGGCATCCATCTGCGAAAAGGCATAAATTCCGTAGACCTGTGTGTCGCCTGATCAAAGCCCTATATGGACATCCTGATGCAGGAACCATGTGGGAACAACATTGCCATACCGCGGTACAGAAAGTAGGATTCAAGCCGATTGGCGACGAATGGCCATCATTGTATTTCCACCCGCAGATGAAGCTCTTACTTGTCATCTACGTGGATGATCTCAAGATGGCAGGGCCCAAAGAGAACCTGCCCAAGGGTTGGGACATGCTGCGCCAAGAACTTCGATTGGAAGAGGAAACGCCACTAGGTTTGTATCTGGGTTGTCGCATCTCCAAGGGCGAGGCAACGTTGCATGACAAAACGAAGGTGCAGACCGTTACCTACGACATGGAGACGTACCTGGACATGACAGTCAAGAAGTACTGCGACGTGACTGGGTTCGATCCGACAAAATTCAAGACGGTACCATCGCCGAGTCCGGCTGAGGAGACTAAGAATCACCCAGCTCGCGCTCCGGCACAGTCAGGTAAAAGCCATCGATGCACGTGGTGTGGACACACCATGCCTGTTGATAAGGATGGTCGGCTTGTTCCGCCTCCACCTATTCCCAAGGCGCCAGAGGAAGAGGAGATCAACGAGGCTAATCGCGGCGCACTTGCTCCGCAGGCAGCAAGCATTCTCATGAAATTGCTTTATGCCGCGCGCATTTGCCGCTTTGATCTTCTGCGCAGTATCAACAATCTCGCACGCAAGATCACGAAATGGACCAAGAAGGAGGATGCTCTTCTTCATCATCTCATGGCCTATGTGCACCAGTCCAAACATCACATGATGATTGGATGGGTCGGGAACTCCTTGGAGGACTCGTCCATCGGGCTGTTTGCAGATGCGGACTATGCAGGTTGTGGAGAAAGTTTGAAATCTACCTCCGGTGCTCACTTGCACATTCAAGGTTCTCACACAAGATTTCCCTTGGCGGGACTTAGCAAAAGGCAGGGATGCTTGAGTCATTCCACACCTGAGGCCGAGATTGTCGCGGCCGACTTTGCCATGTCACGTCTTGGATTGCCTGCTATCACGTTGTGGCAGCAGCTTGGGGGGCAAGACCCCAACTTCGTCTTCTACGACGACAACCAGACCATGATCGGGGTGATTCGCACGGGCAAGAATCCGACTATGCGTCATTTGGAACGTACCCACGGCATCTGCATTGGATGGATGCATTCTATCTTTCAGGAAGGTTACGTTTCTCTTGCCTATGAGGTCACTGCCAAGATGTCAGCGGACATACACACCAAGTCGTTCAAGGATTCTGTGTCCTGGACACATGCGTGTCAGCTCATCAACATTTTTCCGCCGGCCCTCATTGGCTCCCAAGAGATTATGGATCTGATGCGCCCTACTCATACACAAAGCACGGATGAGAAGGGCCAACAGCATTACTCGTTCAAGAGCGAGGTGCCTTGTTTTCCTTACACGCAGACGCCGATCCTCCCTCAGGTGTTGTATCGCGCTGGATTGTCGAGTAAGGAAGGCTTGCAAGAACATGACAGTGTGGACCCCATCCTGGTTGTCAAGTTCCCGCGCATGCTGCGGGGGCCGCCTTCCGCGTTGCCGCCTGGTCGCTACCTTCGGTCGACTTGGATTCTTCGTGAAGGGCAGTGGCACCAAATGGAGGACCGTGCTGCTATCCTTGATCAACCGGGCAAGTTCGACCGCTATGTGGAGCGTGCTGTGTTTCAGTACCATCCGGTACGGGGGCATTTGCGCCCAGCCGCTATTGCGGACGTCCTTGCGCCGCCGTTTTTGCCTCCTCCTGAACCGCCTTTGGGCCAGTCTTATGTGCGCGCCCTGCCCGCCAAATGGCGAGCGGTGGTTGTCACACTGGCGCGTGCCATCCATGGGGGGTACCAGGGCTTTACATTACCTCTTTGTTTCAACGGCCAGTCCAAAAGTCAAGCCTCCCAATTCGGCTATGACCAATGGTCGTCAGTGTACGAGGATGTATGGCATGATGCGGCTGAACAGAAAAGGGAATATCAAGGATATGATGGAGCAATTGTGCCTCACGTGGTCAATTTCGCCGAAAACAAACCCAAGGAGGGCCTGGTGATCCAATTCCTCGACCACGATGGAGGGTTGGTCCATACTTACAAGAATCCTTACAGCCGGTGGAAATACCGTATCACTATCAAAGATGCTCCAAAGGCAGTGACGGTGTGGACATTGGTAGGAGTCGATGAGGAGAACTGGTGGAATGAGTATGCTCCTGGCAAGGACTGCATTGCGCAGCATGCTCCCGATTCTCACTACGACCCTGGGTTGCAAGTAATGTTCTGAGTATGGGGCGAGAAGTTGACGACGCCATGTGTGCCTACCTCTTCGATGTGGTGGAAGCAAGGAAAAACAACCCTAACTCCGTGATCTTCATTGGCGCAGGGGTGTTGGGCAAGAATTCGTGGCTGAGTCGGAAAATCGCTGACAACCCTGAAAGGGCCAAATTGCGGACAGACTACCCATGGGGGGAGGTCGTCCAAAGAATTGCGCGCAGAGCGGCATCATGGGGGTTCCAAATCATCATCGAAGTACCTCCTCGAGTACCAGTCCAGGAAACCAAGCAGTACAAGGGACTTCAGGAAGATGCCATGTGGAAGAGCATCAAGATCCAAGGATGCACTCACGGGCAACGTTATACCTTTCGGGATCCTGTATCTCCCGGAACCGCCGTTGAGCTCGGCTACTGCAAGGATGAATGGGAGTACATTGCCGCAAACGTCGCGTTGCATCCTAAGTCGTCTGACGTGTGCTCGTCCAAACATTTGCACATGACCGATTCGGACGCTAAGGATCGATCTGATAAATGCGAGTTGACTAGCCAAATCTCCAGGAGATTGCTTAAGGCCTTGAATTTTCAGGCAACGGGCGATGGGAGATTGGTAGCAATGCCGTCGAAGGCTGGTGGACGAAAGCCTGACCGCATGATTGTTGACCTCTGTGGCTTGGGCAATGGCTACGCCGTGCCTAAGTCCACTAAGGGATGCGCTCGCATAACTTGCAAGGAGCTAATTGGCTCTAAGGCCGATGAGGACAGCCTTATCGGTGCAATGAAGGATGCGTGCCGGAATGACCTGCGCACACCTGTGCTATTCGTGGCATCGCTTTTGCGATCAGGTGTTGGTCCTGGAAGTCGTGAAGGGGCTTGCGTGGGGGGTGAGAAACGTTCCGGTGGGAAGTACAAGGTTTTCAGAAGTGTCTTGAAATCTCTCAAACGCCTGCTGAAGAAGTGTGCGGAATTTTCCGACGTCTATTTTTCGCTTGACATGCCTTCTTCATGTTCATGTTGGTCTTGGCCAGAGTTGCATGCTCTTGTTTCAAGTGGCAAGGTGACGAAGGTTAAGATTGATGACCATGTTGGTGCTGGTGGCGATGGTGGTGGACGCAGGATCATGTTCTCTAACATGCCTGAAGCGGATCGTTTGATGGTGAGAATGGATGATTGCTTGGACCATGAATCGAAGAGCAGTTTGTCGCAGCGCATTGATGTGTCATGGCGGTCGATTGCGAGGAATGTTCGCAGCCTTGTTCGAGCTCATGTCAGTGTCAGTCATGATGCACATGAATCTGAGGACATTGCATGGCAGCAACGTCAGTGTATAGACGCTGATGAAGGGGCTATAACACAGCCCCAACTAAGGAACAACTAAGGTCTGACCCGACGGATCGGGGAAGGGTGCCTCTTACAGAGCACCCGGAACCGTGAAGTCGATAGGGTGTAGGTACTTCTCTCCTACGGAGGAAGGACCGAATCCCGAGCCATGGGTGAAAGCTACAATGCCTACGAGCTGGCCTTCGAAGGAGTGGACCATGAAGAAGTTTTCCCTTCTGGTGGGATGATGCGGACGTTTCTGAAGTTCCACAAGTTTCTGCAGATGTATTCTGAGGACTCGTCGCAGAGCGTTTCGCTCCCGCCAAAGATTACGAAAGACAAAGTGGTCGACAATGATCTCATTCGCACATGGGCAGCTTTCAAAGCACCTCCTTTGGTCTTGCTGTTCACGTGTGCAAATCTGTCGCCAGGAGGGGATCTTTCCATTCGAGTCCGAGAAATCCTCAAGGCTTGCTTATTTGCCGCCCCGGAGGAGTACATGGACAAACCCTATGGGGAGATCCTCGCCATGGTCATCAAGTTTGGTGGAGGTCTCAAACACATTGTTGCTGACTACGGAGGGAAGTTTCATGCCATCACAAGATTTATGGTGGATGAGGAAGTGATCCGCGATGATGCAAAGTTGGCTGTGGTTGAACTGGAACAAGAAAGAAAACAAGTTCGGTTCGACTTGAACACTGCAACCAGGAACATCGTCAATGCGGACGTGTACTACAATCTCGCCGTTCTCATCAATTCCGTGGAGACGCCCTACCAGGCCGTGACAGACACGAGAATTCAACAATGGTATACGGTGAATCAGGACTACTACCACAAGTTGCCTATGTCAGGCAGAGCACCTGACCAATCCGACCTGTTGGGAGAGCCTACGTTATGTAGGGTGTGCAAGCTGATGTACATGTTCGCAAAGCACACTGGGTATGGGCTTCGGACCTACAACCAGGAATGTGCAGCGGGCAACGATGGCGCTACGCCAATCAACGTTCACCAGCTGGCTTTGATGATGCGCACATTGCCTCAAGGCATGGGACATCCGCTCGCCTTTGCGATGAACTCACTCCAGGCGTTCAGTGTTTGTCTCCACGTGCTTCATTCCTATGTATCATGGATTGATCCACAAACTGGACTCCCGCATTATCGATGGTCTAATGACGTGCTCCCCGATTCCGACTACACCACGTATGCTTTCCTCAAGTACCATGTGGATGCCGTATGTGCAGCTCAGGACAAGAACGGTTTCCAATTGCCGGATGCGTTCCGTGGCTACACCTGGAATCAATGCGGAGTTGAATCTGGGTACGTGGTCGACTGCTCTACCAAACGCGCCACATTGGGCATATGGGAAGCGGAATTCCAACAGATGAGGGCACCAAATCCGCTTATGCAAGATGATGGCCTATTTCCGCCCAACCTTCAACGGCATCCTAGCTGGGTATACTCAACGGGGAGAGTTGCGATGCCTACGGCAAGCAACCTCGAACCGGAAGGAATCGTGCACCCTGAGCATGGAAGAACGCCGGAACAATCGCAAGGATCCGCTGCCGGACCTCGAGCCACCCCTAGCCACGGACCAAAGAGGGCAAGGACGGACGAGGCAACGGCATCGGCGTCGTCATCTTCTGCGGCACCTCCTCCACAACAACCGCCTTCGCAACCGGAAGAGGAACCATCGCAACCGACATGGGAGGAAGCTCCAATCCCCGCTGGCGCTCAGGAAAGTTGGTACCATTATGTCAACATCGATGAGAAGGGCTGTCGTTCGATCTTGCTGACGACGACCCGTGATCACGACGAGTACCCACCTGCCATTGATGAGACGCCAAAGTTTGTGGCCAACCACGACGTGGGGACCACACCGATTCAGCATTACGTCAGAAGACTGGTGACCTATTTGGCAAGGATTCGTTCCGTCTCACAAAATGATGACAAGGGTCTCAACCTGAAGGTCTACGTGAAGCTGAGTACAAAGGTGTGGTTACGGATGTATTCACGGCTGTACCATGCATTGGCATTGGTATCATGCGTGCATCTTCCTTCTCCTCCAATGCTTACCTCGGCAGTGATGATCGAGGCAGATCGCGATCTTGTCGACAACGATGACATTCCGGAAGAAGCAAGGATCAACACCATGAACACGCTGAACGGATTTCGCAATAGTTTGGGTATGGGTGGCAAACCTGATGCCGCGACTATGCGCTCTCAATGCACAATCCTCGTCCAGGACTTTGACATGGTTGCAAGGACCAGGGGATCAACGCACACGTTGAGAGAGAACCTCGGCATGCATGGGTGGAGCGAGATCTACATTGTGAGCCCGTCGATCACCACAGGTGCCAACTACAACTTCCAAGTCACAAAAGGATCGTTGGAATCTGTGAATGCGACATTGGATGGCTTGACTGAAGAGCAGCTTGCAACCGTCACACTGCATTACCATCTGTCTCTCCAGGCAATCCTCATCGAGAACATGTCTTTTCCGATGAGTGAAGTCGGAGACGGAGCAGCGATCCGTACTGACTTGCAGCGACAGCTCAAGGTGACGTACGTTGACCCTATCATTGCAGCAGGGAAGCGTACCACGCGCCCTCCAATTGTCAACATCAACCACGACTTACGGTTCGTTGGAGCAGCTAGCAATTACCTTCAGCACAAAGCTTCTCTGTTCAACGGTTTCCACGCGCTGGGAATGTATATTGAACTGGAGTTGCGAGCCCGAGCATGCGTGGTGATTCATGGATCTTCGTTTTGGTCAAGAATGTACAGCCAGATGAAGCATGCGTCATCAGGCGTGCATACACTGTCAGCCGAAAAGGTGCCAGCACCGGACTCTCGGGTCAGGTTCAAATTGGGCTACGCTATCTATGAGAAGCAGCTGTTCTGCGAGAAGATGGTATCCACTTGCTTCGTTGAGGCATCGAGAATCCGATCATGGGACGAAACTGTCCGCGCCGACACAGTCGCTCACCCGTCGCTTGTCGAGATTTGGGAGGACAAGAGTGAAGTCAAGACGTCCACCAAGATTTCGCAGACATGGTTCACGGGAGAACAACAGCAACAGATCAGGTCGGGTGCCCAGGGTGACACGGTCGCTGAATCGTCCGCAGTCACCTGGCAGGACTTTGACATCGCCATGACCGTTCCCGAAGCCTATTACGACAACAGGCACTACTGGTTCCGGATCGACACCTACGCGACCCCGAACACCGGCTATGTCAAAGGGAGAACGTTCTATTGCCCTGGATGTGACGCAATGAAGTTGGCTGAGTGCTACGCACAGGCCTTCTTCAAGCCGACTGGAAACGGGTATCCTGGACACTGCATTGGGTGCGCGCATACTTCAGCCTTGAAGATGCAGCATCAAGTCAGCTCCTTCAATGACTTAGTCGCGTCCCAGAAATACACCTTGGCTTGCGCAAAGCACCTTTATGACCTGAGGCTTCAATTTGTGGACCCTCGCATGGACATCAAGGAGTTCCTCAAAGCTTGTGCGGAAGTGGTCTACGAAGACATTGGCAAGACGGTTTCTCACTACGGTGGTCTCCGAATCACAGCCAGTCAGGCCATCGAGTACGCGGCATGGGGAAAGGCCAAACAGTTGGCATGGGACAGAGGATACGATTCCGAAGGCAAGACATGCTACATCTGCTACTACGATGCCGGGAACTGCGCTTATGCTGGTTTCATGAGAATGCTTTTGACTCCGGAGGAGCGCCAAGAATGCTACAGAGGGTCAGCCTTGCCCAAGGAGGAACTCCTGGGTGACACGGTGGAGCTGGCACTCGGGCTTCTTACAATTGCAATGAGACACCCAAGTCATTTTCCAAATTGGGGTGGCCTTGAGGGGGCAAATGCGTGCGTGAGGGGGATCGAAAGGTCATTCTTCCGCTACGCGTCGGCCGAAGCTATCGAACTGATCACGGTTGACTCCCCGCGTAAGAGGACACCGCCCAAGAAGAATGAACAAGTCGCTGAGATCGTCAACAACATGTCCGCTGACCTCGTGATTGACTTCACAGTGATCGTCGATGGCGATATCTACCCCGTAGAAATTGCAAGGACCGACGAGACACAGGCCGCTGACAACGTCACGGACGATCCAGGGTTCTCCGTTGCTCCACCAATACCTGCACAGGATGTAGATGTGGATGCGCAACCCGAAGAAGAACAAGGTGCAGAAGACCCTGATCCCAGGCAGATGATTCGTGAAGGATTTGTCGCGCAGCTTCAGGACTATGTGGGAGTACTCGCTCAGGGCGAAATGTCGGTCGGAAGCGATAGACTCACGTTCTGTATCGCTTGTGGCAGTGATCAACACCATCTGTCCAATTGCACGGAAAATGCTGCGACCCGGGATCTGATACTTCGAAGCATCCAGATCATCAAGGAAAGCCTTCTTCGATATCCACGTCGAATACCTCCACAAGAAGATGAGCCAATGGACGTTGACACCACAGACCATGTGAGTGTTGCATCCTCGGACCGACGACCCAAGGCCAAAGCCCGACCGCGACGCGGAGGCGAAGCCGTACGGGGTGATGTGGTCTTGATCCGTTACGAGAACAAACACAATCTCTGCACGGATGTGGAGAACCGTCGGGGCTTACATGATGCTTGTGGTGTACCGCTGCAGGACATGGGACCAGAGAACAGTCAGCGGGTGGTGGACCTCATTGAGCAGCTTTCGGACCATCGCGACCGACGCCTACCTCAACGAGGAGACCGTCCTAGCTTTGAATATGATGATACTATTCAGGGCTACACCAATGCAGGCTACGAATGCATCGGCGGCGGAAGGCCAATCCGATGCGGGATTCTCGACCTGATCCCAACCAAGGGTGCAAGCTTCATCCACAATCGATGGGACATCGTGAACGAAGTTGTCCTTCGCAACATCACCCATCATCGAAGAAGGAACGCGGATTGGGCGCTATCATGCATTCAATCTGACCTGCGTCACAGAATCGCCAGGCGCCCAGGCTCGGAATGGCTTGACAACAGGTGCCAGGTGGCATTCAGCAGCGTCATTCGATGTGATGAAGGAGGGTGGGTGCTGATCGAGGATTTGGTGAGGCATGAGCAACTATGGACCCATGACAGCAGACGCATCACAGAAGCGGTCTCAAGGACCGATGATCAACAGAGGAAGAGAGTGTACAATGAAAGACTCCAGCTATTGTTCCAAGGGAACATGCTCGCAGCCACGAGACGCCACAAGGCCAAGATTCGGCTGCAGTTCCTGGGAGTGAGAGTGAAGGACCCCGGCACGGAGACTCTTGGATCCGCAGGCTCGAACATGTTGGTATCGATTCCTGACCAGATCACAGAGATCCAGAACAATGATCGTTGCCGGCACAGCCAGAGGTACCTGAACGTTTGCAACGGCTGGGTGAAGCCATGGGCAGTTCGGGCTACGAGTGGTCACTCTGCGCACTCAGATCCCCAGAACAATTTGCTTCAGTTGGACAAGAACAGGTTCGCAATATCTCCATCTATGACCCTCTTGCAACGTCTTGGAGGCGCGTTCCACGCTACGGCATGCCGCAACCTGGATTCCATTGTCACGCAAGGCATCATGCCTGGTTCGGAGGACCCCGACGGGGACTTCGACCATAGGCGCCAATTTCGAGGCAACCAAGGCGGCAGACTCCACAGCTATTGGGGGGTATTCGCACCGTTCGATCACCGGAATGCGACGACCAAGATGCGGGTACATGGACCACAAGCCAAGCACATGCCGCTGGCGGTCCTCCATGTCCCATCGCAGGACCTTGCACGAGAAGATGGACGTATCACAGACAGCGGCATCATGATCGTTGGCCGAACGATACCGTTCCAGTTCGTCAAGGAGGTATGGTTTTGCGTCCCGAATCCTCAAGATACACACTCTTTCGCTCTGGTGGAAAAGATCTACGATGAACGGTTGGAGAAAGAGATGGTGTTGGACTACAATGCATCACCTTTGCTCCCTGAGTTCGAGAGATACCGAACACCAAGCAAGATCATGGAATTGCTTTGCGAGATGCCTCCTGGACCCCACGACACCAGCAAGGAGCAGATCATTCGAGACCTTACGACTGTCCTGGAGTCCCACAGGGAGAACACGGTTCGGCATCACTACATGGACAAAGGGATCAAGTTTGTCATCAAGAATTGGCGACCCGAAGACCTACGCAGAGACGAGGATGGAAGGAGAATGAGGGTGTGCCCGGCATGCTACAACATCGTTCCAGCATGCTTCTCCCGATGCACGTCCTGCTGGTCACAATTCGTTTCTTGCGGATACTACCAAGGTTCTCCACAACGGGAGACTCCTACGGAGATCCCCAGTGACTTCATTGCTCAGACAATGGAAGCTGCGGCAGCAGCAGTGCCTGAGGCGACCGTCGAGGAGCAGGAAGCCATGGAGATAGAGACCGTTGCGGAACCTGAGGAAATCCCAGAACCATCTGTCATCGCGGAGGACGATCCAGAACAGGAACCTGATGAAGAAATGGACACAGAGCCAGGAGAGGACTTTGATGACGCAGTACCAGATGCAGTTGCACAGGAACGACGTCCCGTCCTCATCGCCGGCCAGTCTTTGAACATCGATCCTGAACTACAACTCGCACGTACCGCCATGCAGCCATCCTACTACTCAGGAAAGCGAAATGCCCATTGCATCGACGCCAACATGGCCGCTCTTTCGTATATGGCATTCGTGGTATGCAGAACCATCTACAAGGCTTGGTCAGGATTCGCGAAGTGGGCGACTATGCCGTTGTTCCAGATGAAGGAGAATTTCGCACTTGGCCAACGCTATGATGTGCTCGGAAAATGGGGATCTTTGGCTGTAGTGGACAGAGAGACGGGTGTGAGCAGGGATGTGACTGACGAGGAGATCATTCGCTTTGCCAAGGAGCCTGAGAACCTCAAGCAGTACGATCCCAACGGGACTTACACTTTGAAGCGCTTCCGGACGAATCAGATGCTTTCGTTGCTTACACGGGGAGCCAACATGATGGGAATTGGCAGGGACAACTTCAACCCTACTACGTACTTGAAGAGCAACAGGGATGAAGATGTGAAGGCTATGCACTTCTGTTGCCTGAACGTCCTGTGCGAGGTGATTCCGATGGTGACAGGACACCAACAATTCTCAGTGCTACGACCAACGCCAACTGGACCGGTGGACTTCCTGTACATCGACCCCGTCGGTATCCTGCTGACTCATGCCGATCATTCAGTCCAGACCATTGGATTGCTGGTGGATCACAATGTGCAAATGCCTGCGCATTTCATGGACAGATTGGTCAGATCCAAGGCTGAGAGACAGCAAAATCCAACAACCAAACGTACTGAAGCCCTACATCACATCTCGGCCGCTGATTATCTCCCTCCAGGTGGTACTTCCATCCTGGACACGCCTGTCACTACGGAGGAACGTGCAAGCGCTTCTTCGGCCAAGGGACCTTCAAAAGGGCGTGAGAGAACCGGAGGTGAGCAGCATGGAGGTTGGAACTCCAACTCCTACTACGACTACACCACCGGCAAAGGCCGAAACAAAGGCAAGGACAAAGGAAAGCAAAGGGAACAGTATCCAGAGGAAAACCTCCGGCCCTGGGACCGCGATCCTGCGACCACGCGAAGATGGAGATGAATCAACGCTTGGTCTTCCTCGCCTATTCAGTTCGTGACCTCTGAGCTTCGCCCGTGGAATGCCATCGCGAATGCTTCTTTCTTCGGTGACGCCTGATTCGTTTGCCATTTCAGGGGATCGTTACTGACGTAGATGAGTGTCACAACGTTTCTAATTGGGATGCAAAGCTCTGATTTTCAATGTCAACGTTGCGGCGGAACATTTTCTGTTGTCCTATCGTGCCATCTTCCGGGTGAGCAGCGTCGGAGACGCAACTCATGGGGGGTGCGAACGGACTGCGATGCCTTGTCAAGTTCTAAGGTGTCACTATAAGAGCTGTGAGCAAGACCATGTAAAGTGCAAGGGAAGGGGGCACGCTACGCGTCCCTCGACTCTAAGGGGGCACGCTACGCGTCCCTCGACTCTAGGAGTAAGCTTGTGGACGTGCTGCGCACACCGCATCGCTTCTCCTTACCTTTCTATGTGACCGCCCACGCAACGTTTGGCTCAAGTCAATGCCCATAGCTAAGTGCTATATGTGTCTTCTATCCTGAGCAATCAGAGCTATCCCGTGCACAGACGAACCGCCGCCGGCAGCGAGTGCAAAAGGAACGGCCGCCGGTTCTGCCTGCATAGGATTGCACGTGTGGAAGTGTGAGAGAGACAGGGTCCCAGTCTGTGGAGAGTGCAAGCCAGCCACACCTACATTCATTACAGCTCTGGTGGGGAGAGCAGCAACACAATCGAGATCAAATCCCCACGCAAAAAGTCCAGTATAAAGCGTGCTCCTTATAGTATATGGGTCGGAATGACTAGTACTGTTGTTACCTCCATTGTTGAGGGTTCTCGTTCAGGACCTTTTCAAGCGCTCCACTAACCTTCAAGAAGCTCCCAAAGTTCCGAACTGTATCTAGATATCCTTCCACTTGCCCAAATTGTAACCCGAAAGCTTGGGAGAGAGAAGTGATCCCTAGGCCACCCAAGCTTTTTGGGAATAGAACGAAAGACAAACCCACATCAGTGTCACAGCCTTCTGGCAAGATTTCCTCGAGGATGGCTTCCATGAGTGATGATGAGAAGGCATATGACACTCCATGTTGGGAGCCACGCTCGGATTTGAGAAGAACCATTGGCTAGAGCTCATCCAAGTCCTTTATTATACTTCCCCGCATCTCGATCCTCCAGAGAGGCCGATATCCGACGGGACGTTTCAGGGCTACTTGCAGGATCATGGGACTTAGTAAGTAGGGTTATAAGTACCTTAATTACGGTTATATGTAATTAAAACTGTAGTTACCTTACTTGTAACCCCAATTACTAAGTCCCATGATCCTTTAAGTACACCGTCTTTGCGGATAGTCTCGTGCACGCGGGCATGTGGCGAAGTACAGTAAGGAACCTAATCCGAGAAGGAGTCTTGGATGCAGGTGCGGAGGTTCTCTTATACATGGACGATGCAATAAATGCAGTAACGAGTGCGAGAAGCACTGCATCGCTTTCCAAAGCAGAGATCCAGGAAACTCGCCGCTTGCGCTCTGAACAATTCGAGAGCTCATTCCTAATGAAATTGGAATGACCAAGAGTCTGCTTGGCAAACACTTAATCTGTTTCAAGAACCCTCGGGCCCACTTTTCAGTAGCTTAACAGGTACAGATATAAATTAAATAGATATGTAGGTCTACGTACAGATGTAAACACAAATCAGTAATAGATTTCTGTTTAAATGTCGAAGCACAAACAGAAGTCAGTCATGTGCATAAGTATACACAGCTGAAGAAGCGAATGAATAACCAGATAAACTCGCAAGCCAACACATAAACAAACATAGGCAGACACATCAACATAGATAGCTAGATATAGGTAATTAGGCTGGCGTATATGCATGATATATATATATATATGTATACAGACGTATATGTACACATGCAGGCATGCATACACACATGCATACAGGCGTACAGGCCCAAACCCAAATCCTTTCGCTTTACCCTATACCCTATACCCTGTCCCTTACTGTGTCTTATGATCCTCTCATAACCCCCCCTTAATGGAACCCCCCATTATAGAACCCTTTAGGGATCCCTTGAGGGAACGCTCTAAGCAACCATAAGTACTGCGTCACATGATCCTTAAACACTAAACCCTAACCCCTAAACCCAATACCCCAAACCCTAGACCCTAAACCCTAGACCTATACTATGTCCCTAAACCCCAAACCTTTACTACGTCCCATGATCCTCCGAGTACACTCGGTTGCAGGAGGCGGTCTTGGGCCCGGGCACAGCACCCACAGGCAGGCTCTGGATTAGGGTTCCGAGGGCTTTCTTTAGCCTTCAGGTTTAGGGCTTCGGGATTAGGGTTTAGAGTTTAGGGTCTAGGGTTCAGGGTTTAGGGCTTCGGGTTTAGGGTTTAGGTTTGGGCTTTAGGGTTTTAGGGTTTAGGTTCAGGCTTCAGGGATTATGCCTTTGGGCTGGGGAGTCTAGCGTTTCGGATAGCTTTAGTTGGGGCTGTAGGGTTTCGGATTTACCCTTTGGGATGGGGGTTGTACTTGGAGGTTCATGGGACTTAGTAAGTAAGGTTACAAGTACCTTAATTGGGGTTATAAGTCGTTATAAGTATAGTTACCTTAATTATAACCCTACTTATGAAGTCCCATGATCCTTTAAGTAGGGTTTGGGATCTTAGGGTTTAGCCTTTGGGTTGTGGCTGCTTGGTTTCGGATTTGGGGTTCGCCCTTCTGTCCTTCTTGGAGGTTCCTGGGTAGTTATAAGGGCTCCTTTAAGGGTCCCTTTAAAGGGATCTATAGGGAATCTGTAAGGGTATAGGGTTTGGGGTCTACTTGGAGGTTCATGGGTAGTTATAAGTAGGGTTATAAGTAGGGTAGCTATAGTTATAACCCTTTTTAGGGGACTTATAACCCCACTTATAACTCCCCGTGAACCTCCAAGTAGGGGTGCGGGGGTTTCGGATTGGCCCCGTTGAATGAGTGACACGCACTCCGAGTTCCCCCTGAACGCTTGTGCGTGTTGGACGAGTCACCTCCAACACACTTGATGAACATCTTGTTCCGTGGATTCCTTGGTGGACAATGCTTGGAGGTTCATGGGTAGTTACAGATGGAGTTTTAGAATCATAGAAGTCCCCTAATATGGGTAAGATAGCTTAATTTGGACCCCACTTATAAGTACCCATGAACCTCCAAGCAGAGCGACATCGCGTAGCTTTTTCTTTGGAGACGCCCACCTTGCAGGAACTCAGCGAGTCGCGATCCGTACTTGCAAAGACGAGGGAAGAGCTAGGGTTTAGGGGTTTAGGGGTTTAGGGGTTTAGGGGTTTAGGGTTTAGGGTCTTGGGTTTAGGGGTTATAACCCCTCAACCCTAGACCCTAGACCCTAAACCCAAACCCCTAATCCCCTAAACCCTATAGGGGTCTGGGGGGTTTGGGTTAGACAACAACATGGTAAGCCTCCTGAGCGACCCCTCCACTCTCGTCTGCTCTATTTCAGTCTGGGACGCAAAGGCAAGCCCTGTGTAGCCCCTGATGTTTGAATGCTTGACTGGGTTGTCCTTTGGGATCTTTTTGGTTTCCCCTTCTATTTTGTAGAGAACCAGAATAGTAGACAATTTTCAAAGGGCTTAAAGAACCACTCAGTTGATATTGTCCAACCTGCACCATGAACCGTTCCGGCACAGGATTGGCGGGTTAAAATCGTTCCCCTAAACCCTAAACCCTAAACCCTAAACCCGATCTGCCTGTTTTCAAGGCCACACTTGGTTCATCAACGCTCGCGACGACAAGGCAGGTCGTCTTAAAAATTCAGGTCGGGGGTATTGGGTCTTGAAGCTTGGTGAGGGCTTAACTCGGCTTCCGCAAGTTCTTAATCCCAGTGGCTGGCCCAAAGTCCTAACCCTAAGCCTTCAGCCTTACTCGAAAATCTAGACCCACAAGTCTACGGTTTAGGGTTTAGGGTTTAAGTCCGAACCCTTCAACCCTACTCCGGGCGTCTCCACTGGCATTGTCTTCGACCTAAGCTGCACCGAGATACCCCGGAGAGAGTTTGCGACGGTCAAGATTTCATATGATGACAGCCTCAGAAGGTTAGGGTAAATCGGGTTCCTGAGACTGAGATCTTAAACTCTTAAACGCCCTAGATAAATTTTAATTTGTTTAATGAAACCCTTTTAAAGGACCCAAGTCCTAAATCTCTCATACCACACCTCCCTACGAAACCCCAAAGGCCTAGAACCCAGCAGCAGTCAGCGATGGCCCATCCTAAGCCCAGCGTAAAGGAAAACCCTACAGGTTTAGGGCCTAGGCTTTAGGGTTTGGGTCTTGGCGCTGAGAGTTTGGAGCTTAGGGTTTGGGGCTTAGGGTGTGGAGTTGGGGGCTTGGGGTTCAGATCTCGTGTTTGGAGTTTGGGGTTCGGGGTTCGCAAGCGTTGATGAGGCCATAAGCCCGAGGCCCTAAACTGTAGCCCTAGACCCTGAAGCCTAAACGCAGAGGGCTAAGCTGAAAGCAGGTGCGGCCGGGCACGATCTACCGCATCATGCTGAGATACGATGAAGAGCAGCGCCGCAAGAGGCGAGGAGATGCCTTAGGGGAGTCTGATGCTAGGATGCCCAGTAGTACCCTTATTCCCTTTTTGTAGTCCTAGGTTCCTTATAAAGTTACTCAATACTACCAAAAAGAGAGGCCTTTTTATTCCTAGGTTACTGGGTATCCTAGGATGTCTTTTCATGACCGTTGGAGGGAAGCTTATTATAACCTATCGTGTATCGCTTCATTGGGGGCGCGCCAGGAGAGCCCAATAGATTGTGTGGTTTACATGTGTGTTGTCATACTATAGAGTCTTTTGATTTTGTATTCATACAAATGTTGAGTTCCGGTTCCTAAACCCGACACCCCAGCACTAGGTCCGCTCTCGTCGTAGGCAAAAAACCCAACCCTAGACGCTAAACCCTAAACCCTAACCGGAGAACCCTTCTGCAGCACGTGCAGTCTGCGGCTTGGGCAGCGCTCGATCCGAAGTTGGAACGGACTATAGCGGCCGGAAGAAGTACACATTTTCCAAGAGGGTTCATGCATACTCCTATACTATGGAATTCCATAGTTGGTAGTATATCTGGACCCTGTGGGATTATTCCTGAAGGTTCCTCCGTATGTTTGTGCTGTCTTATACCCCAGAACCCCGTTCTAGTCATTGAGGACCCCAAAGGCGCCTTTTTCCGTGCCAAGCAAAGTTTAGCATGGCACGCTTCCCTTACGTGGAGACAGGATTGCAGCAACACTTCGAAATCCTATACCCCACAGAAATGGGTAGTTCTCAAAAATAGGATCCTTTTTCGGGTCCTTGATATAATACGGCACCTACTATATTTCCAAATCCTAAACCCTAAACCCTAAACTCTCTAAACCGTTGACAGGATTGCCTTAGCCTTAAACCCCAAACCCGCCACACTTCCAGATCCTATACCCTACAAAAATGGGAGTTTCCCAAAAGAGGGGTACCTTATAATGATGATCCTACTATTTAGGGTGCCATATTAGGTCCCCTATTTTCGGAAACTCCCAAATGCTAAACCTCAAACTCAAACTCTCCTAAAATCCCGAAGATTCTCCCGAAGCCCCAAACCCTGAACAGCTATAACCCTAAACGCTTGAACCCTAAACCCCGAAACCCCTAAAACCTTACAAACCCACCCTAACCCTAAACCCCTACAGCCTTTCTTACCCCTTTTCTGAGCCATGGCGGACTCCAATGTCAAGCGGCCGAGACTGAACGAGGAAGAGGAGGGCCCCATCGAGCGACAGATGCGACAGGCGAGGCCTCAGGGGGACGTAGGGTTTACTAAACCCTCCTAAATTAGGCTTAGGGTTCAGAGGTTTAGGGCTCTAGGGCTTTAGGGTGTAGGGGTTTAGGGTTTGTGGTTTAGGGCTTTAGGGTTTTGGGTTCAGGGGTGTAGGGTTTAGGATTTCGGGTATCAGGGGGACGTATAGTTGGTTTCGGGCCCTACTCGGAGGTGCATGAGTAGCCATAAGTGGGGTTATAACTTACAAGTAGGATAACCAAAAAGTTATAACCCATATAAACTGACAGACTTATAACCCCAAACCTAAACCCTAAACCCCGAAACCCTAAACCCCTAAACCCTAAACCGTAAACCGTGCATGTCTGCAGTCGTAGGTGTCCCACCTCATTACTAAGTCCTTAAAGGCCCATAACAACCCTAAACCAAGGTGGTTCGCTTCCTGGCCGACGACTCGCTGAAGGGTCGGCAGCCGGGTACAGCCGGGGAGGCAGAGCCAAGGTTATGTCAAGGGTTCCTTACAAAGGCTCCTTGAAGAGTTGTTTCTTAAAGGGTTCCCGAAACGGCGCCGAGGTGTTCTTGCAAGTTATTGAAGGTTTAAGGGGAGCTGGAAGGGTTTTGGGTTTAGAGTTGTGGGTTCTGGTTTAGAGTTTGGGGTTTGAGGGGGGTTCACGGTTGTAGTTCCAGATCGGCCGGCAAACCCTAAACCCTAACTCCTTAAACCTCTTAAACACCTAAACCCTAAACCCATTAAGGGTCCCTCCTTTGGCCCTTTGACCGTTCCCTGAGCCCGAGGAGGTGGCGGCGGCTTTCGTAGCCTCCAAGATGGAGGAGCGCCTTTAGGTGGGCTTTTTATGGCTCAGGCTTTAAATTAAAAGGTTGAGGGTTTAGGGTTTAGGTTGTGCAGGGTTTTTATAGGATGTTTAGATGGAGGAGCGCCGTGGTGGATTTAGTTCAGCATTCAGGACCCCCCGAATATGATGTAGGAGCCTTAATAAATGGAATAGGGTTTGGGGTATAGTCTACGAAAGTCATAACAAGGAGCCCCCAAAACCCAGTTGAGCGTATTCGCGACCCTAAATTAAAACTCTTTTCACAAGCTTTCAAAGCGGCAAAACTTTTCGGTTACAGGTAAGGCTTAAGTTTCATAAGGGCTTGGGCCTGGGTTTAGGACACAAGGAGTGAAGACGGACAAATGACTGACGGCGAGGAGCAGAAAGCGAAGAATGAAGGAGCCAAGTAGTAGAACGGTTTAGTGAAAGAAACACTCTGCTCTGAGTTTGGGTGCCGGAAACCTACTAACCTACGAATTATTTCGGTAATTAATTGCTCGAACCCTCATAGTCATAGCCCCACCATCCGAAATTTCACCATCCCTACTTGGAGGGTCGCGGGACTTAGTAAGTAGGTAGTAAGTAGACTTAGAAGTACCCTAAAAGGGACTCTAATTGGGGTTATGGTACTTATAAGTCCTTAAAATAACCAGTTACTAGGTCCCCCGACCCTCCAAGTAGACCGTCTTTCACCCGACCAATTCCCGAAACTCCAACGAGGAGCTGGGATGTGCGCCTGCAGGAGACTCAGATCCCCTAGACTTTAAACTTTTTGGGTTCTTATGGTTTCTAGGATGCCCAGTAGTACCCTTATTCCCTTTTTGTAGTCCTAGGTTCCTTATAGAGTTACCCAATACCAAAAAGAGAGGCCTTTTTATTCTTAGGTTACTGGGTATCCTAGCTTAGATCCCCAATACGCAGACTTTAGACTTTTTGGGTTCTTATGGTTTAGTAGGAATCGGAAAGTTTCACCTTTTATGTCTGTGGCTTGTTGGGGGAGCAAGGAGAAGAGGGCAGCTACTTTCAGACTGTGCGGATGGTTGGGCTGACGGCTGTCCGGAACTCCTCCAAAATGGCCTTCGAGGTAGCCAGAGCAAAGGGGCCTCTGTAGATTGGACAGGGTCTATCAAGGGATTCATGGGGCCCCAGTGGACTAGAATGTGGTTTGCGGGCATACCAGGCATACCAGAGCATGTATGTGGAGACCGTAAGGTATACTTTTCGAAACATTCAGACTTCTACAACACTGGCTTTACTATAGTAACTTATTTCTTGGGGTTCAGAGGGTTCCAAGTCCACTCCACAACACACTGCACCACAATGTAAAGCAATGACACGGCGCAACACAACGTGATTCGATACGATATGATGCGATACCATGTCATGCCATGTTATGTTATGCCACGCCATGCCATACCATGCCATGCCAGACGCGGTCTGATGTGCTGCGATGCGATGCGATGCAATGCGATGCACTGCAATGCAACGGAAATGCAGTGCGGTGCTACGAAATACCAAGCAGTGGAATGGCCTATAGTGAAATGCGATGCAGTGCAATGCGATGCAGTTTAGTACGATGAAGTGCAACCCTGCACAGCACGAAGACAGTTCCAATCCTCCGCTTACCATCATAGTTACTTACTTACGTATACACAAATCCTACTTACGTTCCTACCAAACGAGGGGCAGACCGACCGAACGACCGAACCATGTATCTACTTGCGTGCATACATGCATACATACATACCTTAGTTATATACAGATACAGATAAAAATATATATATAGGCGAAGATTTATGTAAAGGTATCGATCGACATAGACATGGACATACACACAGACGCAGACACAACAGACGCGGGCACAGACACAGACACGGACACAAACATACACACGGACATGGACATAGACATACGTATACATCATATACAACTGGAGAGGCACATACCTACATACCTTGCCTGCCTACCTACTACCTACCTACCTGCCTGCATACCTACCTACCTAGCTACCTGCATACCTGGATACATGGATACCTACATGCATACGTACATGAGTACCTACGTACATACGTACATTTGTACATGCACAATACGTACATGGAAACGTACGTAAGTGTGTACGTCAGTTCATAGTACATACATGCGCACATGTATGCATGCACATTCAGCATCAAGTTTTTGTATGCGCTATGCAGCTGTATCATGTTTCATTGCAGGCAGTTACGCATTGCACGTAGTGCATCAAGACCGTGGAGACTTGTTGAGAGCTGGTCGGACAACTTCGTACGAGTGAGACCGTCCATGCAGCACCAACTCATAAAACCCGAAACCGAAAGCCTGTAGAATGTTGCCCTGATCAAGGTGCAAAACTTTCAGCTGACTGGCCGTTTTGGTGACGACTATGTGCAATCTATGGACCACCTTGCGGATGCGGCACCCCGGTGCCCACATTAGGCTTTTTGAAAGCGCTTGATATTTATCCGTTCAGGAGGCTTAAGGTTTCTGAGGTTTTAGTTTAGGTTGGTGTTGTGGCTTTCGAACTCACTGTCCTTACATACGCGAGGACCTAAAGTTTGATAGCCCAAGAGAAAAGTCAGTCAAGGCACCTATCCTGAAAGGTCCTGAACAACAAGCAAGGAACCGGAGTGTGCTTTTGAGGGACTGGACTTGGTGTTCGTTGGCCATGGAGTCTCTGCACCCGGCTTGGGATGGGACGACTTCAAAGACCAGGACATGACCTCAAAAGTCCTACTGGTCTTGATCAGTCAGCCCCCGGTGAAGCCCTTCCCCCAAGACGACATGACCTACTACGGGCGGTGGACGTACAAGTTCGAGGAGGCGCGACGACGGGGCGCTGCAGGCTGTCTGATCATCCACTTCAGCGATGAATTCGCAGGCTATCCTTGGAGTGTCACTCGCACCGGCTACAGTGGGGAGACTCGGCTTTGGTTGGGGTTTAGAGTTTAGGGTTTAGGGTTATAACACCCGTGTAACACCCCTGTTTATAGCAGCCTGAGAAAACCGTCATCGAACCTTGTTATACAACTCTGATAACCCTTATTTTATAGGACCCCATAGACCCTGATAGAAACGCTTAATTTGCACAACCTATAAAGCCTTGATAAACGCTTTAAAACGCTCCTATCCGATCCTTAATAGAACCCGAAAAGCTCTATCAAGCTCCTATCACCCCATTAAAAAAACCCTTGTAAAGCTCCCTAAGCCCTAAACCCCAAAACCCTAAACCCAATAGAATAGAGTTTAGGGTTTAGGGTTTAGGGTAGCTCTATAAAGCTCCTGTCCCCAGAACTCCCAGGAGAAGGTGGCACTGGAGAAGCCGCAAACGAACCCTCTGGCCCTTCACGGCTGGCTCCAGCACGATCTGGCCTCCAAGCTGGCCGTGGCTTCAGGCATTACGGCTGATGGACAAAATCCTGCATTACCCATAAGAAGGAATATACCATAATTCCCATAGTTTAGAGTCCTTAGGGTGATGCAGGATTGTGCCCATCAGCCGTAGTGTAGGGGCCTTACAAATGAGAATGGGGTTTGCGGCCCATTATGCTATAATTAGTTATAATAAGGAACCCCCCAAAAGGCACGCGTAGGGGCCTTAGTACTTATACTAACATTATGAATACTTATAGAGTATAACTACTATGGGGGCCTTAATACCTATAATTTTTGGGGGGCTTCTTATTTTAGTTATATAGTAGAATATACCCCTCCGAAACCAGGCACTACGCTGGATCACTGGGTACAGCAGGCACGACAACAAGATTTTCGGCCGTTGGCGGTCGGCCGCATTTCGCATTCTGCTTTGTATGAGAAGCGGTGCTTCTCTGGCCGCAATGTGCTCGGCTTTCTTCCTGGCGAAGAGGCGCACCGGCATGAGGCAGTGGTCATCGCCGGACACCATGACCACTTGGGCCAGCGCGAAGGAGAAATCTACAACGGGGCCGTGGACAACTGCACAGGGGTTGCTATGATGCTGGCGACGGCACGACGGCTGATCGAGTCGGGCATCCAGTTAAAACGATCGGTGCTGCTTATGGCACCCACAGCTGAGGAGTGCGGGCTTCTTGGATCGGACTTCTATGCCGCCGAGCCCTTGATGCTCGGCCAGAGACAGGCGAAGCCCATTGCTGCATTCGCCTTCGATGTTGGAAACGTGTGGGGGAAGACGCGAGATATCTCGGTGCTTGGCCTGGGTAACTAGGTTGGATTTGGGGACATTTTTTATTTTCCTTATTTGGGTTTATAAGGGACCCTATATATAAATATTTTTCAGGGTGTTTAAAGGCCAACCCAGGTAAGAGCACCCTGGATCCGCTGTTGAACGAGGAAGGAAGAGCCGAAACCCTAAACCCCACCACTATGCCTTACAGTCCTGCAGAGAGTCCTAAACCATAAACCCCAAACCTTTAAAAGTACCCCAAACCCTTAAACCCTAAGCCCTTAGCCCTAAACCCTTCAACCCTAACCCTTAAACCCTGATCCAGGTGGCATCGGCCCAAGGCCTCACCCTGGTCCCCGACCTGCAGCCGAAGATGGGCCTCTTCTACCGGAGCGATCACTGGAGCTTCGTACGGAGGGGTGTCTAGGCCTCCGTTTCGATTTTAGGGTTTAAGGTTTAGGGTTTGGGTTTAGAGAGTTTCCGAAAATCACGGGACGTTATTTCGGGGGCCTCATAATTCAAAAGGATCCTACAATTTAGGGTACTATAATAGGGTCCCCTATTCTCGGAAACTCCAATCTAGTCTAGTCTAAAGAAGGAAGAAGAGCATTTCTATTTTTTGGAAACCCCAAACCCTGAACCCCGTAAACCCCACCTTAAACCTTAAAATTGCACCCAAACCTAAATAAACACAAAAAACCCAAGAAGACTTAGGGGTACTTAGAAATATTTTTAAATTTTTGGTCATTATAATCTTTAAGATACAACTAAAAATATGATTTTTGCTAGGGTTCTAAGTTCAGTATAGAAGAACCCAGGTGTTCCTGGCTGCTGGTTCTTCTTCGGCCGGGATTTCATCGGGAAGCCCAGCGGTTACTACGAAGAGGTCGTCGGTAGGTATCTGGGTTTGTTGTTATACACGGGTTCAGGGTTTAGGGTTTAGGGTTTAGGGATTTAGGGTTTAGGGTTTAGGGATTTAGGGTTTAGGGTTTAGGGATTTAGGGTTTAGGGTTTAGGGTTTAGGCATAATAGGATCCTTAAGGGAGGGTGGTTCAAGGGGGGAGGGTATAAGGAATCCTTAGGGGACTGTAAGGGAACCTTAGGGAGTACAAGGGAGGATTAGGGATCACTAGGCTATATACCCCCCTTGGACCCCCCTCCCTTAAGGATACTATAATATACACGGGTTTAGGGTTTAGCGGGCTTGGTTTAGGGCTTAGGGTTTGAAAGAGCTTGTTTTATGTCGGCATTTTACGGATCTATAGTAAATAGCAAATTTTCCTTATTGTGGTAGCTTAAATGAAGTTCCCCAGCAAGAGCCCAGGTATATCCAATCTGAATATCATAAGCCGGCTGACATCTATCACCCTCACTGGACTATGTCAGGCCTCTTGTCTCAGGCGGGGCGGGGGGTGTCTTTGAATGAGGTTTCCTTTAAAGACTTTGCAGGTATCTGCATTAATTACCCTGTATCCGGAACCCTTGGCACCTAAACTCCGGATGCCCAATCCCTAACGCGCTGCACTCAACTCCCAAATCCTCAAACTTCCAGGACCCTGAGCCCAGCCCCAAAGCCCAGCCTAAGCCCTCAAACCCAGCAAGTTAATCTCAAGATTTCTGAACCCTCAGTGAGAGCCCACCTACAACGGCTTACGGTTTAGTGTCTAGGGCTCAATGTACAACCGCAGCCAATACTCTCAGTCACAACATCGTATCTCTATGCCCTAAACCCTTCCCCTGAAAGCTTAAGCTCCAAGCCCTATGCCCTAAACCTCTAGCAAACGGGCTGTTGAGACACTTTATGCAGATCGAAAAGGAGCCCTTAACAAAACAACCTATCTCAACACCAAACAACCTGCCTTTTTAAGGACTCTGATAAGGAAATCATAATGCGGAACCTCAAAGAGGAAGGTTTCTTATAGGATCCTTAAGGGGGGGTGGTTCAAGGGGGGAGGGTACTAGGGAGCTTTGGGGAACCTTAGGGAAGCTTAGGGAGTATTGGGGAATAATGGGGATTACTAGGTTACCTACCCCCCTTGGACCACCCCCCCTTAAGGACATCCTAAGGTCCAGGTATGCCCTGAACCTGCTAAAGGTCTAGGACCCGGAGTAGGCCCTTACTCCCTTTTTTGAGGGTTCAGGTTCCCTTATAAGCCCCTTTAAACCGAAAAGGGCACCCTTTTTATTCCTAGGTTACTCTTGGGTCTAGAGGTGGACTTCACGGTTGGCGTGGCCCAAGCTCTGGCCAGTCGCACGGACATCTTGCCGGCTATGCAACGGGAGCCTCGGTCTCATAGGGGAGCTGCATTTCATAAGGGGCTTAGGGGCTTCAGGGTTTAGGGTTGTAGGGTTTTAGGGTTTTCGGGTTTAGGGTTTGGGGTTTTGGGGTGTCTGATGTTTTCTGAAGCTCTTACACCGAGACACTGATGCTTACATACCCCAAGCTTGCGGGAGACGGGGTTCTAAACTCTGAGCCCCAAACCCTGAACCTCAATATCCCAACATCCCAAAGACCGGAAGCCTCAAATTCCGACATCCCGAATCGTATCCAAACCCTAAACCCTAAATCTCAAACCCCCAAGCCCCCCAGAAAGCCCACTAGAGCCCCACAGGAACTGCAAAACCGTTCACACGCCGGCAAACCCCCAAGCACAAACCATGCAAAATTGCAGCTTGCGGCCCGATGGAAGGATCCAACCACTGTAAAGCCGACTGCTGGGACCCTTTCAAAAAAAAAGGCATCCGTTTGGTGGGCCTTTCATTCCTGGGCCCTGATACATTCCTCATGGAACCCCTAAACCCCAAGCCCTAAACCCTAAGCGCTAAAGCCTTGAACCCCAGACCCCAAACTCCATCCCAGGAGACTGCAAGCCCTTCTTTGGAGATTCCGGAGATTCCAGCCAGTTTTGCCTTCCGCCGTCGGCCGGGTAAGAAGGGTGTCAGCTTTGGCCTACGGTGCCCCAACTTATTTCGTAGATGGTGTTCCGGAAAAGCGTTCTTTACGGGCTCTCGAGGGGTCTTGTAAGTGGTTTAGGGTTTATGGTTCCTGTGGTTTTTGGGCTTTTCGGTTGGGTTCGATAGAGACTGAAGCAAAGCTTTACTGGGGTTTCAGTGCCTCGGCAGTTTCAGGCAGGGCTCAGTGGCATTTTATAGGGGTTGAGCACGTCCTCATACTCTAGGACCCAGAGTAGGCCCTTATTCCCTTTTTTAGGGTTCAGGCTCCCTTATAAGCCCCTTTAAACCAAAAAGGGCATCCTTTTTATGCCTGGGTTACTCTTGGGTCTAGTACTTGAGTGCAGTTGCACGGGGCTTCAGGCCGGTTCGAGGAGGTTCGGTGGGACTCTGGGATCTGGGGGTTTCGGTCTAGACCTAAACTCCTAAACCCTAAACCCCTAAACCCCTGAACCCAAAGCCCCTCAACCCCAAGCCGCCTAAACCCCTATAGCCCTAAACCCTAAACCCAAATCCCAGGTGTTTCGATTGCAAAATCGAAGGCTGCGTCTGTTTCCTCTGAGAAGACACTCGGGAGCAAAGCCGCGGTCCGACCAAAATCTGGCGGCGTAGAGTTTGGGTTTGCAGGGTTTGGGGTTTAGGGTTTAGGGTTTAGGGTTTAGGTGGTCGTGGTAGGGGCTGGGAAGGTTTCTGGGCAAGGGTATGGGGTTCACGATTAATTAACTAAGTTTAGCGCTTAAGGAGCCTTGAAACGCGCACCGGATCCGGATAGCTTCGGGGTCTCCGTTCATTCAACAAGGCTTTGACGACTTTGGCGTGTGTTTCAGTGCAGCATAAACTTGCAGGCAATATGCCGGAGCATGTATTAAGTCAGTCTTCAGTTAGACAGTTAGACTTTCTCACTAGCTGAACAGGTACCCTTTAGCCTTTGGGGTTCATATAATTCTACCATAATTGAAAAGGTTAGCTAGGGCCCCAAAAAACTACATAAGCAAAAATTAGTATAGGGATGTCCCATATAAACCCCCTTATATCCCTATAAAATGCTTATGCTTATGTGCTTTTGGAGTCCCTAATTATTAGGCTTTTATGGGCTAGGGCACTCGACCCCCAGGCTTTTGTGCTGAATTGAAGGAGAGTCTCCGATGACAAGTCGGAACGAAGTGCTGTCTGGTTCTTTGTCGGGAATGGGGGAATGGATCCCAAGAAGTAGTCCCTGTATAATTCCCCAAGTTAGCCCCCATAATCCATTCCCCCTCTCCTTACTAAGCACCAGGGAGAGTGCTAGGTTCCCCGAATCCCTGAGCCCCGGACCAGATATAAGGTTTAGGGTTTCTGCGGCTTTAGAGCTTGAGGGCTGAATGCTCAATATAGGGGTCTAAATAATTACCTATGCTATTGTCGGGGCTCCTTATGAAAAGTATAGTGGAATGGGCCCCAGAACCCTAGTCTAGTCATTAAGGCCCCTATTTTATCAGGCTTCGGAGTTTAGGGTTAAATAGGGGTTTACAGGTTCGATTTTGGGGCTTTACGGACTTTAGTAGTGGAAGGCTCTGGTGTTATGGGGGTGTCGTGTTAGTGTTTTCCAGGTTTCAAGGTTTTTGGGACGGAATCCCTGGTATCCTGGTATCCTAAACCTGAAACCCGAAACACCTGCAGTTGTGCAGCATTGCTTGCTCGAAACTGTGGATGTCAATCCTAAACAATAACTGTCTCGGTGTTCACGTTCGGACCCTTTAGAATTCTAAATCCATTTTCCACCCAAAGGCTTACACCCAGTAAGGGGATCAATATCCTGTCAAGGCCTATAAAGCCCAGCAGCGAACATCTGCGAAATGATGAACACAAGCACTTCAGCACAAACCGCCAGTAAAACTCCGAAGCACAAGCACGGAAACGGGCTTGGGATCAGTCCATTCTTGGGAATGGGGAAGCATGGGCACCCTGGGCACCTAGTCCTGACTCAGTAGTCGGGGTCATAACCGTTTGCCGTATCGGTTTGAACTAGCTACTTTGTGCAGTGGGATACTGTTTTACCTTGTAGTTCCCACGTTCCTGTTGCTTCACTACTTTCGGTGGGTTGCTGACCAAGCTGGGTTTCATTGGGGTCATATCCTTGACACCCCAAAAACCCTAAACCCCTAAGCCCTAGGCCCTGATACATCCCTTCTAGAATCCCTGAGGGGCCTCATATATCCATTAGGGAACCGTTTCAAGAAGCCTTTAAGGTCTCTCTCATGTAATCCTAACAAAGTCAACCCTCCTTATTGGAGGATCATGGGACCTAGTAATTAGGGTTAGAAACAAGGCAATATAGGGGCCTAAGTGATGACCGATATTATTTTGGTGGTTCCTTATTCTGAATATGGTACAATGGCCCCCAAAACCCTATTCTAGTTATTAGCCCCTATATTATCCACATTAATATCAGGGTTTATGACTTAGGGTTTAGGGTTAGATTGACTTGTAACTCCAATTCAAGGTATTTCGAACATTCTAGCCTTCTTTACGAGGTCCCATGATCCTCCAAGTAGGCGGCTGGACCAGCAGGCCCCCCCAAAAAAAAAATAAAAAAAAATCGATGAAAGTTTTGAACGTCCCGAACAAAGTTCAGAAAGCCTTTGTAGAACCTGAACCGTCAGGGCCCCACATAAGCAAACCCTCAAAGTTTCTACAAACCCCACAAAACCTTAAGCGCCCTGAAGAACAGCCGAACCCTAAACCAAGACGACGAAAGCTTTTCTTTCAAAGGTGAGCTGAGCCTGAAAGCCCAAATCCCAAAGCCTTCATTTATTTCTTATTGATCCCGTTAAGGAACGCTTTGGGAAATCCCCAACACCCAAAACCCCAACCTAAGCTCTAATGCTCCAGCTCTAACCCTAAACCATGAACCCAAAACCCTCAAAATTATGGATTCCTTCAAGGAACTTTTTGCGGAACAGTAAACCCTAAACCCTAAACCCTAAGGAACCCTTTGAGGAACCCTAAGTGGGCGCAGGGTGACGTGGGAGCCAGTCGAGTCCTCCGATCTGGCAATCAAGGCGCCCAGAGCTTTCAAGAGATTCTTAGAGAGAGCCTTTGGGGCTTTACCTTAAGCCGGAATAACCTACCTTTTTAAGGACTTATATAAGGAAATCATAGTAAGGAACCCTAAAAAGGTAGGTTATTCCGGCTTAGGGTAGGGTTTAGAGGGGTTTAGGGGGGTTTAGGGCTTGAGGGTTGGGTTTCGGGCGTTTGGGGCTTTAGGGTTTAGGTGGTTTAGTGGTTTTAGGGGTTTATAAAGTTTAGGGTTCAAGGGTTTAGGGGACTTGGGGTTTTGGAGTTTTAGGGTTTGGCGTCTAAGGCCTAGGGTTCCCTTAAGAGTTCCTCTAAAGGCTTCCTTAAAGCCTTCCTTAAACGGATGCTTTAACGAGAGGTTCCTCCAAGGGGGCCTCCAGGGGCTCCTTAAAGGGATCTGAGTGGTTGTCAAAATTAGGGGCCCTTTAGGAGTACCCTAAATAATAGGTGCCGTATTATATTAGGGGCCCAAAAAGGGACCATAATTTTGACAATCACCCATCTATAAATATCTTGCTGCGTGTTAAGGCTTAGGCTTCAAGGTTTAGGGCTTTGTGCTCGGCACAGGCCTCATTAAAGCGAGGGTTTAGGGTTTCCTTGAAAGTGCCACCTTCAATGCAACGAATCCATAAGGGTTCTACAATGGTGTAGGGTGTAGGGGTTGAGCTTAAACCTCAAATCCCTAAATCCAACAAACCCCAAAGCTCTAAACCTGGGGTTTAGGTTTGCTTATACTTGGAGGATCATGGGACTTAGTAAGTCAGGCTATAGGTAATGTGGTCTCCTGATTATTAAACCCCCCCCCCCCCCCCCCAAACAAGTCCAGTCCCTGTAATATTAACGGGGGGTCCGCATATCTCTGACCTGAAGTTGTTTGGGGGGTCCGGGGTCGAAGTTGTTTGGGGGCCGGGGGTAGTACAGTAGTACAGTAGTACATTAGTACAGTAGTACAGTAGTAGTACAGTAGTACAGTAGTACAGTAGTACAGTAGTACAGTAGTAGTATAGTAGCAGATTTTTGCAGCCCTCTTCGCTCCAGCAGCCCTCTTGCTCCGCTCTTTTCGCAACCTTCGACTCTCAACTCCGTTGGCATACTGTTCTCTTTGGAAGCCTCTAGTTCTGAAAGCGAAAATACTCAATCTCTTGGGTTGGACTCTTCCAGGGCGTCAGTTTGTAGTAGGAGTGCTTCTCTACTTAAACCTTAAAAATTTTAGGACGGGACGGGTTTTAGGACTATTGAGGGGTCTTTATTATTGTGTGCGGGCCGAGTTTAGCTCTATTGAGGGGACCTTTTATTATTGTGTGCCGGGCCGAGTTTAGCTCTATTGAGGGGACCTTTAATAATCACGAGCTCACATTACCTTAATTGGGGTTATAAGTAGTTATAAGTACAGTTACCCTAATTATAACCCTAGTTACTAAGTCCCATGAACCTTTAAGTAGGGTTCCTTATAATTTAGTTCCTTGCAAGGTTGCCTTGACAGGCTTCGTTACAGGCCCCCTTAAAGGGCCCCTTGTAAACCCCTTCACCCTAAACCCTAAACCCCTAAACCCTAACCGTGGGCTTACAGCCGTCCTTAACGGGATCTACAAGTTTTGGGCGTTCAAGGTTTTGGATTTTTCAGTTTCGGATTGCGGGCTTTGGGATTCAAAGTTCCGGAGCGAATGCCTTACAGGGTTTCGTAGCAGAAAGGTTCCTTGGAAGCTTCCCCTGGGCCCCAAGCCTTACTTTACCCGAGCCAAAACCCGAACCAGCCTGATAGCAAGGTCGTTCGCCACAGCTACTACGTCTCAGCGTCCTGGACTGCTTACAAGTCGGGATCCCCGGCAAAGACGGCTGTCGGTGCTGTGATTCGAGTGTTTCGGGTTTAGGGCTTTAGGGGTTTACGCTTTAGGGCTTTTCTTTTGTCTAGCAGTTTTATTCTCTTATTATTTTAATGGCAAGTTACTGGATGTCTTTGTTGTCACGGCTGCAGCTTTCGTAACTGCTGTTTCGCGTGAGTGTTTGACGTTGCCAGTTCCACGGCTACTCCTCCCAGTGCTCATTCACTTGGCTATTATGCATGAAAATTCTGGGTACGTTCTCCTCTATCCTACATGCCGCTGCGACTCTGCTGCTACCGCTCTCAGTTTCGTACCGACAGGGAAGCGTAGGCCTTGGAACCGACGTAGTATGAGGGCCTTTTATAATTTGAATAGGGGCTCCTTGAAAGGGTTCCCTAAATGGGTCTAGAATAAGGGATTTACAAGCGCACTATAGTGTAGGGGCCTTAATAATTAGAATAGGGTTTGGGGCCCCATTTTCGAGTCCATGCTGGGCTGTGCGAGTGACTTTGGCGCCCACTGCGTAGACTTAAAGACACAGTCCCAAAGGGTCCTATGTACTGTTATGGGGAAGACTTCCCCAAATCATAATAATATTATAATAGTAATTCCTAATATAGAAACCCAACATTCTGGGTGGTATTACTAGGGAGACCCCTTAAAGGGTACCCCTTCTGAACCCTACTTCTGGCTCTCTCGAAAGGGGCCTTATTGAGAGGGCCGAGATCCCCAAGGGTCCCCCTAATCCTAACTCCTATCTACTATATCGGTACTTTGGACCGTTTGGGAGTATCGCCTGCCCGGCGACCTGGGAATGGCGATTGGACGCAAGGTCTACAGACACCCAGAGAACCCAATACCCATCAAATAAAGGAATACCTAGGGACCTGGGGTTCCTTTAAGGGATCTATATGAGATCTATAGGCTTAGGGTTTAGGAGAACCCAATACCCCTTAATTAAGGAATATACCTTAAATCATGATATTAAGGCCTCTATAATTCGAGGTGTATTCCTCAATTAAGGAATATACCTTAAATCATGGAATTAAGGCCTCTATAATTTGAGGTATATTCCTTAATTAAGGGGTATTGGGATCTCTGGACAAGCCAGACCAAACAATGGTTTTCCGGGCCACATCCGAGAATGCCTTACAATCATGCGATGGAGGCTGGACTGATGGGGCGGAAGTTTCATGGGCCCAGGAGCTCTACAGCAAGTGGTCTAGGAAAGGGCTCTGTGCACGTCATATGCCAGTACAACGCCCAATTGAAACTGATGGTTGGCGCTGGCCTGCCCGCATCGACTGTTGATGGTTTCCAGGGCCAGGAAGCTGATTACATCATATACTATGCTGCACCAGCCCTGCTGCGTCTGACTTCTTGAAAAAACGCGAACCGAGCCCACGTCGCGCTCACCCGCGCGGCATGGTAGGCCTGGGCGTCTCCTCTCCCATCAACTCTTAGGGGTACTTAGAAATATTTTTCATTTTAGGTTATTATAATCCCTAAGAAACAGCTAAAATTCTAATTTTTGCTAGGGTTCTAAGTTCAGTATAGAATTGGCTGTGGACAACCCCATTATTAATACCCCTGCATTTAATGTGGTCTGGGAATCCTGTAAGGATTCTACAAGGGGGTTTAGGAATATTTTAGTAAATTCCTTCGAGGGCTCATTTTAGGGCTCTATATGGCGGTTTAGGTGTTAAGACAGGGTTGGAGGGCCTAGGTGTCGGGCTTTAGTAAGGGCTCTAGGGTTTAAGATGGTTAACGGTTAGGTTGTCGCGTGTAGGTTCAGGGTTTCGGCTCCCGATGTAGTGCGTTCTTCTCTGTGTCTGTCAGCTAACGGTTGAACTGCATGTTGGAAGTAGAAAAGGGGGACTGTCCTGACAATACGAAGTGCCCTAAACCCTTAAACAATGAACCCTGAGCCCTAAACCCTGAAAAAAAGCACCCTAAACCCTGAAGGCTGAAAAGCCAGAATTTGATCCTCGCTGTTTCAAACCTGTCAAGCCATAAACAGCTCGATGCAACCCCTGAGGGACCGCTAGAAGACCCACAAGGGCTTCAATAGTTCCTAGTGGTATTTCCTAGGGATACTTACCGTAGCTATAGCATCAACCTCAAAATCCTCTAGTTGATACAGCCCCTATTCTGCACGCATAGCAACCCCTGTCTTGACCGTGTATAAGAATCACCTACAGAACCCTTGAATTGAAGGAATATGCCTCACCCTACTGAAGGATCCATGGTGTCATTTACGTAGAGGGTCATACCCTAACAGTATCTGTGTTGTAGAAAAGTAGGTATATGTCCCAAAACAGGGGGTAGACTTAAGTTATATTCCTTAGTTGAGTGGCCTTGGACCCTAAACCCTAAACCCTAAACCTTGACTTAATTGAGTGGTTTGGCCTCACCGTGTCTTCGTGCAGGCCGTTCGAGATGGTGGCCGTCCGACGGGGCGAGCTGTACGAGACCACCGTGAGGACGCAACGGTTTTAGGGTTTAGTGTTTTCATGTTCTGTGTGTAGAGGTTAGAATTTGCAGAGTGGGACTTTAATTATGTGCGTTTTTCCTGGTTACAGAGGTGTAGCGGTTTGCGGGTTTAAGGTTAGGAGATTACAGTTCAAGCGGGTTGGGCTCTTAGGGTCTTTTGCTTTGGCTTCATTGTTGCGTGTTTTGGTTCAGCTGCCCCTTCATTGTCATACCTCTAAACCCTAAGCCCGTAAACCCTGAACCCTCGTCCCAACGTGCACAACTCAAGGGGCATGCCTTTTCGGGCTCGTTTAGGGGTTCCTTTAACTGGAAACTCCGAACCCAAGACACAAACTCTAAACCCTATACTCTAAAGCCTAAGCTGCCTAATCGAGACAGAGCTTGGGTTTCTGCTTTTTGAGCCAGCTCCGGACGGAATGGCGGAGCTGCGGTCGGACAGCATTGGAGAAGGTCTGGGAGACGCCACATCCGTTTATGTCGGGCTTTACATGGCTTTTCCAGGGTTTTTGGTGTTGTATTTTGTATATTGTTTTGAAAAAGGGGCCTAGATCATGGATGAGTTGAGGAACAAGCGACACCGTCAGGCTCACCGGTGAGAGACAAGAGCAACTTGGTGTTGCCAACATGGTCGCCCTATGACTTCGTGGGCCATAAGGCATTTGGCATGGAAGCCAAACCGTTTTTACAGCTCAGCAGCATGGTGCAGTGTGCAGTTAGTTGTCAGTCCGAGGAGGAAAAAGAGGTAGACCCAAAGGGTCCTATGTACCGATATAGTAGAAGGTAGGGTTTCCATAATGACTTAGGGACGTATTTCCCATTACAGTACTGACCCTTTGGGAGATTGTGATCGGTTGGAGTTTTCCTCCGCAGGATCGAAGGCAACCTGTGGATCACAGCACAGACAGACGGTCAGCACGTGGCAAGAAGTGCTCGCCTTATCGGCGATGTGTAGAATTCGAAGAGTATCGAGAGTTGATTATAAGTACTTGGAGGTTCATGGGTAGAAATAAGTCGCGTTATAAGTTCCCTAATACAGGTTATAACTCTAGCTACCTTACTTATAACCCCACTTATAACTCCCCACAAACCTCCAAGTACGACAGCACGAAACAGCGCTAAACCCTAAACCCTAAACCCTAAACCCTACTACCTGCTACCCTCAGACCCTAAGTCCCAAGCAGCATTGAGAACTCGACTCGTAGCAACATCCTACTAGTAGAGTAGGCAACCTTTAACCTTTTTCGGGTAGTACAGTCCCTACATCAGAATTCCTATATGGGGGTTTCCGAAAATAGGGGACCCTAATATGGCACCCTGAATAGTGGGATCCTTATTATAAGGACCCCCAAAGAAGGTACCCCCAGTTTTCGGAAAATACCATATAACCAAAAAGGTTAACCTTCAGTTCCGTATGATACCCGACAAGTAGGACATTGTTAATACAGGGATCGGAATAGTCAGTAGTAGCTCAGTAGTAGTTTCCCTCTGTCCTGTCTTGTAAGTATAGTATGCTGTACCTGACAACCCTACTCGACTTATTCAGCGAAGCAACATCGGCAATCATATTCTTACAGACCCCAAGCACTTATCCTATAAGCCCACTTCTACTTGTTAAGGCCCCTGCATGACGGCTCCTGAGTCTTGCAAGTCACGGGACACCGGGGCCGTAAATGTCCCCAAGGCCCGAGCCTTCAATCCGAAGCAGTGAAGCGGTTCAGGGTTTAGGGTTTAGGGATTTAGGGGTTTAGGGATTTAGGGTTTAGGGGTTTAGGGGTTTAGGGATTTAGGGTTTAGGGGTTTAGGGTTTAGGGGTTTAGGGTTTAGGGTTTAGGGTTTAGGGATTTAGGGGTTTAGGGTTTAGGGGTTTAGGGTTTAGGGGTTTAGGGGTTTAGGGTTTAGGGGTTTAGGGTTTGGGGTTTGGGGTGTTTACGGGATAGAGTTCACAATGACTTATGAGGGTTTATGTAAGGTAGTTGTAGGTGTTTCTCGGCTTGGGAGGGTTTTTCAAGCCTGAACACTCACAAAACTCTAACCCTCGAACCCCAAATGCTAAGCCCTAGACCCTAAACCTTCAATCCTTGACCCTGAACCCTGAACTCTAAACCCCTACATCCTAAACTCTAAACCCGTAAATCCTAAACTCTAAAACCCTAAACCCTACTGAAACCCTAAACCCCTAAACCCTACACCCAACACCCTGAGCAGAAGCCCTACAAGCCCTATAAAGCCTACAAACCCCAGAAGCCATAAACCCTAAACTCCATCCCTGAACCCCTAAACCCTAAACCCTAAAACCCTAAACCCTAAACCCTAACCCCCTAAACCCCTAAACCCCTTAACTAACCCTACACCCAACACCCTGAGCCCTCCCCAAACCCTGAACCCTAAACTCTAAACCCTTAAATCGTAAATCCCTAAACCCTAAACCCTAACCCCTAAACCCCTAAACGCTAGACCCTAAACTCCTTAATTAACCCTACGTCCAACACCCTGAGCACTTCGCAGGATAGGCATCCACGGGATCGAAGAGTTTCAGTTCATGCGGGACGCGGATGTTTTGCAGGCTTGCCGTCGGTCTTTTTTTTGTAGGGTTTTGGGATTTTACGGTTTAGGGTTTAGGGATTTTTGGCATATGACGAATTCACATCAGCCAAATTTACACCCGGCAACTTAAACCCCTGAACCCCCGAAGCCTGAAGCCTTAAACTCCTCGACCAAACCTCTATAGTACCTCTGTAACAGCCTTCAAAGGAACCCGATATATAAGTCCTATTCCCTGGCATATTAACCTCGGGCTTCAGCACTATTCACGGTGTTTCGTGTCGAAGACTGGAGGTTCCGGTTTCAGGGTTTAGGGTTTTGGGTTTATGATTTCGGGTTTAGGGTTTAGGGTCTACGGTTTCTGAAGGGGTGTGCTGGAAGGTTCCTGTTGTCAATTCGTAGCTAGGCTACGTTTTATCTCCGTTTCATGGTTTAGGGGGTTCAGGGTTTAGGGTCCGGGCTTTACACAACCAGAGCCTCCCCTCATAGCCAGTCGATCTTACATGGGTAAGTGTTCGGCTCTTCTCATTCTCATCTTGCCCCAAAGCTTCAAGCCACCACAAGGCATACAGATCCCTCCTCATCCCCTTTATTTAAGCCAGAACAAACCCATCTAAATCCTCATAGGCCGCTAAACCCTAGACCCTGATAATGTAGGGGCCTCAAGAAGTACCTGTGCTATTCTGGGGTTTCCTTTTTCTCTTATACTACGGGCCCCAAAACCCTGTTCTAATTATTAAGGCCCCTATACTATACTACCCTTATGGTATCCTATGTAGTAACCCTTATATAGATCCCTTTCAAGGAACCCCAAACCCTATAGGCATATTCGGCACCTTGAAGGGCCCTTGAGGTCCCTTCAAGCAGACTGGCCACCCTACGATCAGGCCGAGCCTGGTAATGGTACGACCCGTGCAGACACAAGATAACCTTGCTGCGAAGTTTACCTGGGGTTTGGGGGGGTTCACGGGTTTGAGGTTTAAGATGGGTTTGGGGTCTAAGCATGTTCAGAGTTCAGGGCTTAGGAGTTCATGACCGGAGCTACATATCACCGCGAGTCACATCCGATTCCGCCTCGCCGACGGCGCCAACGGGCAAAACCGGGGAACGATTAGGGTTTAGGGTTTAGGGGGTCAGGCGGAGGTGCGCTTTATGAAATACCCATAGACTTCAATATCCTGCAATTAAGTAATATACCTTAAATCACGTTAGGGATCCTACTATGATTTAAGGTCTATTCCTTATAATATTGGGATATTGGATGGGCACTGGGCTCCCTCAGAAGGGTCGTCCGGAGCATGCGTGGCAGCACAGACGTCGTCTTTGAAACCCACCCTGTGTAATATGTGTCTGAATAACAATGCCATTCACCCTGTAAAAAGTGTTGTTGCGAAAAGGAAGCCTATCCGGGGCGTGCGAGAGTGCCAACTTGGCAGCTGATTCCAATTGCGTATGCCAGTGGTTCATGTTTGGCGCATTGCCGGAGAAGGTCTCACCGGAGACATTGGCTTGTGCGCTGAGACTGTGTCGGAGCTGATGCAAAGACTCTGCGAAGTGCACGAGGTACCTGTTTACCTGCAGCGAATCCTGAGCAAGCTCAAGTGTCGCTGGCACTACCTGTCTTGGATGGAGGAGATCGCGGCGAAGGGCCAGCTTCGTGACCTTTTCCTACCAGTACCGCTCTCCGCCGCGACTGCAACAGCAACTTCTGCAAACAACTCCCCGCTGCTTGAGACCCTCAACCTAGACCCTATATCCTAAACCTTATTTGGAATTACAGAGTTCTTCCAACATAATGATGAAATATTGTATTTTGTTCTTGTTGGTGTGTTATCCCGCTATTAGATTTTAGAGTCATGCCGAGGACTCCGGGCATTGCTCTTTCTGAGGCGTTTAGGGGGTTTAAGGGTTTAGGGCTAGGGTCTTTGCGTGTAGGGGTAACCCTAAACCCGAAAACCCTTAGCCCTAAACCCTTAACCCCAAACCCTTAACCCTAACCCCTCTTACAAAGAGCCTTGGTCCCCCTGATCACAGCAGCCCAGAGCCAGGTCATCCATCCTGCGGCCAAGGGTGGCGGAGCGGCGGCGGCCTCATTTTTTTGGGAGGAAGGGTCCTGCTTAGGATTTAGTAGGGTTTAGGGTGTAGGTGTAGGATTGAAGGAGTTGTGCGGGCACGGTTTAGGTTTTCAAGCTTTCTAAAAGTGTGTTGCGGGTGTAAAGAAGCTGTTTGGGTAAGGGTCTGAAATATTTGGGCGCTGGGGTTTGGGTAATAGTAAGAGGTTTAGGGTTTTAGGGTTTAGGGCAGTTGTACTAGTCCCATGACTCTCCAAACAAGAACCCCTCAGTCAGTTCTTGCTGATGAAGACTGCCCTGTCCCAAAGCCACGGCGTAGTCTCCAGCGTTCAGAGGTTAGGGTTGTGGACTTAGTTCATGTAGGATGTCGGGTTTAGGGATGTGTTTGAATGGAGAGGCGCTGGACCCTAAGCCTTGACTTGTGGATCCTATCGCTTTCCCCGTGTGGTGGCATACAGTCCGCATACGTCGGTCGCTCGTGCACTGCTTCTCTCCCTTTCTATCTCCCTCTATTTGTCTCCCTCCCGCTCTTTCTTTGAATATGTGTCTAAGCTAGAACTATAGGCATAATGCATATCTGTATGTGTATACATACATACATGCATGCATGCATGCATGCATGCATGCATGCACATATACATATATATATATATATACACATGCTGTACACATGTGTATACGATCACAAACACACACACATATGTATATACCTACATGACACCGTTTATTTTCTTGAATGTATGTTTGCATGTAGGCACTATGTGTATGTATGTATGTCTGTATGTATGTATGTATGTATGTATGTGTATGCTTGTGTATGTACGTGTGTTGATATGTGTTCATGTGCATGTGCACGTGCATGTCCCGGTGTATGTATGCATGTATGTATGTATGTGTATATTTATATATATGTATACACGTGTGTATGTATATGCACATGTATATGTACATGTGCACATATATGTGTATGTGTATGTGTAGGTGTATGTGTATGTGTGCATGTATACATGTATGTGTATGTCTATGTATATGTACATATCTATACAGACAATGTTGTACATGTATATTCATCTGTCTCTGTGTGTGTGTTGTTCAGAAAAGTGCGTGTGTGTGTGTGTCTTGTGTGCGTATATATATATATATATACATACACACACACACACACACACAGACTTGACACGAGGTCCATGGGCCAGACTCCCAAGCAGCTGGGAAGCGACTCCGCGGCAACTTTTCACATGTATTTCACAAGCTGAGAGTTTAGGGTGTCTGGTTTGTGGTTCAGCGTAGAGGCCCTTAAAGGAACCCTAAACCCATGAAGGAGCCTTTAAAGGAGCCCTAAACCCTCAAAGGAACCCCATAAAAGGAGCCTTCACGGAGCCCTTACGGAATTGGCTGGGGGCTCGGGGCTTCTTCACAGTAGTCCTCAGACCCACTTCAAGCTTACTTATGTTACGGTAAGGCCCCTCGGCTTCGAAGTTGTAAGGTTTAGGGTTCAGGGGTGAGGCCTTCGATGGTTTGGAGTCTTAAGGTTTTGAGCCGTTGACATGTTAGGCAGGTTTCAGGGCAGAGGGTTTGGGGATGAAAGGCTTCATAGTGGGGAGTTTCAAGAGATTTTGCGTCCTTCAAGGCAGTTGTCAATTTATGTACCACTGTACAAGTTCATAGGGAGATCTGACCTAAACCCTTAGCTGCCTTAACCCCCTAAACCTTGCACCCCCTAAACCCCCTCAACCTTGCCTAGGTTTTAACAGTAAGTCGTGGTCCCAGTGAGAAACCCCGCCTGGCAGTGGAACTCTGAAGCATAGGGGCTTAAATAGTTGTTTTCATTCTTTCTTAGCCTAAGGACCAAGCCTAAACCCCTAAACCTCTAAGCCCTAAACCCCTACACCCTAAACACTCAACCCCTAAACCCCTAAACCTCTAAACCCTAAACCCTAAACCCTAAACTCTTAAACCCTAAACCGTCTAAACCCATCAACCCGGCCCTCAGTCCTTAATCCCAACGCCCCCAACACTCGCAACACCCTTCAGGTACTGGCGGATCAGCGGTAGGACCGGGGAGCCATGGACGATCCAGCTCCAGGCGGGGGACCGCTTGAGCATGGGGGTCGGTTTAGGGGTTATTACAGTTAGGGACCCAAACAGAACACATAAGCATACGCATTTTATAGGGTATCCCTACCTTATTGGGCTTCATTATAGGGGGGGTTGAGTTGGGATATCCCTATCCTAATTTTTGCTTATGTGCCTTTTTTGGGGCCCTAACAGTAGGGTTTAGGGGTTTAGAGGCTTAGGGTTTAGGGCCTTAAGGCCCCTAAATTTCTAAAGGCACCGCAACTCTCTGGGCCCCTTATAACCCTCAACCCTGAGCCGCAACATCCCTTAAATCTGAGTGCCCCTAGTTAGGGTTTAGGGTTTAGGGTTTAGGGTTTAGGGTAGTATCCTGAACACACCTTGAGGGATCCTAAGCCAAAAGAAATTTTAGGAGGTCCTCGGATTTCGGGGTCAAGTTGTTAAGGTTCGTTTGTCGTGGAGGGTTTAGGGTTTAGAGTTTAGGGTGGGTTGCTTCAGTTGCGAGGTATTTTTCGAACCCTAAACCCTAAACCCTAAACCCTAGACCCTAAACCCTAGACCCTAAACCCTAAACCCTAAACCCCTGCCTAGACTTCTACTCCCGAGCCCCGTAGTCCCTGTGCTGCGACATGGGGGCCTGAATAATTCCCCCAAAGGCTCCATGTACCCATATAGTAGGTACTTAGGCCTTAAAGTAGCCATATAGGGACCCCTTTAAGGCCTAAGTACCTACTATATGGGTACATGGAGCTCTAGGGACCCATATTCATCCTTGCGCCATCCCAAACCGCGGCTCCAATTCGCAAGGCTCCGGTCTAGAAGCCGTTTAGTAACCCATAGCAACTTTAAAGACAACCCAGGCATGGACCCGAGTCTTATTATCAACTCGGTGATCCGAAACCCTAGACCATAGATGCAAACCCTAAACCCTAAACCCCAAAAGCCCTAAACCCTAAACCCCTAAACCCTAAACCCTAATCCCTAAACCTTGCTAGGGTTCCTTAATTCAGTTCCTAAACCCTAAACCTTAAATCCTCGACCTTAACCGTTTAGGGCTCCATTCTGAGCCCTGAGGCCCCCCGAACCCCTCCATAAAGCCCGAAACCCCAAGCCCCAAACCCTAAAGCCCCAAACTCTGAAAGCCTACAGCCCGGAACCTTACGATCTTAAATCCCCCAAACCCGGAGCCCCTAAACCCTGAGCCTTAAACCCTGAAACCCTGAACCCCCGGTAAACCCTGCAATCGTGTATAAATCCCAGACCCCTGCTGCGACAGGTGACCCCGACCGCGATCACCATCACGGCCACGAGCCGGGCCCCAAGAAAAGGAGCTGTACTTCGGGGTTGGGGCTTGGGTCTAGGGATTAGGGTTTAGAGTTTAGGGTTTGGGGTTTAGGGTTTAGGGTTAGGACTACAGGGACAGCACGCACCAAATTACGAATCTACTCTACTTGAATGGTCCAGGTATATGCGATTTCGACTTCTGTGGGCCCACAAGCGAAATATCGGAGACGCTCTTTTCCAACCATGCGGGAGCTTCCGAAAATAGGGGACCCCAATATAGTACCCTAAAATGGTAGGATGCTAATTATAAGGACGCCCAAATAAGGTACCCCTATTTTCGGAAACTCCCATACAACCTAGGCCTAGATGTTTGTGCCGGTGTTTTGTCCCTAGACGACCACTCAGTACAGCAGAGGGTTTAGACGTCGTTTAACCCTAAACCTCAAACCCTAATTTTGCGGGAATACCCTAAACCCTTGTAGCGTCCATCATGTGTCAGTGCGTGTGTCTGTGTGTGTAAAACCTGCTCCCAAGGAAGTGAAGTGCTATCTTAGTCCAGCTGTTTCTCAGTGAAATAGCAGCGCGATGCCCCACACCTGAAGAGTGAGCATCTAACAATCTAACACAGAGGCTCTTCAGACTGTGCTGACATGGTTCTGGGACGCCGGAAACACGTACCTTCTGAATAACATTGGAGACTTGAGCAATTGTTTGTCTGGTTCTTCGTAAGGAATGGGGGACTGGATTATGGAGACTATTCTGGGAGATTTATAGGGACTACTATAGGGATCCATTCCCCCATTCCCTACTAAGCACCAGACGGTTGTATTGCATCCAGGAAATCTCTCATCCTGCCAGTTGAATCAAGAAGTTCCCGTAGGCTCACTAACTGATAGGTTAGGAAGGATGACGCGGTGACGACAAAAGAGACGACAAATTCGAAACTAAAGCGCAGAAAGATGACAACCGGCGTGTATGTTCGCTCTTGTCAGGTTTGAGGCTACTCCGGACTCTTGTTAAGGATTCGACTTGATTGACTGTAATAGCTATCATGGTAACTTAAGTTATGAAGCCCTTAACAAGGACCCAGTTTTACATGCATAGGGGGGTAGCAACCTGACAAGCCCCAAAGGTAAACCTGTTCAGCAATGTAGAGCTTTAACGGGCATGGTGGTAGGATGCTTTGATTGCTAAATTCGGGAGGGCCTTGGCATCGCGACATGTTTCAGCATGCAGGGTTTTAGGGTGTGGGTTTCGGCCCAAATTCTAAACCCTACTGAGCATTAGCATAGAAGAGCACATAGTAAAGCAGAGCTTGCTCGAGGCAACTCCCCAGGTATGTAAGTTGAGGCCTACGGGAAACCGAACGCGGGCCAGGGTTCAGGGCTTATAGAATTCAGCATTGCAGTCTGCCTGTTTGGGTTTCGAGAGGTGTTTGGGCTATGCTATCTTGAACGTTTCGGGCTTTTCAGCGCCTAGGGCTCAGAACGCCTGGATCCAAGAATGAGATTTTCAATAGCTGCTATTACTCTTCCCGAGGTTTCTTATCATAGGTAAACTACGCTACACGTCAAAACCCTATTCTGGTTACTGAGGGCCCCCACTTTAACTCTTGAACCTCTAAGTTTGTGATGCCAGCAGCGCCCAGGCCCCCGTGCGAAGGCCATTTGGTCCAGCAAGTCATCGAGGTCCCTTGGGTTCCTCTGAGGTCTCACTATGGGCTATTAGGCCCTAAAGATCCCTATTAGGACCCTATCAAGGGTAGAAAAAGGTACCCAGAAGGTCTAATAGCCCATAGTGGTTTCAGGGTCTCACATTGGTTGCATCAGGATTTATTAGCCCTCAGCCCTAAACCGTCAACCGTGCCCGGATTCATTACCCTAAACCCTAGTCGTTTCTTATAAGACAAGAAGAGTTCTGGTCAAAGAGTGGTCGGCTCTCATAGCTTTCTGAACTAAGGAGCATGCCATAAAGATACAGACGAGTCCGTCTGATGATGTGAGCTTCTCAATTGAGGAATCCGGCTCTTCTTGCACATAACTTCACAGCTGTTTGCGGTTTCGTTGGGAGCTTTCGGTTTGGGTTTAAGGTCTACCTGGACCCTGAAACTTTTACCTTGGTACCCTAAACCCTAAACCCCTAAACCCTAAACCTTAAACCCCTAAACCCTAAACCCTAAACTGTTAGCTTGCTAGGGTTCCTTAATTCAGTTCCGGCCTCCGTTCCGGACTTTCAGGCCTCAGGGTCTGCGTGAGTCCCGAACTCGAACACCTTCGGCCCAGCACCCTACTAATGTTACTAATACTACTATTATTACTATTATTACTAATATTGCTAATACTACTATTATTACTATTATTACTATTAATATTATTATTATTATTACTAGTACTATTATTATTATTATTACTATTATTACTATTATTACTATTATTACTATTATTACTATTATTACTATTATTACTATTATTACTATTATTACTATTATTACTATTATTACTATTATTACTATTAATTATTACTATTATTATTATTATTACTATTATTACTATTATTACTATTAGTACTATTAGTACTATTATTACTATTATTACTATTATTACTATTAGTACTATTATTACGTGTGGACGCGAAGGGTACTATCAATGAGACCTACCTCTTCTTCTGCATTGCACTCTTTGACATTATACGTCAGGATCTACTCAATGACCAGGGTCTGCATCCGGGCATACAAGGCCGAAGCTTGGCCCCTGGCTGGCATCTCACTCAAACTGTGGGCCCCATCTATTTGCTGCAGGAGGTCCTGGAGAAGGCTTTGAAGCACATGCAGGGTGCCCCTCCCAATGAGGGTCATGGCTTCCGCACAGCTACCAATCGGCTTGTCGCACTGACAAGATGCTGGGGTTGGAACAAAGGCTGGAAGGCGGACCCGGCTTCTACCAGAGCCAACAATGATGCCATGCTTCGCGGACTTCCAGCTGCTCTTCATGACGCTCAGGAAGCGGGCAACGCCAAAGATCAGCGAGGCAATGCCTCCCCGGCCTGCTAGGGTTCCTTAATTCAGTTCCGGCCTCCGGTCCGGACTTTCAGGCCTCAGGGTCTGCGTGAGTCCCGAACTCGAACACCTTCGCCCCAGCACCCTACTAATGTTACTAATACTACCATTATTACTATTATTACTATTATTACTATTATTACTATTATTACTATTATTACTATTATTACTATTATTACTATTATTACTATTATTACTATTATTACTATTATTACTATTATTATCATTATTACTATTATTACTATTATTACTATTATTACTATTATTACTATTAGTACTATTATTACTATTATTACTATTATTACTATTATTACTATTATCACTATTATTACTATTAGTACTATTATTACTATTATTACTATTATTACTATTATTACTATTACGACAATAATTACTATGATTACTATTACGACCGTGATAAATATCTATAATATCTATATTCTGACTATGGCGATTAACCCAAAGGAACCTACCTTTTTAAGGACTTATATAAGGAAATCATATTACGGAACCCTAAAAAGGTAGGTTCTTCAGGGTTAAGGTAGGGACTGTAGACAAGAAACGTGTCAAGGGTTTTGGGTTTTATACTAGGATGCCCAGTAGTACCCTTATTCCCTTTTTGTAGTCCTAGGATCCTTATAAAGATACCCAATACCGAAAAAGGGGGGCCCCTTTTTCTTCCTAGGCTACTCGGCGTCCTAGTATAGAGTTTATCCGCCTTACAGGTTGGGTACGGTCCCCACTCAGTAATCGTCGAATACTATTCATACTAAACATATAATAGGACCTTAGTAGTAGCCTTATTATAGACTCTTACTGTATGGGGGCCGTACCTAACTTATTATCAACTCGGTAATCCTTAAACCCTAGACCATAGATCTAAACCCTAAACCAAGTATAGAGTTTATCCGCCTTATAGGGCTTATCGGGCTTCTAGGGCTCATCGGGATACAGGGTCGATGGGACTTGTGGGGTTTGTCGCGCTTAGAGGTTTTAATGTAGGGGCCTTAGGAACCCCCAAAAACACGGTTGATGATATAAATCCTGCCTTACCCGTAGGAATATACCATAGTTCCCATTCTTCAGGTTCCTTAAGGTAATGCAGGATTTTCATCATCAACCCTCAGGAACCCCCAAAATAGTACTGGTAATTATTTAAGCCCCTCCATTATAGGCTTCACAAGGTTTACAGGTCTTACAGGGTGTATGAGGGTTGTCGGGCTTATAGGGTTTATTCAGGGTTTAGCGTTTAGGGTATAGGGTTTAGGGTTTCAAGTTTAGGGTCTATAGGGTTCAGAGTTTACGGTTTAGGGTTTTTAGGGCAAGTGTAGGGCATAGAGCCAGGTGATCTGCACCAGCAGGGGCTGACGTCTCCTCATGACGCGGTTCTCCAAAAAGCCAGTGGGCTTATGATACCTTAGCCCAACCCCTAATATCCCATCTATGTACTCGTGCAAGCAAAAGATACTATACGGGCATTTGGTACTTGGTTTGGTTAGTCGTGGAAGGCACAAAACAGACAGGATCGGGGGCTTAGGGTTTCTAATTGGGATTCAGAGGCACAGGACATAGCATTTGACGAAGGAGCAACAACAAACGAGGGCAACTGCAAGAGAGACAAGTATGGTCGCGTTACCAATCCGTCGTGCTTACGGACAGCCGTACAGGACTAGCCTTTTTGGAGTTCTATGCCTCGATCCATGTTAGTGAACGCGGTGTAGGATTTGCAAGTTTCGGTTTGAGAGGGGTTTGCTTTCCCTCGTAAACTGGCTGTTAAAGCTATCTCTGCATGGCTCATGTTCAAAGTACATCGCAGTGAACCCTTAGTCCAGCATTCTCCGGAACTAGACAGCAAATCAACAAAATTGAATCTCTAGAGCGGTTCCGGGTTTAGGTTCTGGCACTTCGTTTGTGGGAGGTTTACTAGCTTCAGTGTTCGCAGGACCTGGCTTCAGAGAAAAAGGCAAGTTGAAACCTCGCAGCCCTAAACGCTAGACCCTAAACCGTCGACTTAGTTCCGAACCTTAGCAGCTGAGTGGATACACTCTACACTTTTTGGGGCTAGTATTACCCACTATAAAACCCAAAGTGTACATTTTGGGGGGGGCTTCTGAACTCAGGAACTAAGGAACCCTTCGTCTTCACGGCGGGGTGCTGCCCCCATACCACTATGGGCTGTTAGACCTTATGGGTGCCTTAATCTACCCTTATTAGGGTCCTAATAGGGATCTTTAGGGTCTAATAGCCCATAGTGGTATGCAGCCGCGGGAAGCCCATTGATGTCATCCCGCGCAAAGTTGCTGGGAAGTGGCTGCGCGAGCCACACAGAGCGTGCAGGCCAAACTCAAACTCTAAAGCTTTACCGTAACCTAGTAGTTAGAGTAGGTAACGTTTAACCGTTTTTGAGTAGTATAGTCACCCCTAAATAATCCCTATATAGCCAAAATTAAAAGGTTAACCTTTACTTACCCACCATACCCGATAAGTAGCGTAAAGACCCCTAACGCGCAAGGCCCCTTAGATGGACCCGCCCTAGACGTTGCAGCCCTAAATCCCGAATCAACCTCTAGCTCCGAAGCTACTTGCGAGCTACAGGGAACTCCAGAAAGTTGGAATATGGTTTCATGGTAGGATACCCTACAATTTACCATAGAAGGGTTAGGATAATCATATTCCATCTTTCTGGCTTTTACCTTAGAGTTGTTAGAGGTGATAAAATGAAGTCCTTTTGTTACGACGTGCGGTTCCTCACCTTGCACTTGCCCCATTACAAAATATTATAATGACCGTCTGCCACCCGGCCGCCAGCAGCACCAGCAACAACACCAACACCCCGAAGCGAAATCCCCGAACCCTAAACCCCTGAACCCTGAAACCTAAACCCTTGAACGCTGAACAATATTACCCAAGTAAAATGCCTTCAATATCTTTGTTTTTGGGTGTACGAGAATTTGTATATACCCTCCCCCGAAGGTTAGTCTTTATAGTTCTCCTAGGATACTGGACAAGCGAGGCAATTGACGGGGCTACTATAAGGGCCGCCTTACTATATCTGGTTATCGATCTGGAAGAAGATATTCTTTCGGTTGTTGGTTCTGCTTAACATCACTGTCCTGATCGTCATGCAAACCCTGAACCCTAAACCCTAAACCCATCATCATGTCATCATGCTCACGGCCGGCATCCATACACACGCCACAGAAATCATCTAAAGGCCCAGAAACCTGAAGTACCTGAAGAGCCTGGCCAGTTTCCGTGGACTCAAAAATCCGAATTAGCGAGTTAATCAAGTACAGAGCTTAGGCCCTAAACCTTAAATCTTACAGACATGGCCAGTCACCGCCCCGCGCGGCCGGAGATTTCCGTGAAGGACTATCGCCCGCTCCAGTTGGGGGATCGCCCCCGGACGGCATGGCGTCGGCGGCGTCGGCCTGGTGTTAGAGGTTCGGATCAAGCAGGAGTACTAGCAACATTACCAGATCTGAACCCTGACTTCGTACTCCCGGATTGAAGTGTAGGCTAAGGCCGTGCAGTACGCGATTTAGGGCAATTGCGGAGAGATCTGAGGCTTCTAGCCTGCAAAGTTTCAATCTATCGACCCTGAATGAACAAGCAGCCCTCAAGAGTATTTAGATAAAGGGCTCGGCGTTTTGGGTATGTATATATATAGATATATATTTACTTATTTATTTTTATATATATGTAGATTTAGGGTTTAGGGTTTAGTGTGTATAGTATGCAATGTAGGCCTTCATACCCCTTACGGCGCAATCCCGCAAGGACTGGGAATTGGAGCCATGTGCAGTTGTTCGGTATTGAAATGTGTTGGACGACCGGGCACTAGACTGGGGTTTTCGAGCCCCTTATATTATTCATATAACAAGGAACCGCCCAGAATAGTATAGGTATCTAAATTTCGGCTCTTGCATGATAGGCTTCATCGGGCTTACAGGGTTTATGAGGCTTGTCGGGCTTATAGGGTGTATCTAGGGTTAAGGGTTTAGGGGTTTAGGGTTTAGGGTTAAGGGTTTAGGAGGCTTCGGGCCCCTACAGTAACCCATCTTTAACCCTACACAACAAGACCGGGGGCCCTGCTAGACACATCTTAGCGAAGCCTCCAGTGTACTTCTTTTTTGGGGGCTCCTTATAGGTTTAGGGTGTAGGGCTCTAAATGAAATAAAACGGGTTAAACCAACAAAGTGACTTTGTAGCTGAATGCGCACACTTCACACTTTTGCTTATTCAATTTTCAGAGCTGGAAGTATAGACGTTTGGGGGCTTTTGAACTCGCATGAACTCGCCAACTAAAAAGAACTTTGGAACAAAGCTCGTGAAGCCAAGAACCCCAAACCCTTAAACCTTAAACCCCTAAATCCCGAAACCCTAAAACCTGCAACCTAAAAGAGGCTTTCGCTGGAGCAGACGGAAAAGGGCCCTTGAACAAAAATGAAGCTGCACCGAACCTTTTAAATCAAAAAGCTGCGCCGAACCTTGTTTGGGGCTAGGGTACTCAGCCCTTTAGGTTTTCACCTCAAAGCCTAAACCGTAAACCCTAAAGCCCGAAACCGAGTATATAGCATGGAAAAACTGCAGGCCGGGAGAAACCTAGGCCAAGAAGCCGAAAAGATCAAGAGGACCACAGGATTCCCCACCCGGAGAGCCCACACCCGTAATAAGAATAAGAACACTAATAGTAATAGCAGTAATGGTAAGAAGAACAACAGCTGATGATGATAATAAGAATGATCAGCAATAGTTGTAATACTTACTAGTAAGGATAATTGCAAATAAAGACTGAGAGCCCTCGTCGTCATCATTATCATCACCATAACCTTATCCCCAAGAGACTCTATAAGGTTACTATAAGGGATCTATAAGATTACTATGAGAGATCTATAAGGTTACCATTAAGGGATCCATAAGGGTACCATTAAGGGATCTATAAGGTTGCTATAAGGGAACTATAAGGTTCCTATACGGGATCTATAAGGTTACTACAAGGGGTCTATAAGGTTACTATAGGGGATCTATAAGGTTCCTATAGGGGATCTATAAGGTTACTATAAGGGATCTATAAGGATACCATCCTCAAAAACTTCTCACAGGTCAACTTAGGCTCTCTGGGCAAAGATGTCTTCTTCGAATCTTCCTCGCCTCTAGCGCCTCAGGCTGTCTGCGGGCCGAAGAAATGTGGTGTTTGTTGTGATGTTGGGGATTATGATTTTCCGTTTGGGGCCTTTCAGAATCTTGCTGGTTCAGGATTTCGGGAAACCATATACACTTGAATAATTAGAGCTTCGGATGTGGGCTTGCAGCTTTTTTGGGCTGAGGAGCTTCGCGTGCGGGGTTTGCGAGGCTTCATGGGAACCCTCATGATTCAATGACTTTAGGATTTTACAGGGCTTGTTTGCATGATTTCGAGGACCGGTAGACAGTGCTAGGTGAAACCAGGTCAAACGGTAGGAGGGGGGCCTGAGCCATAGACCCCAAGCCCTGAACTAAACCTTAACGGAACAATACAACAACGGAAACAGAATCGGAAGGAGCAATGCGCCTTGTTGTCCACGTGGGCATCACAACATCACTCGTCGTCGTCGGCGTCAGGGCAGGCATCGTCGTCGCATTGGTAAGAAGTATGTAGTTGTGGAGCCCTAACCGATTAACCCCAAAGTCCCAGAGCACTGAACCTGAGAACCATTGTATAAACCCTAAAACCCAAAGTCCTAATCAGTGAATCGTCAGTAGATGTTTGGTCTGCAGCTTTGGCTCAAGATCCTAAGCCAAACAGCCCTCGGCTTCTATGGGGGCTGCAAAGGCAGGATCAGCGTTGAGAGCTTTGTGTTCAATTCAGTCTGGTTATGTTTTTGGGTACGGGATTTGAGTTTTGGGCTTTAGGCGTTGATGTTTTTTGGCGGGTGGGGTGGGCGCGAGTTGGCATGTTGCTGGCCCTACACGCATTTAGTTGGCACTCGGACCCTAAATCGCCTTTTTCCCCCTCTTGTAACCGTTTCATGTCGCTGGTGGGTTTTATAAGTTTTAGGGCTCGGGGTCTAGAGCCATACGGTTGATGATACAAATCCTGCATTACCCATAATAATAAGGAATATACCATAGTTCCCATAGTTCAGGGTCCTTAAGGTAATGCAGGGTTTATATCATCAACAGTATCTCGAGAGGCCGTACCTGACTCAAATCAGATTATTCTACAACGGGGGCGTGGTGCGTCTGCTTTCCCAATACTGGTACTTCCAGAGGATGTTTTGGGATTCTCTCAATATCTAAGCTTAGGATGGATCAAATTAAACTCAAGATGTTTTAGGCCGAAGCTCTAACAAGGGCCAGCGTCAATGTCTAAAGCCTACACCCGAATCCGTAAACCCTGAGCCCTCGGTAAGCTGCCGAGATCTTCATTCGACACAAAGAGTGCCGATCAGTACTATGAAGATTCGCTCCACGTCTTTGTGAAGGACGAGAATAAATCGGCATGCTATATTCCGACAACGCACCCGACCTTGCTGCTGCCGTCAGGGATCTTAAGACCGAGAGTATGCAGACGAGTCGCAGGTGGTCATTGAATGCGAGATGCGCACGATCGGTTTAGGGTTTAGGGTTTTAGGGTTTAGGCTTTAGGGTTTTAGGGGGGACAATGGCTAATTTGGAACAGTCGGGCTTTCCTGAAAGTTTCTGGCCCTGGGCGGCACAGCATCATGCAGTTGTCTCAATCTGACTAAGCGCGTGAGTACTGGTGAGATTCCATGGGATGCTCGTGTTGGGGAATCCTTTTCAGGGCTTGTCGTTCGTTTTGGAGCTAAGGTTCTCTTTTGGCACGACCTGAAACATGATTTTTTCGAGACTCAAATGTTGTCGTCAATTGGATCCTCGGGTGCAGCGTTAAATGTTGTAAAGGCTATAAAACCCTAAACCCTAAACCTAAACCCTAACAGTTAAGCTGAAAGGCTCAAAGTTTAGGGTTTAAGGGCATGGGGGTGTTGACAGAGCTTCCCTGAGGGTCCAAGTACCTAATAATCATATGCTCTCCAAAATCCTAACCTACCAGGACCTAGAGTAGGCCCTTATTCCCTTTTTTAGGGTTCAGGTTCCCTTATAAGACCCTTTAAACCAAAAAGGGTACCCTTTTTGTTATTACTAGGTTACTATAACTACTACCCTAAAACGGAGTACCTAATTATTGGGTCCTTGGGACCCTGTGGCTTCGCCAGTAAAGTCTGTAGGAGCGGCACCCAGTATCCTAGTAGTAGAGTAGGTAACCTTTAAACCTGTAGAGTAGGCCCTTGTTCCCTTCTTTTAGAGTTCAGGTTCCCTTATAAGCCCCTTTAAACCAAAAAGGGCACCCTTTTTATTCCTAGGTTACTCTTAGGTTTAGGTAGGGAACCTTTAACCCTGTTTTGGGCAATATACGTCTAGTCCCTATACAATCCCTTTTGTCCCCAAGAAGGTTAACCTTTAGTTCCCCATGATACCCGACAAGTAGGCTATGGAATTATGTTATCTGCTGTCCCTTGAACGGAGGCGCCATCATGTTTGGGTTTTGCCGAGATGCCTTACATCGGTAAAGCCAAGGGTAACAAACAAAAAGAGAATGCACAACTCCCAAGTCTCAAGTGCAGGATACGGTAGTGAACACTGGCTGCTCTTCCCTCCTCTGGTGCCTTGCCTGCAACAAGTATAGAGTTTAGGGTTAAGGGATACAGCGAACCTCATAATTTAGGATGTTAGCTGCTGGCATTCCCCATGCTTTACTTGAGCGGCATGAGGACAATGATGCTCCGGCTGTTCCAACGCTTTTATCCTACTTGCTTATCTTCATAGTTCGTGTACTGTCCGTTGCAAAGAGTTTTGCTTATTCGCGTTTGAGGTAGCTACGCAATTGTATTACACCGAGCGGCAAATGATTATGCTTCCTGTAGTGTGATCATTGTTGCTGCTGTAGCTGCTTTCTACGAAAGTTCATTAAAAACGCACGCCTGTGTTGTTGTGTTTGTCCCCTCTTACGTGAATGTTTCATGTTGTTTACTTCTGCAATAGTCTGCTTCACTTAGCTGTAGCTGCTATCGCCATTGCAGCTGTTGTCTGCAATTGCTTTTGTTTCCGTTGCCAATTCTCAGTTTACTTGTTTCCGGCATGGATGAATATTTTATGATTACTGGAGCTGAACACTTGTTGGTGCGGTTACATGAACGCCCCCTGCCGACTTTTTGCCGACTATCAGACTGTCTGCCACTTTGAGTGCCTGAAAGGGGTCAAGGGTTACATCGACCTCGTGACGATTCGAGAGACTTAAGGGAGTGAAGATGCACCAATGTGGGAGTTTCCGAAAATTAGGGGTACCGTGTTTTGGGGTCCTCATAAAAAGGATCCTACTATTTGGGGTCCCATATTAGGGTCCCCTATTTGCGGAGACTGTGGCTTTCGGTTGAGGGTATTCGTTCTATCTATCGGCCATGGGCACCACGCATTTCCAACCTTTGGGTTTAGGATCTACGGCAAACGACGTACAGCGCTGACGGTTTGTGGTTGAAGAGGCTCGTCACACAGCGCTTCAAGTTCAAGGGCAGAAAGGATGAGAGTCCGCGCAGACGTGAACTCCAGCAGCATGCTTTCAAGTTAGGGGTACTTGGAGGTTCGTGGCTAGTTATAAGTGGGGTTATATGTCCCCTATTATGAGTTATAACTATATAGTTGCCCTACCTAAACCCTAAACCCTAAACCCTAAACCCTATAACCTCTCATGAACCTCCAAGTAGGCACAGAGAGTTCAGGTTTCCTGGTTTCTGCAGCAGTGTTTCGGGCTTCGGCCCCAAAAAGCATATGGTTTAGGGTTTAGGGTTTAGGTTTAGGGTTTAGGGTTTAGAGTTTAGAGTTTCTTTATGTGTTGCTCTACAAGCAAATCGTACGGAAGAACACTACTTGGAGGCTCATGGGTAGATATAAACGGAGCTATAAGCCCCGTAACATGGGCTGTACGCAAAGCTACCCTACATATAACTCCACTTGAGGCTACCCATGAATCTCCAAGCAGGGCCTGAGTGTTACACGTCTTGTGTGTAATTTTCCAGGTATAGATCCTGTCAAAGAGCGAAACTCATATTGATGTAACTTGATACTACCGTGCTACATGATTCTTCTGAAAGCTGTAATTTTCTATACAGCATGATAACCCTTTACCGTTCAAGCCCACGTAAAACCCTAAAACCTGTAGATCCCAGCGACGGCTAGTTTCGGGACGTACTGAATTGGAGTATCATACTGCGAGTACATCGACCCTGTAGAGAATATTGGCACTAATTTATTCCGGCCCCTATATCATATGAAACCTTCAACCCTCGTCACACTTCGCTGCAAGAATTTGCTTACATTCAGACTTAACATGGGCTTCACGTCATGTGACTTTATAGACAAACCCTCCATGCCCTCAAGCAACTGTCCTCGAACACACACGAATCTTTATCTCCAGCATAAGCCCTCAACTCCAAACCTTCAACTCTGAACCAAACAACCCAAAGCTCCGAATCCCAAGGCCCAAACCCTAATCTAATCGCGAAGCCGCCGCACCCGCGGTCGAGGCTAGCATTCCTTCTCCATGTAGGCGACAGCCGCACCCTCACAGACCGGCAGGTTTCCAGGGCCGTGTGTGTGCGAGTGCGTGCGTGTGCGTGTGCATGTGTATGTGTGTGTGGGTGTGTGTTTGCGTGTGTGTGTGTGTGTGTGTGTGTGTGTGTGTGTGTGTGTGTGTGTGTGTGTGTGTGTGTGTGTGTGTGTGTGTGTGTGTGTGTGTGTGTGTGTGTGTGTGTGTCTGTGTGTGTGTGTGTGCGTGCGCGCGCGGGTGTGTGTGTGTGTGTGTGTGTTTGTTCGCCTGTTTTGGTTTTCATCGTCAGCTTATCAAGACCACCATCATCATCATCATCATCCTCAGCGTCATCATCTATTATACACATCTTCACGATGTTCATCATGTTCACCGTCTGCATCAAGACTATCATCACCACCAGCACCATCAGTTTATATCACTAACTTGTTACACTCACATTCAGATATGTAATGGATAGTCTTCAAGCTTACTATCCGACCCCGACATTTTTGGGTTCAGAAGTTTGGAGTCAGGGCTTGTAGGACTCTTGGGGTATGATCAATCTGCCTCCCATTTTTAAAAGTAGTCTTTAAGAAGGTCGCTTCGTTTTATGTATTAGTTGGTAACTGCTAAGCCCTCAACCACTGCACTCCCAAACCTGCGTCACGAAATCCCAGTACGATCTGGGTTTATGGTTTGCCCAGAGCCTCCAAAACCCCTTAATTAAGGAATATAGCTTAAACTATAATAGGATCCCTTATATGATTTAAGGTATATTCCTTAATTAAGGGCTTTTGGAAGGTCTGGATGGGTTTATGGTTTGGTTTCTGTGGCCGTAAGCGTTCTCGTGTCGACTGGTGCCGAATCTCTTCGGGGCGCCGCCTCAGGGACTACAGAGGGTTTGATGAGGGTTTTAGGTCCTATAATCTTAGATAGTGAACGGGGGAACTTTAAACTGTTCGGCCTTATATATTAGCTCTATCTTAGAAAGTTTGAACTTTTTGGGGCCCGGTTGTTGAAGAAGAGAGTAATGGTTCAGTATGTTGCTGACTCTTTTCTTCGCCGGCCCAGCCGCATTTGAAGGATCTCGTACTGTTGTTGCAGAGGAAAGTTTCGAGGTCGGGTTTGGGCTTAGGGCTTGGGGACTTCACGGTGTAAGGAGCTAACCTGCAGCCTTGAACATTCGCTGAACCCTAGAATCACTTCAACTCCCGACCACGGCCGTCGCGTATGGTCATCCTACCGTACTCACAACTTAGCCATGTTTGTTTTTCTGAGGGAAGCGAAGCCAGTATTTGGCTCAGAGGAGGCCGAACTTTGCAGGTCGTCTGACTCCGGCATGAGCTTCCCCAAACCTTTAAAACCCTAAACCCTAAACCCTAAAACCCTGAAGCCCTAGAACCCTGAAACCCTGAACCTTAAAGCCCATACACCCTGAGGCCTGGGTATAGCCCTCCCTCAATCCAAGGAGGCCGGGCCCGTATCTGCGCGCTCATCGTTTCTTGTGTGTGGGTTTAGAATTTCGGGCTTAGTGTTGAGGTTTAGGGCTTGTGTGGGTTTAGGGTTTCAGGGTTTCAGGGTTTTGGGTCGTAGGGTTTCGGGCTTAGTGTTTAGGGTTTAGGGCTTGTGTAGGTTCAGGGTTTCGGGTTTCCGGGTTTAGGGTTTTTGGGTTTTAGGTTTTCGGGCTCAGTGTTTATAGGGTTTAGGGCTTGTGTGGGTTCAGGGTTTCAGGATTTAGGGTTTTTGGGTTCGGTTTCAGGGTTTAAGGTTTAGGGTTTAGTGCTAAAGCTTCGATACCTAGGATGCCCAGTAGTACCCTTATTCCCTTTTTGTAGTCCTAGGTTCCTTATAAAGTTACCCAATACCAAAAAGAGAGGCCTTTCTATTCTTAGGTTACTGGGTATCCTAGATACTGCTGTAGGGTTCGAACGGCCTTAAACTTAAAGCTTACAGTCTAGAAGGGCTTAGCCTTCAATCAGGTCAGTATAAATGCAGGATCGGGCTGTTTAGCAGTTTAGTAGCGACATTCAGGTATGGTCTGTATATAGTTGTACTAGACCCTGCAACCCTAGTCTAATTATTTGGGCCTCGACATTTTTGTGCTGGGGCTTAGTATAAGATGGAGGAAGTAGATGCTGCAGTTCCTGTTGTTCATCAAGCAGTGACGATCCTGTACAGTATTTCGGCCGGGTTGCTGTAGTGCCCTTAGCGTTTAGGGGTTTGGGGTTTTGGGTTTTTGAAACTCCGATATGCTTGGGGTTGGTAGACTCATACATTGCTTGCTAAGAACATAAAACAAGCTTGCGGTTTTGTGGTTTTTGGCGGGTTCGCCATCTATTCACACCCTCAGAAGTCCTGACACCACCACATCGCTAAACCCATATCTAGGCCATGCGAAAAGGATTACTTATTGATTGATTTTATGACTTCAATGCAGTGGCTGGGTGGAAGCGACTAGGTACAGCTCTAAAACGATGCCTTCCCCAGAGGGTCCACCCAAAACCATAATAGAGATGGTCTTTTAGGGCCTAATTCCATAATGGTAGCGTGCTGGGTACGGCCCCCACTCAGACACAGTTGGTAGCCCTATTATAGACTGTTACTGTATGGGGGCCGTACCTAGGTAGCGTGGATGGACCCTGCCCCTAAACCCCTTAACCCCATAAACCCCTAAAGCCTAAACTTTAAACCCCTAAACCCCCTAAACCTCCCTAAACCCCAAAGCCCTAAACCTCCTAAACCTCCTGGTTACTTACGCCCCATGCGAACCTTGAGCCATCGGCTTGAGACTCTCAGACCCGGGACAGAAGAAGGCGAGCCGTGAGGTTTAGGGTTTAGGGGTTTTGGGGTTTAGGGTTTAGGGTTTAGGGTTTAGGGTTTAGGGGTTAGGGTTTAGGGTTTAGGGTTTAGGGTTTAGGGGTTTAGGGTTGGGGTTTAGGGTTTAGGGTTTAGGGTTTAGGGGTTTAGGGTGGGTTAGGGAGAGCTTGCCCCAAAAGTCCCCTACACCTGGAACTCGTAGCCATGACCACGTCGGTGTCTGCATGTGGGTGGTTCTCAAAAATCTGGCTCCTTTTTGGGTACCCTAAATATTAGGTGCTGTACTATAATGAGGACCCAAAGCGGGACCCTAATTTTGACAACCACCCATGTGTGTGTGTGTGTGTGTGTCTATCTCTGCTCCTGTCTGTGTGCCCCCAGAGCGCTACTTTTTGCCTGTGCATAGATGGGTAGTTCACTGAAGTAGGGTCCCTTGTTAGGATCCCGAAAATAGTACGGCACCCAGAAACAAAGGACCCTCAAGTTGACCGTAAGCAAAAGAACTACCCATATGGGTGGTTGTCAAAATTAGGGTCCCTTTTGGGATACCCTAAATAATAGGTGTCGTACCATAATAGGGACCCAAAAACTTACCTTTGGTTAGTAGGGAATGGAAGAATGGTAGTAATAGTAGTTATAATTGTACCCCATTCCTCCATTCCCTACTAACCAAAGGCAAGAAAAGGGACCCTACAATAAGAGGTGCCGTATTAGCATAAACCCTAAACCCCAAACCATAAACCCCCAAAACCCTAAACCCCTAAACCGTACCTTAAACCCTAAACCGTAAACCCTACTTTAAACGGGACCATAATTTTGACAACCACCCATCAAAAGCACAGCGTCGCATTTCGAGAGTACGGGACTTCGCCTCGGGCTTGCACTAACTCCATGTACCCAAATAGTATATACTGTGAAGTATACTTTGGCCCCAAAGTACCTACATAGGGACTACATTGAGGCCAAAGTATATACTATTAGACTATATTGAATACAGAATACATGGACCCTGAGGTTAAAGAAACGGCGAATGACGTTTGGGGTTTAGGGTTTAGGGTTTTAGGATTTCAGGGTTTAGGGTTTTAGGGTTTAGGGTTTTAGGGTTTAGGGTTTTAGGGCTTAGGGTACGGTTTAGGGGTTTAGGGTTTTAGGACATTGGCAGCAAGTACATGCATGTGCTGCTTCACTCCCTTCATCACAGTCACTCTGCCAGCCACTTACCATCCAGCATCCCATCCGATCGTCAATAGATTGATGCCATCTTTACTCACTCAGAGCCGGCACAACGTGGCTGATGAGCCCTGTGACTTATAACCCTACTCCCCAAACCCTGCCAATGAATCCCGAGCTTCATCTTGCTCATTGCCCTATGCAGATGGTGCACTCTCGGCGGGGGAGGCCGCAGGAGCGCGGGGACGGAGGAGGGACGTGCCCAGACCTTCCAAAATCCCTTGATTAAGGAATATACCTTTAATCATATTAGGGATCCTATTATAATTTAAGGTATATTCCTTAATTAAGGGATTTTGGAAGGTCTGGGTGCTTTGGGGTGCCAGAAGGGGGTGTCTGCAGGCCGAGCGCTGGGCCAGGGACGGGCGGCCGTGGCGTAGTCGGATCGCCCTGCGTGTCCGGCCCTAAGGGTCCATGTGCTCATATAGTATACACTTTGGCCTCAATGTAGTCCCCATATAGGTACTTTGGGGCCAAAGTATATACTATTTGGGCACATGGACCCCTAGGGCCTAGGGCTGTGTCTGGAGCAGAGCAGCAGACCCCAAGACAAGGGTTTTAGGGGTGGAGGAACCTATGTGTATACCATGTTTTTGGTGCAACTCCCCGTGCAAATGACAGCCAAAGCTTGTGTTGTTGACGTGAAGCAGAAGCTCATTTCGTGTCTTTGTGTGAGCTTTTGGGGTTCCGATGTTCAGGCGAAGACCTCGCCGTCATATATTGCAGCCACCCAAGATGTGGATGCAGGGATGCCGGATAGGGCTGGGGGGTTTGGGCATAATTGTATTGCTTTATAGTGTATACAGTGGCGGCCGTAGAAGCAGTTTGCTGGGCGTTGGGACAGTCGTAGCGCTTAGCCGATGGTGGTGCTGCTTGTCCTGCTTATGGTGGTGGTGGTGGTGGCGGCGGCGGTAGTGATATTGTTGTTGTTGGTGCTTGGGTTGGGGTTGCTTTCGTTTTCATTGTCGCTGTCGTCACCCTAAACCCTAAACCTCAAACCCTTTTCGCTGGGCAGGGCTTTTGTGTTCGTGGGATCATAGGAGCTTAGGATGACGCGGTTTTGGTTTTGGGATTGCGGGGTCTATTCCCTGAGCCCTAAACCCCAAAATGCCCCGGCCTAAACCTAGCCCTAAAAGCCTAACTAGTCAGGGACGAACCCAAGCCCTGAAACCCTAAACCCTACGCACCCCAAGTACCTAGGGACATGGTGCAATGTCAACCCTCCATGCAGCTCCTCCGTGCTCAAATCCGACAGCCTGCGGTTTGTGTTGTCGAGGTTGGTTTCGGTTACATCGATCAGGGTTTAGGGTTTATGGTTTTTTGGAATTTCAAAGTTGAGTTTGGGACAGATTTCACCAAGAGCCCCAAAGATCTCGCTTTCAATCCCAAAGCCCACTAACCTGCACCCCCGAACCCCACAGCCCAACCCCAGACCCAAGGATAGCATAAGCTCGATATCCACCCGAAGCCCCAAACCCAAAATGGACCTTTCAGGCTTTTAGGCTCTAGGCGTAGGGCCCTAAGCCCTTAACCCCTAAATCCTAAACAAGGCCTAGGGCCGTAAACCCCTAAAACCCCTAAACAAGGCTTAGGGCTTACTTTGGTGGGCCAGACTCTATGGCATATGACTGCAGACCTTGCCAGCTGTGCAAGGATGCCGAAGCAGCAGACCCGGTGGATCAAGATTCCGATGAGAGTCTCGGGTTGCCTAGACCACTTAGGGGTACTTAGAAATAATCTTAGTTTTTGGTGATTATAATCCCTAAGAAACAGCTAAAATTGTAATTTGTGCTAGGGTTCTAAGTTCAGCCTCGACCAGTCATAGTAATAGTGCTAGTACTAGTGATAGTCATAGTGACAGTTTTAGTGATAGTGACAGTGATGGCAAAAGTGATTGTAATGGTGATAGTAATAGAAATGGTAATGGAAAAAGAAATAGTAATAGTAACAGGCATAGTAGTAGTAGTAGTAGTAGTAGTAGTAGTAGTAGTAGTAGTAGCAGTAGTAGTAGTAGCAGTAGAAGTAGTAGTAGTAGTAGTAGTAGTAGTAGTGGTAGTAGTGGTAGTAGTGGTAGGAGTGGTAATAGGAATAGCAATAGTAGAAATAGTAATAGCAGTAGCGATAATCGTAGTTTGCATAGCAGGGCAGTCTAAGTGTTTTGTTAAACCGTTGCTCTGGGGTTTCAGATTTCGTTTCGGATGTTGTTGGGGTTGGTGTTTTGGGTAAATGCTGCCATCAACTCGTCTATGCATAAGCCCTCAATTTTGAAGCTGTTCGGATGTGGGACGGTCATTTAGGGATCTGAATAGTTGGAAGACCGTTCCCGGCTTGCACGATATGTATTTATAGCATCGAAGCACCGCAATAATGCAGGCTTCCATCTTATCGGATGCCGGGCTGTGGCGTGCGAACTTTCGGGTGTCCATGGTGTCGCACCCCAGTCTTGGAGCAATGTCGCTCATATACTGCCTAGACCTACAGGTGTATGTACATATAGATCGCCCGTGCAATGCTAATACACTTATGATGTCTGAAACAACTTCATACAGGCTGACACGAATTTCTGACCTGCTGGTCTCTTGTGCTTCCTCTTACGAAGGCAACAAGGCTGCGGGGGGGGGGAGTGTACTCTATCTAACACTAAGTAATTGTTGGTTTACTTATACAAGGCTTGGGGTGGTGCACTCTATCTAACACTACGGTCCACGGTAACTAATTATCGGTTTACGGATTATAAGAAGTAGCATTTACCCACAGCCATATGGGTAGTTGTCAAAATTACAGTCCGTACTATATTAAGAACCCATACAGGGACCCGAATTTGGACAACCACCCACATGGGGGTTTCCGAAAAGTAGGGGCACCTAAGAGTGAGTATAAGGGTACTATAAGGGTTCCTATAAAGGGCTCTATAAGGGTATTGGACCTTACACCGAGGAATCCCGAAGTGGTTTCCATCGAGGCACTGATTCTGGAACGTTCCCGCCGTCGGCCCTCTTTTGGTGGCTCCTTAGTTGGCTCTGATACTTGGTAGCTGAGTGGATACACTTTACACTTTTTGGGGGATCATATTGCCCACTATAAAACTAAAAGTGTACACTTTTTGGGGCCTTGAACTCCGCAACTAAGGATACTGATCGCAAAAGCCAGACTGATGGGCCAGGGCCAAGACTGTCACAAGGGCCAGGGCCAAGACTATCGCAAACGAAACTGGAGCGCAAGTCCACGGACATCAGCGACACGGGCCTGAAATTGGACGGGGACCACATTCGGGCAATAAGCATGCGCCGGTCGCTGCGACAGTGGGGCTGGATATGGCGGCGGCCTATGTATCCTATGTCTGACCAGGGCCGCAGAGAGCTGCTGCAGTGGTCACAGCCGGCTTCGGGCTATGACGCCTCTGGGTTCTTGTTAAGATTCGAGGTAATTACCATGATAAGAAAGCCATAATTTTAAAACAGTCCCTATTATGGTAACTTAAACTAATTTGTTTTTAACCCTAAACCCCTAAACCCCTAAAGCCCTAAACCCTAAACCCCTAAAGCCCTAAACCCTAAAGCCCTAAACCCCTAAAGCCCTAAACCCTAAACCCTAAACCCCTAAAGCCCTAAACCCTAACCCCTAAACCCCTAAACCCCTAAAGCCCTAAACCCCTAAACCCCTAAAGCCCTAAAGCCCTAAACCCCTAAACCCCTAAAGCCCTAAAGCCCTAAAGCCCTAAACCCCTAAACCCTAAACCCCTAAAGCCCTAAACCCAGGCCTTCTTGTCCCATTCTTGGCAGACCTGGGGCTTCTCGCAACTTAGGGGTACTTGGAAAATATTTTGCTTTAGTTTTTGGGTTATTATAACCCCTAAGAAACAGCTAAAAATACAATTTTTTTTAAAAAAATTGGTTATTATAATCCCTAAGAAGCAGCTAAAATTAGGATTTTTGCTAGGGGTCTAAGTTCAGTATAGGAAATACCTGGCGCTGACCCTGCACTCCTGCAGACGCTGGCTCCTGCTTTGGTGGTCCCTGTGGGTTTCTAGGCTTAGGGTTTGGGGTTTAGGGTTTTAGGGTTTAGGGTTTAGGGGTTTAGGGTTTTTTTTTTTCGTTTTTGGCGTACCATACTTTAGTAATTACTTTTTTGGGGACCTGTTACTTTTACTTATTAAAGGGAACCAGTATAAATTAAAGAGTCTATACTTTTGTCTCCCTGGTTATTTCAAAGCCCTAAACCCCTAAACCCTAAACCCTATAACCCCTAAACCCTAAACCCCTAAGCCCTAAGCCCTAAACCCTAAACCCTAAACCCCTAAGCCCTAAACCCCTAAACCCTAAACCCTAAACCCCTAAACCCCTAAGCCCCTAAACCCAAAGCCCCAGGTTTCTGCGGCCTTCCTTGCGTCCTACCTTTTCGACCTGCCCACCTACAGCCAAGTCAGCCCAGAGACCCCTGGGTTTTTTTGCCGCTGCGACACGGGGCCGTGGGTCGTAGTGTGTCTTGGCTAGTAGTATAGTAGGAGTGGTAGTAATATAGTCGTAGTAGTAGTAGTAGAAGAAGAAGTAGTAGTAGTAGTAGCAGTAGTAGTAGTAGTAGAAGTAGTAGAAGTAGTAGAGAAGTAGTAGAAGTAGTAGAAGTAGTAGTAGTAGTAGTAGTAGCAGTAGTAGTAGTAGTAGTAGTAGTAGTAGTAGTAGTAGTAGTAGTAGTAGTAGTAGTAGTAGTAGTAGTAGGTAGATTATGAATATAGAAGTAGGTGTATGATAGCTGTAGTAGTGGATAGATTTTCTCCGTTGTCCTTCCTTTAAAGCTTTTTGCTCTTAGACAACTTGGTTAATGTTTCTGACAGTCTTGAACCCTATTTATCCCATAAGCCCTACACCCAAGACCACAAACCCTAAGCTCTGAAGTCCCAAGCCTCAAAACACCCAACCCTGAGTCCTGAAGCCCAAAGTCCTTCGTTTCCTAGGGCATCCGGCAAGTAAGGACTGGCTTCGTGGCGATGGTCACGGGATTGCTGTTGGCGCCTTATGCACCCGACTGCTGCAGCCACTTGGCTTTTCGGTAGGGCTTAGGGTTTAGAGACCTGAGTTTCAGTCCGCTTTGCGATGTCATTTCGTGGTATATGGTTATACATGATTACCAATACCATTCCTTCCGGCCCCTTAGTACAATAATGTAGAAAGGAAACCCTTAAGGCGCCTATGTCAAACATCTTTCAACCCTCGGCCCCAAAGCTTAAACCCTAAACCCTAACCCCCTCTAGACCTTCTGCGGAATAGAAAGAGGCCCTTTAAAAAAGCTAACCCCCCATAAAGCCTGAAAACCTATACCCTAAGCCCCTTCGGACGGACACATCGCACTTGAACAAAAGTCCTCAGACTGATCGATCGCTTCAAGTAACAAGGAGCCCCCAACATAGTATAGATATTACTGTACTTAGGCTCCTGTAACTGTATTTGAGAACTCTACTATAGATCCCCTATAGACCCTTCAAAGGATCCCTTGAAGAACCCTAAATGCCTAAACCCTAATCCCTTTCCTACTTACCTTTGGTTAGTAGGGAACGGAGGAATGGGGTACAACTATAACTACAACAACTACTACTACTACTACTACTACTACTACTACTACTACTACTACTACTACTACTACTACTACTACTACTACTACTACTACTACCGTTCTTCCATTCCCTACTAACCAAAGGTAAGGTTTTGTGTTTGGGGTTTTTTGTCTGACCCTAACTTGGTTCGGGGTTTAAAGGTTTAGGGGTTTAGGGGTTTAGGGTTTAGGTTCAGGGGTTTAGGGGTTAAGGGTTTACCCTAAACCCCAAAACTTCAAGGTTTAGTGGGTCCCAGAGACTCCAATATCCCTTAATTAAGGAATGTACCTTATATTCTAGTAGGATCCCTAATATGATTTAAGGAATATTCCTTCATTAAGGGATATTGGAGTCTCTCGTGTTTCTTACCTTTGCTATAGGATCCTTAAGGGAGGGTGGTTCAAGGGGGGAGGGTATAAGGAATCCTTCGGGGACTGTAAGGGAACCTTAGGGAGTACTAGGGAGAATTAGGGATCACTAGGCTATATACCCCCCTTGGACCCCCCTCCCTTAAGGATACTACAACTTTGGTTAGCAGAGTGAAGGCCAGCCCGATCGTTGCTTCATGGACGCCGCCTGCATACATCAGGCTGACCCCGAGCTGACGCACGGACAACTTAGGCTTCTTTAAGGGTTCCTTTAAGGGTAGTATAGGGTTCTATAATGGGGCCTCCTTTCAGGGTAGTATAGGGTACTACAATGGGGTCTATCCCCTTAAGTAGCTGAGTAAGTAGCCATTTTTGGGGTTAGGGTTTTTGGGGGTTTAGGGTTTTTGGGGGTTTAGGGTTTAGGGGTTTAGGGTTTAGGTGTTTAGGGGTTTTGGGTTAAGGGTGTAGCGCAGGGTGTAGGGTTTTGGGATCTTGATTCACGGCTTGGGGTTCAGTTTAGGGTCTTGGGGGTTTTTGGTTTAAGGCTAAGTTCTGAGAACAGGGCTTCCTGCAAGGTCTTTGTAGACGTGGTATAGAGAATAAGAGTTTCTTTGGGGCTCAGGACATTCGCTTTGCAGGTTGTCTGTGGTTTGGGTTTCCGGCTGTAGGTTCGGTTTCAGTCCCTGTTCGTTTGCGGTTTTCAGTTCAAGGGACCCTTCTAGTACCATAGTAGTAGCCGATGTAGTCGCCCCATTTTTGGTAGTCTTTACAGCACTTCAAGTCTCCGTTGTAGTTCCTCTTCCTGATTCAACCAAGCTTGGATTTTTCAAACCCTATATATAACATAACCCCCAAAAGGGAACTAGTTGCAGTGGAGACTATAGTGACTATAGACAACCTGCACCCTAAACCCTAAACCCCTAATCCTAACCCCTAAACCCTAAATCCGAAACACGAAACCCTTTAAAATAAAGCACTAAACCCACGCAAACCCTAAATCCTAAACCCTAAACCCTAAACCCTAAACTCTAAACCGTAATCCTAAACCCTAAACCCCAGGAAGGAGCAGGGGATCTATTCCATAGCCGGACTTCTTGGCCTCTCCCGTGAGATGCGGGTACTCTGGAGTCCTCCATATCTGTCCAGGCTCCACGGGACCGGCGTAGAGCCGTTTAGGGCTCAGGGTTCAGGGGTTTAGGGATTAGATTAAGGGTTTAGGGCGAGGGTTTAGAGGTTTAGGGATTAAGGGTTTAGGGTTTAGGTCTTGGGGTTTAGGGGTTTAGGGTTTAGTGCTTAGGCTTTGGCATTTTGGGTTTTAGGACGACTTCGGGTTGGGGGCTTAGGGTTTTGGGCTTACGATTTCTGAGGTTCCACAGTAATCATGACCATTGAGCCCCGCCTATACCCTTCTCCAAGTCTTCAGGGTTTAGGCTGTGGTCTCATGGTGCTCTCCTGGTAGTCCGTTGATGATCTCATGGTGGTTCCTTGATGGTCTCTTGGTGGTCTCGTGGTGGTTTGCTGGTGGTCTCTTGGTGCTCTCCCACTGTCGTGGTCGTCTCTTGGTGGTGTCCTGGTCGTTGTCGTCCTCCTCCGCTTGGTCGCCCTGGAAACAATGCTCCTCGTGGGTGGTCTTATGAGGATCGCCTGGCGTTCTCTGGATGGTGTCCATACTGTTGATGATTTAAATCCTGCATTACCTTAAGGACCCTAAAGTATGGGAATTATGATATATTCCTTATTTTGGGAATTACCTTAAGGACCCTAAAGTATGGGAATGATAGTATATTCCGTATTATGGGTAATGCAGGGTTTATATCCCCAACCCCCCCCAAAAGACACTGTAGATCCCTTAAAGGATCCCCTTAAAGCTACCCTTATAGATCCCTATTAATAAAGGTAATGCAGGATTTATATCATCAACCGGTTTAGGGTTTAGGGTTAACCCTAAACCCTAAACCCTAAACCCAAACCCAGAAATGGCACCTAGGAGCCGGGAACGCAAAACCCGGGCAACCCCCGAATGCAAAACGGACCCGGTACCCACCAGAAACCCTAAGGTAGAAGCCAGAAAGTTGGAATATGATTATCCTAACCCTTCTATGGTAAATTATAGGGTATCCTACCATGAAACCATATTCCAACTTTCTCGGAGTTCCCTGTAAGGGTCTATGTACTCATATGGGCAGTTGTCAAAATTATGGCCGCTATTTGGGTACCCTAAGTAATAGGTGCCGTACTATAATAGGGACCCAAAAAGGGACCCTAATTTTGACAACCACCTACATAGTATGTACATTGGCCTTAATGTAGTCCCTATATAGGTACTTTGGGGCTCATGCATCTCCCCAGACCTTCCAAAATCCCTTAATTAAGGAGTATACCTTAAATCATATTAGGGATCCTGTTATATTTTAAGGTATATTCCTTAATTAAGGGCTGTTGGAAGGTCTGGGTCTATATGGGTACATGGACCCTGAGGGAAACGGAGCCAGGGCGCAAGCTCCCACGGAAGGGCAAACGAAAAACCACAACCAGAATACCCAGAGAACCCAATACCCCTTAATTAAGGAATGTACCTTGAATCTTAATATTAAGGCCTCTGTAATTTAAGGTATATTCCTTAATTAAGGGGTATTGGGATCTCTCGGAATATGAGGGCAAGTGCAAGTGAACATCCGATGGGAACCGCCAACGGAAGGGAACTCCCAAACAGAACCGCAAATAGAAAGAACCGAGGTCACGGACGAAAACGTTCTTTGGCCATCGTTGCGAAAAGTGGGCATGATGATGCAAAATACCGTTTTGGTGGCAATACTCTTCTTTAAGTTGCCTCACTTTACAATATACCTCAAACCTTGGTACTTGTTCAAGTCCTGTATTACCCAATTGCTGCTCGCCCTGTCCAGGCTATGGTGCGTCTTCGAGCGACTGGGACTCCTTTAAGGAACACATTTTAATTTTCATAGTGGGGTACTACTTTGATAAATCTTTACCAAAGCATCTTGTGAAACTCGCTGCGGCCCCTTGTCAGATCAGTATAACACAGGTTCCTATTCTGGTTTGTGTCATAAAACTGCCCGGGATGCTCTCTGTGGCCGTCACGCATTACGGCTCAACGATTTCTGCATCTTAGGGCATTGTGGGTTCTGTGTCGATTTGGGCTTAGGGCATATGAAGCCCATAGTGTTTAATAGTTGCAGGGACACTACGAACATGCATTTTCTGGCGGCTTACCCGTTTTCTCAGACTGGACACGCTCAGGCTGGCTGCGTTTCGGAAGAAGAATCCCACAGGCAAGCTGGTTCTTAGAACCCCAAGAAACGACCTCCGTTCAAGGACGCCCTACAACCTGTAGGGGTGTAGGGTTGAGGGTTCTAGCACCTTTCAACGCTGGCACATTGCCCTATCACCCGATAATGCCCTAACCCAACTGTATCTTCGCTACCTACAAATCCCTGAACCGTAAAAGCCTTGCACCCCAATCCTTAGACCCTACCCCTGAACTCCAAAAAGCCGTAAGTTCTCGAACCTAGGTCCAACGTAGACATGCAACTAGCATTGATTATATTAAGGCTCGTAAGAGCTCTGCTTGGGGTACCTTGAGGTATCCGAGCACCCTGAACGCTTTGCTCTACACCTCAAACCCCAGTCACAGGCAACATGGTCATTGCACCCACATACAAACCCTAAACCCTTAGACCCCAAACCCTAAACTGTTTATATATGCCCTAAGCCCTTGAAGGCAAGTTGGTCATTGCCCCGCTTTTCGTGGAGCATGCCGTCCTCATTGGAATCTTGGGAGCTTACGCAGCAGCAGGCCGCGTCTCACTCAAAAACGGTCCTTGGGGTTTGGGGTTTGGGGCTTAAGATATTCATAGGTTTGGACAGCGTTGGTATGTGGTTTTATGGTGTTTTCTGGTGTCTACAGGTATGTTACCTTCATATCCCGCCAGATCTTACAGTCTGAACTCTACTGCTTAAACTTAAACCCTTACATATTCTGCACTTCCTGCCCTGGGCCCAAAACCATAGACCTGTAAATCCTAAGCAATAAGCACTAACTCTTAGCCTCAGCCTCATACCCTGACTCCTCCAGACCCCAAAGCCCCAAGCACTCAAATCCTTAAACCCTAAATTCCACACCCTGAAAACCTAAAGCCCCAATCCTTAACCTCAAGCCCTGGCAAGGTGCCCTCTGGTCCAGCAGCGTGGTGAGGGAGGTGGTCAGGGACTACTTGCCCAACTACTACGAAATGTCGTTCTTTGTGTCCTTTGGTGGCGCGTTTAACACTTGCTTGTTGTTTTGTGTGGCCCAAGGTCAGGGGTTGGTTTGGTTTAAGGCTACAGGTCGTAGGATCGTAGGCTTCGGGATCTAGGATTATGTAGCATTTCAACAGGAAGACGCTGCCTACCCTAAACCCTAAAACGGCCTGGGCTTCTATCTCCAAGACCCCAAACCTCCAAATCCCACCTCTAACCTCGAAACCCAGACCTCTACCAGCACCCCCCAACTAGTGTTTAGGGTTTAGGGGCTCATGTACCCACTATGAAGGACGACGAGGCCTCTCTGGGGTTTTGCTGGTAATGTAGCACACCTAACCTCCCGCTCATTGAACTTGTATACGACCCTCAAGTACTGCGGTAAAGACTCATCAAAACCCCCGGCCACGAACCCCCGCCGAAAGCCCTAAGCCCCAAACCTCAAACCCCTAAAGCCGAACCCCTAAACCCTAAACCCCTAAAGACGAACCCCTAAACATACGCGTGAAGCTCTAAACCCCTAAAGCGCCGCAGAGTCAGAGTCAGGTCGTTGAGCCCGGTGCTCTTCATGATCCTGGGCTCTAGAGTACTAGTTTAGGGTTTAGAGTCTTACGGGTTAAGGCTTTAGGGGTACTACCTTAGGCTACCATAACCAGCTTTTTTTTTGTAGGTTGTTACTACAAACCCGAGTATGGAATTTATAGGGACCCTACAAGAAGGTAGGCGTTGGTAGGTGAAGGTAGTTTAGTGTTGAGGGTCTTGCTACTGTATGTATCATGTTTTTCGTTGTACTTGTTCAGGTCTGTTTAAATTAAGATAATGAATCATGATCGTATTATAAGATCTTGATTCATTATCTTAATTTAAACAGAACTTATTCTGTTGTTTCCTCTTCTTCTGTTTACACAAAAATCACAGCAAGTTCTGATTGTTCGTTTCTGTCTTTTTTCGGAAAGTCAGAGCCGTGGACCCCAAACCGATCCTAAACCCCAAACTCCCGGCTTGAATTCCTTGAAGCAACAGCTTTTCTTGCAAGCAAAGCCCTGAACACTTGAGCCCCTGAACCAGAAAACCCCTAAACCGAGGACCCAGAGTAGGCCCTTAGTCCCTTTTTTAAGGTTTTTCGGTTCTTTTATAACCCCCTTTAACTCAAAAAGGGCACCCTTTTTATTCCTACTCTTGGGTCTAGCCTTAAAGGACAACACTGAAAGCCCGCCCTAAACCCTAAAACCCTAAACCCTAGACGCTGAAACCCCAAACCCTAAATCCAAGACGCTTTGTCAAGAAGGGCCCTGGCACAAAACAAGGCAAAGAAAAAAGCCCCAAATCCTAAGCTCCAAAACCCTAAGCGGTTTAGGGTTCAAGGTTTGGGGTTTAGAGTTTTGGGTTTAGGGATGTTTAGGGTTAAGGCTTCCTCAAGCCCAAAATCCTAAGCCCTAAACCATCATGAACTCCAGAGCCCTTTGTCCTAAACCAGCCTACAACCCTACACCATCCCAAGCTGGTTAACCCTAAGCCCTGAACGCGAAACCCCAAACCTTACGCCCGAAACCCTAAGCCCTACGCCCTAAACCCTAATTTACCCTATACCCGTAAACCCTAAGCCTTCAACCCTAAGCCATGAACTTTAAACTCGAAACCCGAGACTCAGGATCCATTACCCTAAACCTTAAGCCCGAAACCCCAAGCCCTAAACCCTAAACCCAACACCCCTATTCTCGCATGATTCAACCCCAAGCCCTCAAATTAAACTCGAAACCCGAGACTCAGGATCCACTACCTACGCCGGACGGCGGAGGCCAAGCACAAGCTGATCCACGATCTGCAAAACTTCAGGCGAGCCCGATGCACGAGGGTTTAGGGGTGGATGGCTTAGGGTTTGGGCTTAGGGCTTGGGTTTAGGGGTGGGTCCCTTGTAATTTGCTCCTGCCGCTACTGCTCCTCCTCCTGCTGCCGATGCTGCTGCGAACTACCACTAGACTAATACAACTGCTGCTGCTGCTGCTCCTCCTCCTCCTCCTCCTCCTCCTCCTCCTCCTCCTCCTCCTCCTCCTCCCCCGTTTGAGCAGCTAGAAAATTATAACCCCAAGATGAAAGCCTCTACGCCTGTGTAAAAATGCCACAACACCGAACAAGCTCTAAAGCCCGTAGCAGCCACAATTAACGAGATAAACCCTGAACCCTAAACTCTCAACCTTCAACCCAAAGCCCCCCAAAGCCCAAGCCCTCAACCCCTAAATCCAAAAAAGCCCCAAACCTTGCACTCTAAATCCCTACCCATAGGCTCCAAAGTAGTTCCTTATAGGATTCTAGATATGAACCTCCAAAAGGAACTGCTTTGGAGTCTATGGGTAGGTTATAGTTAGAGTTATAAGTACCCCCAATCCAATTATGACCCTACTTATAACCGACTTATTAAGTCCCCTGGGCCTCTAAGTACAGGCCCTTCTGGCAGAGCTACTTTGAGTATACATAAACCCAAAACCCTAAACCCCAAACCCTCTTAGAGCCCTTATGGGTCCCTAAAAAGGAACCCCCCTTAACCCCTAAACCCTACCTGTAGCCGAAAAGACCTACCTTTTTAGGGAATAGTATATAGAAACCACAATAAGGAACCCTGAGACGGTAGGTCTTTTCGGCTACAGGTATTTAGATCCCTGGGAGGGTCTAGAAAGTAGATCCCCCAATTTGGGGCCCTATACTACTAAGGGCATCTTATAGGAACCCCCCTTAAGGGATCTGCTTTTTGGATCCTTGCGGGGGTCTGGGTAGAGCCCCAGAGGTCTGACATGCCATGAAAAAACCCCACCGACACCTCACTTCAGGCTGGAGGGCGCCCTCTGCAGTGAGGAAGCAGACCCCAGACTGGTTTAGGGTTTTGGGGTTTTAGGGTTTACATAGTGCTTAGGGTCTAAAGGGTTTTAGGGTTTAGTGTTTAGGGTCTAAAGGGTTTTAGGGTCTAGGGGTTTAGGGTTTGAGGGTTTAGGGTTTACTATAGGCTCCTGAGGAATTGTGTTTTATAATTTTTGGTCATAAACAACCCAAGAGAATATCAACAATTATTATGTTTATTATGGTTCTAAGGGGGTATAGTTTGCAGTTGGGTTTAATCTTGTTGGGGTGTGTTAGGTGCTTTAGGGTGTTTAAGCTTGAAAGTCGTTGGGGTCTTTGGCGGTTTTAACGGGTTCAGGGGCTTGGCCACGGCAACCACGGGTACTTGCATGATTCCGTTATACCTTGGGCACGGCCCCCACTCAGTAATAGTTGAATAGTATTCACAATATAGATATATTTGGACCTTAGTAGTAGCCCTACTATAGACTCTTACTGTAAGGGGGCCGTACCTAAGTTATACCCTACCTACTAAGCCAACACAATGCTGGCGGCCCACACCACACCTCTTTACAGCCAGAGCGACATTGCTTCCAGGTAGTGTCTTTGACCAAAAAACGATTCCCAGCATTCCGGGGCCCAACTGTTTGCCCGGTCACTCCTTGACAGCCCCCTGCATCCAGTTAGTGGGGATGTTGGGGAGAGGGCTGGGCACGGTGTTATGTGACAGCGGCAACAGTTTCAGGGTTGAGGCTTGACTGGGTTCTTGTTAAGGAACTTAATTTAAGTTACCATAATAAGGAAAACCCTATTATTTACGATACATCCCTATTATGGTAGCTTAAATTAAGTTCCTTAACAAGAACCCAGTTGAGGGCACTGGGCCCACCCCGACGCAACCCTAGAAGCCTCCCCGTGGATCGCAGGATTGAACCTTTCCACACCGTACTTGGAGGCCCTTTTGACTTAGTAAGTAGGGTTAGTAAGCTGGATTATGGGGATTATAATAGGGTTTCTAGGGGATACTAAGTAGACTTACCAAGTCAAAAGGGCCTCCAAGTAAACTCCACATGCCTAAGCCCTTGCAATGCAGTAACATCCTGGGTCCTGAACCCCAGCTGCACCCTTATGACCACCCCAGAGAACCCAATACCCCTTAATTAAGAAATATACTTTAAATCTTAATTTTAAGGAGTCTACAATTTAAGGCAGATTCCCTAATTAAGGAATATACCTTAGATCTTAATATCAAGGCCTCTATAATTTAAGACATATTCCTTAATTGAGGAATATACCTTAAATCTGAATATTAGGGCCTCCATAATTTCAGGTAGAGTCCTTCATTTAGGGGTATTGGGATCCCTGGGCAACCCCGAGCCTCCAACACCCCTTAATTAAGCAATATTCCTTACCTGGGGCTCCAAAAACCTACCGTTTTAAGGGTCAGACCCTCTAGTTAAGGGGTCATAACCTACTAATTTGTAGGGTTTGGGGATACAGGTATATTATAGAAGGATCCCTAGTATGATTTAGGGTATATTCCTGCAAATTAAGGGGTTTTGGAGTCTCTGGGCAATCCCGCGAAACTTCGCAGTTTCCTGGAATCGACGAGGCCATGAACCCCCCTATGAAACCTCCCAGCGACTCCAATATCCCTTAATTGACTAGGATGCCCAGTAGTACCCTTATTCCCTTTTTGTAGTCCTAGGTTCCTTATAAAGTTACCCAATACCAAAAAGAGAGGCCTTGTTATTCTGAGGTTACTGGGTATCCTAGTTGAGGAATATACCCCAAATTACAGCAGGGATCCTACTTTAATTTAAGGTATATTCCCTAATTAAGGGATATTGGAGTCCCTGGGCTCCTGTAGAGTAGCCCTGAAAGTACATGCTGGTGCTAACCCTTATAGACGTATGGACGATACCGTTTTACTCCGGTTGATGATATAAACCTTGCATTACCTTAACTATGGGAATTATGGTATAGTCCTCATTATGGGTAATGCAGGGTTTATATCATCAGCCGTAGCACTTACAGTAGCCCGTATAGAAGCCCTTAAAGTAACCCTAAGGCTTGAACTCTAAACTCTAAACCTAGACCCTAAAGCCCCAAATCCTAGACCCTAGACCGCAAGACCCTAAACCCCAAAACCCGAAGCCCTAAAATCTCAAAGCAAACCATAAGACCCTAGAGCCTGAACTTGCATAGCTTCTAAGCTTAGAAGTATGGGCCCCTAAGATGGACCCTTAGGCCTTATATATAGGGGGTAAAGATTCCAAGGTTAAGGGCCCATCCTAAGGGCCCATGGTTTCAACCTCAGAAAGCTTCAGATCTCAGGATCGCGTTTTCATCCTTCGGGCTATCAAACGTTGGTACGGGAGCACTAGCGCCTTCGAGGAACACGTGCAAGGACGAACGCTTTGGTGTGGGGTTTGGGGTTTAGGGTTTTAGGGTCAAGGGTTCTTTTACAGGGCTTCTTCGAGGGTTTGGGGTTTAGGGTTTTTGGTTATGGGTTGTTCTAAAGGGCTTCTTAGAGGGTTTAACGTTTAAGGATAAGGGTTCTTTCAACGAGGGTTTAGGGTTTAGCGCCAGGACCCCCTAAACCCTAAACCCCAAACTGCATGGGTTTCGTTTGAGGGCTCCTTCAAGGGTTCCCTCAAAGGGTTGCGATCCTGCGAGGGTTTAGGGTGCAGCTTTGGGGTTGAGACCCTGAACCCTACCTGTAGCCGAAAAGACCTACCTGTTTAGGGAACAATATATAGAAGCCATAATAAGGAACCCTAAAAAGGTAGGTCTTTTCGGCTACAAGTAGACCTTAGAAGCTGCCCCCACCCTGTAATAGTGGTATAATAGGCATATATAATAGGGCCCTAATATAATCCTATATAATCCTTATGGTCACTATTACAGGGTGGGGGCCCCTTCTAAGGTAGACCCTTAACCGTACATCTCGGAGGCTTCAGGCTGGGCGCTTCGAGGTTTGGGTTTTGTAGTGTTTAGGGTTTCGAGGTCCGGGTGCCTGAAATGTCAAAGGGGAGAAGGAGGGACCCTTAATGGGGACCCCTACCTTGTAATGGGCTATATAATGGGTACATAATAGCTATATTATGGGTATATGTCTAGGTATCCTTATTCAGGGTCCCTCCTTTTACCCTTGGAGAAAGGGGTTTTCTTGAAAGGCCCCTAAAAGCCCTACAAACCCCTAAGCCCCCACTTGAATCCTAAACCTGCCTTAGGGGCTGCGATCTAAGATTTCGAGCTTTGAGGTCAACTGGAGTGAGAGAACATCCAAAACGTGGCGAGTATAGGGCTCCATCAGGATGCTAGAGGGACTCTTGTAATTTGGGGTTTTGGGGTTTTTGGGGTTTAGGATTCGCGGGTTGAGGGCTTGTGGGTTTAGGGTTGACGTTTAGTGGTTCAGGATTTAGGGTTTAGCGTTTACAATGGTGCTTGTATAAGAGCGCTTGGGAAGCGTACAGGGATGTGTCGTCCGAAAATTGGGTTCTTGACAAGACGACAAGAGCCAAATTTTGTTCCAATGCAGGGTGGGGTGGTTTAGGATGGGTCTGGCGTGCAAGGTTCGGGTTGAAACTTCTTACCCCAAACCTCTAAACCCCTAACCCCCTAAATGTCTCAACCCCTAAAGCCTAAACCCCTAAACCCCTACAGCCCTAAACCCCCAAACCCTAAGCTCTAAACTTTAAAGCCCTAAACCCCTAAACCCGTAAACCCTAAGCTCTAAACCCTAAGCCCTAAGGCATAAGAGCAGATTTTGGGGCCTCCGGGTTCTACGGCCCTGAAGTTTTAGCTGGGTTTCAAAAGGTTGGCGCCTTTGTGCCCGAGATGCCCCGGCTTCCCAGAGAGCCCCAATATCCCTTAATTCAGGAATATACCTTACATCATAATACTAAGGCCTCTATAATTTAAGATATATTCCTGAAAATTAAGGATTTTAAGATATATTCCTTAATTAAGGATTTTAAGATATATTCCTTAATTAAGGGTCTCTGGGTTAGGGTTTAGGGTTTTGGGGGGTTCAGGGTTTTTGGATTTAGGGTTTAGGATTTAAGGGTTTGTGGCTTAGGGCTTCGGCTTCAGGGTTTGGGATTTAGGGTATAAGGGTTTAGGGTTTAGGGTTTAGGGTTTAGGGTATAAGGGTTTAGGGTTTAGGGTTTAGGGTTTAGGGTGTGTCACAGTGCCACGGCGCGCCCCACCCATGGAGTGGTCGTGGGTCGCGCCGTCTTCGTAACGTGGAACCCACCCACAACCACCCGAAGCAGGACTAGAACGGGTTTTGTGTTCTGCTTCTTCTCATTCGAGTGCTGCACTAGCCGAAAAGACGTTGCAATGTTGCGGAACGTCAAAGGGACATCCGAGTGATGTAGTCACAAAATAGCAGCGACGCCCTCGCTCGTCCTCGCCGGCCGCCAGAGTCGTCCGTCAGCCGTCGTCAGAGTCGTCCGTCAGGGCCCAGTGCCAGGCCTCCAGAAGTGGTCTGCAGCCGTCCGCTGTCCGTGCCAGTCCGGCCAAGAGTGCTGATCATCCAGTCGGCCGCCAGGGTTTTTTCGCCCGGCAGTCCGTGCCAGAATTGTCCAGCTTTGCCGCCAGACTCGCACTCCAAGCTCCTTGCCAGAGTCGGCCACTGTCCCCAAGCTCTTTCTAGGACGTCCCGTCACTGGGTCCCCGCAGGGTCACCCCGCTGTCCCCGCCAGGGTCGCTTGGTCAGGGTCGCCGTCCCCGCCAAGGTCCTTACGCCGTCCTTGCCAGGGTCGTCCGCCGTCCCCGCCACGATCGCCCGCCGTCCCCGCCAGGGTCGTCCGCCGGCTGTTTTTGGCTTTTTTTGTTGCTGTCACTTTGCTGTCCTTGCCAAGTGCCCGCCAGAGTGTCCGCCGTCCCCGTTAGGGTTGCCCGCCGTCCCCGCCAGGGTCGTCCGTCTGCCAAACTGTTTTTGGCCTTTTCGTGCCTGTCAAAGTCATCGCCAAGTCTCCACCAGAGTTGTTCGCCGTTCTCGCCGTCCCGTCCGCCATCCCCTCCAGAGTCCGCCAGAGTCGTCCGCCGGTCCCGCCAGGGTCGCCCGCCGTCCCCGGCAGGGTCGTCCGCCGTCCCCCTCCAGAGTCGTCCCTGCCAAAGTCGTCCGTCCACCCCGCCAGAGGACTCGCCATCCCCGCCAGGGTCGCTCGTCAAGCTCTTTCTACCAGGTCCCGTCCCCGCCAGGGTTCTCGCGCTGGGAGATAAGGCGCCATCCCCTCCACGTTCGTCAGCTTGGTTTTTCAGTCCGTCAGAGTCGCCAAGTCCCTGCCAGAGTCGTCCGCCGTCCCCGCCAGGGTCGCCCGCCGTCCCCCTCCAGAGTCGTCTGCCAAGCTGTTTTTGGCCCTTTTACTGTCACAGCAGAGTCGTCCGCCGTCCCTGCCAAAGTCGTCTGTCCACCAACTCCCCGCCAGAGGACTCGCCATCCCCGCCAGGGTCGCTCGTCAAGCTCTTTCTACCAGGTCCCGTCCCCCGCAGGGTCATCCGCCATCCCCTCCAAAGTCGTCTGCCAGGCTGTTTTTGGCTTTTCCAAGTCCCCGCCAGAGTCGTCCGCCGTCCCCGCCAGGGTCGCCCGTCCCCGCCAGGGTCGTCCCAAGCTGTTTTTGGCCTTTTTAGTTGCTGTCACAGCTGTCGCCCGCCGTCCCCGCCAGGGTCGTCCGCCGTCCCCCTCCAGAGTCGTCTGCCAAGCTTTTTGGCCCTTTTGCTGTCACAGTAGAGTCGTCCGCCGTCCCCGCCAGGGTTGCCCGCCGTCCCCGCCAGGGTCGCGCGCCGTCCCGCCAAAGTCGTCCGTCCACCAAGTCCCCGCCAGGGTCGTCAGCCGTCCCCGCCAGAGTCGCCCGCCATACCCGCCAGGGTCGCTCGTCAAGCTCTTTCTACCAGGTCCCGTCCCCGCCAGGGTTCTCGCGCTGGGAGATAAGGGTACCCAATTTTACTATTGTGCCCCATGGCTAGCAGTGCCAAATCAGGTCTGGTAGACTCGATCTGCTTGGCCAAGCAAGCAGATCTCGAAGCGGTAGCGTTCAGTGGTACCGGCCGCCGCCGGGCGCGGGCGGCCAATGGTTTAGGGTTTAGGGCAGGGCGAGCTGTTGGAAAAAGGAGTTCAGGAAAAAAAACCTTAAACCCTGAACGAGGACCTTTGCGGAAGGAGTTGCTGCAGTCCGCTACACGGATCTCCACCACCTACACGGTGCTCAGCCATAGCTTCGAACTCCCTTGTCCTTAATGCAGCCTGAAAGCTTTCAATGCCGCTAAGCCCAATCCCTATTAGTTGCTAGTTTAAATGAGTGGTTTTTGATGCAAGGGTTCCATAAGGTGCAATAAGATTGTGTTGTGTTTACTACAGGGGCCGAAACAACCCGCGCACTATTCCTTACGTTTCCAAATGTATAGTTTAATATCACCCAAACCCCGCTCTAATTGCTAAAGCCCCTGTACAATACCCTTGAATCAACCCTCATAGAGCCCTTGTAACGATCTCTCTTGTAGAGGAACCCCAAACCCTTATCAGAGCTCCTGAGGTCCCGAATACTTAGGGGTACTTAGAAATAGTTTTAAATTTTTGGTTATTATAATCCACAAGAAACAGCTAAAACTGTATTTTTTGCTAGGGTTCTAAGTTCAGTATAGAATACTGTGAACCCGAACACCAGAAGAGCCTAAGACTATTCGTAATTGGACTTGGAACCCGCGATCGAAACGGCCCAGTCCTTTCGGTCCATGGGGTTCCATACTATGAGTATAAAGGTAAGTGTTTTGTTGTGCAGGTTTTGCTTGTAAGTGTTCTATACCTACTGTAAGGGCGTTTATAAGGATTCTTTTACGTAAGTGGTCTAGAATCATTCTGCAAGGGGGGCTGACTGGTGTTTTCGGGTTTAGCCTTTCGGGTTTTAGTGTCTTTGGGTTAGGCGCAGGGTTTTGGGGTTCAAGGATGGTTGGGGGGGGTACGACGGTTTCAGCGAACTTCGAACAGGGGATTTAGGTTAGGAGTAGGGAAGATTTCAGCGGAACCAAACTGGGCGTTTTAGAGTCTAGGGCTTAGGATTTGCATAAGAGGTGCTGCTGGCTTCTGCGGCCACGACCGCCATCCTCGAAGATCACCTCGCCCTGTGGAGGGGTGGCGTTCCTTGTCAGCGACACAGACAGTAAACAAGAATTAAATGGGAGCTTCCGAAAACAGGGACCACCCCAAATAGTAGGATCCTTTGTGTAAGGACCCCAAAATAAGGTACCCCCCCATCTTCCTAGGATGCCCAGTAGAACCCTTATTCCCTTTTTGTAGTCCTAGGTTCCTTATAAAGTTACCCAATACCAAAAAGAGAGGCCTTTTTATTCTTAGGTTACTGGGTATCCTAGATAAGGTACCCCCCCCCCCCCCCATCTTCGGAAACTCCCAAATGAGGTTCTGTGTGGTGACTTCAGGGCTTCGGCACGCCTCAGGCCTCCTACACTTTCGAAATATTGTTAAAAAAAAAATTAGGGGTGCCTTCTTTTAATTTGGGGTTCCTTAAAATAAGCATCCCACTAATTTAGGGTACTATATTTGGGTCCCCTATTTGCGGAGATTCCCATATGCTTAGTTACTCTTTCTCCCAATACTGAGTCAAGCCCATGAGGGTATGCGCAGAATTCATCATCTAGGCTCCAAGTCTATCAAATACGGTTACTATTAGTAATGCTCAAGATCGGTGGGGGTTCGAAGAGGACACCTTCGGGCACTTTGGCCCTACGTTTTCTACTTGTAGGTGATGCTAGCTATGGCAACTGTGATTAGCAACAAGCGTGTGCCTCCACGTTCAGGTACATGTTGTGTAATTATGCTTGGCTATCTGCCTGTCTGCCTTTCCCTGTCTGGCTGTTTGTGTGCCCGTGTGTCTGTCGGTCCTGTCTGTCCCGTCCTGTCCTGCCCGTCTGTCTGTCTGACTGACTGTCTGTCTGTCTTATGTATGCATGTATGTATGCATGTATGTACGTATGCACGGGTTTATGTATGTATGTATGTATGCATTGATGAATGTAATGCAAGTGTAATGCAAGGCAATGTAATGTAATGTATACGGAAAGGAATGTAAATGACAAATGTATGTGTGTATGTATGCATGTACGCATGTATGTAAGTACGTATGCATGTGTACATACATATATTAATACACTAAATGCACGCACAAAAAAGCACTATCCAGACAACGCACATAACGTACATACGCACATACATACACACATACATACACACATACATACACACATACATGCACACACACACACACACATACACATACATACACAGACACATACACACATACGTGTATATTCTATATATATATATATATATATACATATATATATATATATATATATATATACATACATACATATATATACACATGGATACATGTGTATGTACACTTTGCACACACGCGCATACCTGCATATCGGTTCGAGGTCGTCTCTCTCGCTCTCCTCTCTCTCTCTCTCTATCTCCTCTATCTCCTCTCTCTCTCTCACACTCACTCACTCACTCACTCACTCACTCACTCTCTCTCTCTCTCTCTCGCTCTCTCTGTATCTCTCTGTCTCTCGGTGCCTGTGAGCACGTTTGCGTAATTGTTCCTTGATCAGAGAATCTGGGCTGCAGAGCCAAGGTACCCTTCTGGGACGGTGCAACACACTTCGTGGGCTTCGTGCTCGGCAGCTACACGTTCTGGGCGGCGATCTGCTTCAGAGCAGTCATTTCGCTTTCTTTTGCCACATCTCAGCGCCGCCACTTCTGCTTTGACTACTTGATAAGCCTGTCAATTCACGTGCTCTTCTGTTTCATGGCCGTGGTGGGCAACATGATCGCCAGGGAGGCACGTGTTTTCCCATGCAGCTCTCGTCGGTTGAAGACCAGTGGGGAAAGCACTTTCGGCTTGGGTATGTAGTAAACATGAGGCCCTACAAGCCTACCCCTCCAAGGCAGAACGCTAAACCCTAAAGGGAAGGCCACCGTAAGCTTCCGCAAGCCCCTTGAAGGTATGCAGCCTTGACTTTTGGGCAGCAGCGGTCTGGATGTGCCTGCCTCAGAGGAGATAGGTAACTTGCACTTTTTGACGAAGACCTAAATGGGAGTTTCCTAAAAGCCCCAAACCCTAAACCCGCAACCCCTAACCCCTAAACCCTTGTAACCCTAAAGCCTAAAACCTCCAGACCCTCAACCCCTAACCCCGTAACCCTGAACCCTAAAACCCCCAAACCCTAAACCCTCAACCCCTTAACTCCTGTAACCCTACAGCAAAAGCCCAAAAGTTGGAAACCCCATAGCCTCAATCCTTAAGGCCTTAAGAGTAACCTATAGGGAATCCCAGCACTATTTGGCCTTTATCAGGTTTCCAACTTTATGGGGTTTACTGTAAAGCCAAAAAACCCCGAGCCCTAAACCAGGTGCAGCTCGGTGGTCCTCCTGCTGGTGATCGCGATGATGCGCGAGTGTTGTCTCGTTTGAGTTTCACCCACACGACTCCACCGTGCATGTCGTTGGGCTACAGATCTTAACTAATTCACTATAGGATTCTACACGAGTTTGGTTGGGTCTTAACTTCGAGATTTTGTTGGGTTTCGGCTCTGGTTTACCCTGCACGCAAGGTCCTTTGCGGTTTAGGGGTTTCGGTTCTGGGTCGGTTTTTAGGAATATACCTGGGTATCCGGTACTTGGGGTGTAAGCAGAATATAGTTCGGCGGTCTATGGGGTCTACCTGTAGTCGCCATAACAGTTCCTTCATTTGGTTGAACAGATTTTTATATTCAGGATCCTAGAAGCTAGCACAAACGGGAAACTAGACTTTACCTGGACTGCAAATAATTACCTTTTTTAGGACCCATATAAGGAATTCATATTCAGTAACCCTGAAACAGTACCTTCTTTACCCACGGGGTCCTATGTACCGATATAGTAGGACGTAGGGTTTCCATATTAGGAAATAATTACCATTATGACTTCGGGAAGTATCCCCATAACAGTACAGAGGATCCTTTGGGTTAGGGCCCAGGTAAACTCTGAAGTTCGGGTCTGGGCCGCAGGCGATCTTGGCGCTTTATTCACGTAGACCCGTGCTTAATACACCCCTTTTCCCCCTTTCATGCTGGGCCCTCTCCGGCATATCGGGTCTTTACAAGAAATCCCTTGAAATGGAACAGGTGTCTTAATCAGGGATCTACATTCATCCATACTGGGCTAGTTTACATGTTTCGCGGCTATTTGAGTGCTTTTTGATCCTAAAGACCTTAGGAAGATGCCGGAGATCCTTGAGACTAAAGGTGGTGTGTGTGTGTGTGTGTAGGGGATCATCTTGAATTGCAGACGTAACGCTGCGAGCCTAAACCCATCTCTAAACTAAGCTAATAAGACCCTCAACATGTTTGCAGGCAGCTTCCAGGTGATGTTGCTGCTCTTCCCCTGATGCGTCCGACCCACATCTTCAGACCCAAGGGTTGGGTACTCTCTACCCTAGGCTCAAGGAACTACCTAAATGTAGCTGGTTTAGGGTTTAGGGTTTAGGGTTATGTAGCTCCTCTTTGCCAAACCGGGTGGTGATGCCATGCTTGAAATGTAACCCGTACTTGGTGCATTTGCCCGTAAAGCGCGGTGGTCGCGTTCTTTCCCCAGTGGCGCGCGCGCTCCCGTCTTCTGAGCATACCCCCTCCATTAGTAAATGAGGTCCGGTTCATATTATTCGGTGTTTGTAGGTGTAAATCTCGCACATGACGGCTGTTAATGGATTGAGCACTTGACCAAAAACCTAGTGTGGAGGGCATAGGTACACCTTATACAAGTAGCCCTGAGCCCTAAAACTGCAACAGGGAGGGAGGGGAGGGGCAGGGAGGCGGAGAGGTTGGAGTCTCTCTGAACCCTACCTTCACCCGAAAACCCCTACCGTTTTAAGGACTTATTGTAAGGAAATCCCAATAAGGAACCCTATAAAGAGGTAGGTTATTCAGGGTCAAGGCAAACCTTTAACCTGAGAATGGAGTCTGGTGAAGTCAGCCGTCTTCAGTTTCGGATTTTGTGGGTTTCGGGTCACTTTAAAGGCTGATATACCGCAGCTTGAAGAAGCCCAAGCCCTAAACTTTAGGGGTTTAGGGTGTTGAATTCTAAGCTCCAAACAGATATGGGAGTTGCCGAAAATTAGAGGTACCCTGTTTTGGGGTCTGTATAATAAGGATCCTACTATGTAGAGTACTATATTGGGGTCGCCCGTTTTCGGAAACTCCCGTATGGTAGCCTCGACCTGGTACTCTGCGCTCTCTGTGCAGCCGCGCACCCACCAAAAGCATGGGGGCGGCTGCTTGCACGATGCCTTCCAGGGGGTTCCCGACAAGGGAAGCGGGTTGAGGGTTTAGGGTTTAGGGCTAGCTGCTAGCTTGTCGTACCATGCTTTTTGTGGGGTCGCTTAGATTTTGCAGTAGGGTTTATAGGAAATATGAAGCTTCGCAGGAGTTTTGTTTGGTAGCTTAAAGTAGATGCCTTCATCGTTTAAGAGGGGTCTTGGTGTATATTGTAAGATCAGATTCAGGGACCCTAAGCCGTAAACCTTAAACCCTAAACCCTAAACCCAGGGCATTCGGGGTTTTGTGCTAAGCTATGGATTCTACTATTTATCCTAAGGGTCCACGTGCACAAATAGGGTTCCTTCATAGGTTCTATGTCTATACGGGTAGCAGGGTAGCATGAGGGCTTAGGGACTTTCTAGGGTATACAATAGTCGATGCATTCAAGAAGTGAATACTTTGGCCTTGCAGTAGTCCTAAGTAGGGCCAGAGCATATATGCACATACATATATATATATATATATGTATATATACAAATATATACAAATATGTACATATAAAGTTTGGGTATGTGGATCCCGAGAGTCAGGGTCTATGTTTTGGGCTCATAGGTCCCTTAACTAGGGTCCTTCCTGGAGGATAACTTAGGACGAGGGTTTAGGGTTTAGACTTGTAGGAACTCGGGCTTAAGCTGGTCTAACAGCCAAAATTCTATCTGGATGCTTGTTCTGCTCGATTACTCTTGCGGTAGGATCGTAACCCTACACGGAACCATATTAAACAACTCCCATGAAGCCCATTGCTACAGTTCTTTACGGACCCCACTTGGAGGTTCGTCCTGTGTAACAGTGTAGTTATAAGTAGGGTTATAAGTAGGGTAAGTATAGTATCCATATTGGGGGACTTGTAGTTCTAACTACCCATGAACCTCCAAGTAGACCCTAAACCCTATACCCTTATAGAATCCCGATAGATCCCTTTAAAGGGACCCTTAAAGGAACCCTTATAACTACTGGGAGGAGCAGAGATGAGCTGTCGGGAATCCTTCGGTTGAGGTTTAGGGTCTAGGGTTTGGGGGTTTTAGGGTTTAGGTGTTTAGGGTTTAGGGTTTCATTCCGTTTCACCCCGGAGCGGCCCGCCCCTGGAAGATTGAATCCTAAAAAAGGAATCCTCTCGAGAATTATTTCAGCTTTCAACCCTACTTGGAGGAGATCATGGGACTTCGTAAGTCAGGTTATAGGTACCTTAATTGGGATTGTAGTTATAAGTACAGTTACCCTAATTATAACCCTATAGTTACTAAGTCCCATGATCCTTTAAGTAAGCCCTATTCGCGATAACTTAAGACCTAGACTGAACCCCAGACAGATTCCCCAGACTTGACCAAGGACAACGATGTTCCAACTTTTTGGCCTATACTGTAAGCCCTGTTCCCTAAACCTCGCTAGGTCACTTGGTCTCCCACTGGCCCGTTTTAACTTTTTGCAGTCTTATATAGGTTCCCTATTCCTTATAGTAGAAAGCTATACAATACAAAAACGGGACAGGTTACTGGGTATCCTAGCTTAAGAGCCCTAGCAATAGGCTAGTGAACCCTACAACCTAACCCCTAAGCGCGGTATCCTGGCTTATAAGGACTGAATCTTCATTTTTCAGGGTAATTTAAGCCCTGTTGCCTCAACCTTAAACCCTGTAAGTCCCAAACCCTAAGCCCTGTTCCCAAAATGGGAATTTCCGAAAACTAGGGGTACTTTGTTTTGGGGCCCCTATAATAAGGATCCTACTATTTAGGGTCCTATCTTAGGGTTCCCTATTTTCGGAAACTCCCAAATCTTAAACCCAAAGCCCTAAACCCTGAACCCTAAGCCCTGTTCCCTAAGCCTGCCTCAAGAAACTCAATCTTGATCTTTCAGGGCTTGAGGCTCGGTCAAAGCCAGCTCCTGGTGAGATCTCGCAGAGAAAAGGCTTTCAGAGTCACTAAAAACAACCGTCTTTAGGTATGGGTTTGGCTTTAGGGTTTAGTGTGGCCTTGGTCAGGCGTCAGTCACAGGGTTGATGCGGGGCCCCTGTGGACGGGAACCCTGTGGGTTGCATTTGCCGAACGGGCGTGTTGCGGCCCAATGGGGCCCAAACGGGCCTAATGGGGGCAAATGGGTGGGAAAGCCATCGGCAAGTGCAACCCACAGGGGTCCCCTCCACAGGGGCCCCCTATTAACCCTGCGATTCAGAGAGGTTCGGAGTTTGGGGTTTTGTTGAGGTTAGGGCCTAGTTTGATTGCTCGTCTGGTCCTGGCTTGCGAACGTGAAGCCTAAGTCCTGAGCTTGACTAACGCCGTAAACCCTAAACCCCTGAACCCTAAGCCGTGCCACCCTAAAACCAAAACGCTGAAGCCTTACATTATATTAGGGACCCAAAAAAGCACATAAGCATAAGCATTTTAGGGGGATATCCCTACCGTCCCTACCTTATTGGGCTTCATGAGAAGCGGTTTTATATGGTATATCACTATCCTTGGTTTTGCTTATATACTTTTTTGGGGTCCTATTACCCAGTCGTGCCTCCAGCTCAAATGACTCCATAGCCACCCAGACCTTCCAAAATCCCTTAATTAAGGGATATACCTTAACTCATATTAGGGATCCTATTATAATTTAAGGTATATTCCTTTATTAAGGGAGTTTGGAAGGTCTGGGCAGTGTACTGGGTAGTTCTCTGAATTAGGCTCCCTCGCAGGATCCTTTTCTACAAGGGTGCCGTACTAACTTGGGACGTTAAAAGGGACTAGGACCCAGAGTAGGCCCTTATTCCCTTTTTTAAGGTGTCGGTTCTTTTAGAACACCCTTTAACTCAAAAGGGGCAACCTTTTTATTCCTAGGTTACTCTTAGGTCTAGGGGATCATAGAGAACTACCCATGTACTGCACTGGGTACATGGCCCCTTTGAAGGATGTAGGGTTGATAGAGCTTGTAAAGGTTTATATATGCTACTGTGTTCATAAAAAAGGCCGCGCTATGTTTGTAACTTTGCAAGCTCTATCAACCCTAGACCTTTCTAAAGGTTCTTGTGCCGAATGTGGTATTTGCATTGGCCCTCAAGTTACTCCGCAGGAACCCTTTGACGGCCAAAGCATACAAGTATATAGGTTGGCAAGCCCTAACGACCCGGCTTGACCCGTTAGGCCCTAACGGGTTAAGTCGGGCCGTTCAGTGGTATACTACTTTTTTTGTAGTTTCTGGGTCCTTGATATGCAAAGACGCAAAGACTAACCCATCAACCGCTAACCTATATGGTTGTCCCCGAACGCCTATACCCTAAACTCGGGCTGTTTGTTAGTTAGGCCGGTAAACCCGACCCCACAGTTGGCTTCACCGTTGCTGGTTTTCCCTCTGTGGAGTGATGCTCAACTTCTTCAAGTCATGTCGGGCCCTGGGTATGCAATGTGACATGCTCTTCGGGTTTTGAAAATAAGAAGGAGGCATCCTCAAAGAAGCCATCATAGCACCCTACTAAAATCGTAGAAAACCCTCTGGGCACTCATAGCCTACACTCGGTTGGCTGTTTTCCTCCGAGGTCCCTAGAGCCCAAAACCTCCTAAACGCTAAAACCCTTATTGTAACCCTTGCCCTAAGGGTCGAAGTACCTCATAATCATATACTCTCCGAAATAGTAACCTACATAACTACGATCATTCCATGAATGGGTCCGTTGGACCCTTACTTGGAGGGTCGGGGGACTTAGTAACTGGTTTTTTAGGGACTTATAAGTACCATAACCCCAATTAGAGTCCCTTTTTGGGTGCTTATAAGTCTACTTACTACCTACTTACTAAGTCCCCTGACCCTCCAAGTAGGGCTAAGCATTTCCCTATACCCTGAACCCAACAAGGACCCCTATAGATCCCTGTAAAGGAGCCCTATTAGACTAATAGATCCGTTTAAAGGATCCCTAAAGATCCTTTTCAAAGATCCCTATAGATCCCAATCTGAAGACGAGGTCGCAGATGTTGCCAGCTACATTGCATCTCTTCCCCGGTCTCGGCGAGGAGCTCAATGGTTTAGGTTTTAGGGTTTAGGGTTTCGCTGCGGAAGAACGAGCGATGATTTGGGATTTTGGGGCCCTTGTAATCAGGATCCTACGATTTGGGGTACTACATTAGGGTTCCCTATTTTCGGAAACTCCCATTTGGGGGCGAATATAAGGGCCTGACTATTTGGAATAGGATTTTGTGGTACGTGCACTATAGTAGAAGCCCAAAAGTTGGAAACCGCATATCCTCAATCCTTACAGGTACTGTATACGGAACCCCGGCCCAATTTGGAATTAACCTGGTTTCCAACTTTATGGGGTCTGCTGTATTATGTTGCAAGAAGAGGTCTGGAACCCAGACACGCAGAACCTACACTTTCTAATCCTTAAACCCCAAAGCCGTCACGGTTTAGGGTTTTGGGTATGAAGCCCCAGAAGCCCGAACTCAAAATCCGCTGACCCCAATGTCTCGAATGGATTTTGGGGCTTTAGGGCTTCTAGTCTTGTGGTTTTGGCTTTGGGATCTGTTGTGCGTGTGGGCGCCGATGAGTTGCTAAGTCGCTGCTAAGTTGTTTCTATAGAATCTCTAGGATGCCCAGTAGTACCCTTATTCCCTTTTTGTAGTCCTAGGTTCCTTATAAAGTTACCCAATACCAAAAAGAGAGGCTTTTTTATTCTTAGGTTACTGGGTATCCTAGATCTAGACGACCCAAAAGGGCGGGGCGGTGCTTCCGAGCTTCAAGTGGCATTGCCTCCCCTGAGCTGCGAGGCTGTGCTCGTGCGGGAGTGTAGGGCAGTCGAGCCGTTGCAATCCCAGAGCCTCCAAAACCCCTTAATTAAGGAATATACCTTAAATTATATAAGGGATCCTATGGTAGTTTAAGGTATATTCCCCAATTAAGGGGTTTTGGAGGCTCTGGGTAGGGCAGTCGAGCCGTTGCAATGTGCAGGGCCGTTTCTCAGACCTGGCTTGGAATTTAAATGGACTAGGACCTAGAGTAGGCCCTTATTCCCTTTCTTAAGGTTTCGGTTCTTTTATGACCCCCCTTTAACTCAACAAGGGCACCCATTTTATTCCTAGGTTACTCTTAGGTCTAGTGGAAGTTCCTGTGAAGTACCTAGCAGTAGAGTAGGCATGCGTTCACGTTGTTGGCGGGTATTGTGGTCCCTATGCTTGGAGGTTCATGGGGAGTTACAAATGGGGTGATAAGCAAGGCGACTATATAGTTATAACCCGTATTAGGGGACTTAATAACTACCCATGAACCTTCAGGTATTGCCAGAGGGGAGTTTCCGAAAATAGGGGATCCAAACATAGTACCCTAAGTAGTAGGATCCTTAATATAAGGACCCCAAAATAAGGTACCTTAATTTTCGGAAACTCTCATATATACTGCCAAAGGTTAACCTCTAGTTCCCCTTAAACTATTGCCACACATAATCCCAGCGGCTGTAACCCTAAACCCATAACCCACAATCCCATAAACCCATAAACCCTAAACCCATGAACCCTAAACCCTAAACCCCTTATGGATCCCATTAAAGGAACCCCAAACCCCTAGGGAGTCCCTTTAAAGGAACCCTTAAAGTAGTGGCCTCCCCGGGTTTCGACGCACAGCTTTTGGATGCATGGAAGGCCGAAGCTCTAAACCGTCAGCCTTAGACCCGCAACCTAAGGTCGGGTCTCGGGTCAAGGGTTGTGTTGGGGTCTTACAGCGTGCTCAGGGTTTTGGTAGGTTTCTGCAGTTTTATATGAAGTGGTTTAGGGTTTAGGGTAAAAGCAAGAAAGTTGGAATATGATTATCCTAACCCTTCTATGGTAAATTGTAGGGTATCCTACCATGAAAGCATATTCCAACTTTCTGGAGTTCCCTGCAAACCCGGGGATCCACCGAAAAAAAACCCACCGTTTTAAGGGGCTATACCCGGAATTAAGGGTTCACAACTCATAACCTACTATTTTATGTAAGGTTTGGGATTCCTAAAACCCACCGTTTTAAGGGGTTATGTCGGGATCATAAACCTACAACTTTGTAAGGTTTGGGGATACAGGAACTCCATGAGCTCGAGTATAGGATGAGGGCAGGAACTTCATTCAAAGGGGAAAAGGAGGGACCCTTAATGCGGACCCCTACCCTCTAATGGGCTATATAATGGGTATATAATAGCTATATATATATATATATATATATATATATATATATATATATATTAAGGGTGTATACCTAGGGGTCCTTATCAAGGGTCCCTCCTTTTACCCTTGGATTCATATCTCTGAGTAGTGCATACGAAGGAGAGCACCCTGAGCCTGAAGCCGGACCCCTAACCGGAAACCTCCGAGTACCTTAAAGCCTAAACCCTCTGATTACTTAAACCCTAAACCCGACACCTGAAAAACCTAAGCCTAATACCCTAAGCATAAGCCCTAAGCCCTAAAGAAGCCTCAAGGCATCACGACGAGGAGGCTCTGGTCCAGGGTGCCGACGTGGCGAGGTCCGGCCCAGAGTTAAAATTGCAGTTTGAACCCGAAGGTTTGGGGTTTAGGGGTCAGGATTTAGGGGTCAGGGTTTAGGATTTGGGGTTTAGGGTTTAGGGTTTTTGATTAGGGTTTAGTGTTTTCGACTTGAAGTTGAAATTCTGAAACGCAAGATCGAGGTTGAGAGCTTTGGGAGTTAAGAGTTTGCGGCTTACGGGTTGACCAGGGTTTATGGTTGGAGCTGCGGACTTTGCAACTCTAGAATGAACATCTCTCAGCCACAGACATATACATCTACTGATATGTGTGTATATATATATACACACATGTAACATGTGTGCATGTCTATAATCCCTACACCGTTAAACCTTTTGGCCCAAAGCCATAAACTACAGGTGTGAGGCACAATAGGTCTTCACTACAAGCCGCAAAACTCTCCGGTTTGGGGTCTTGGATTTTCGGTTCAGTGATGTTTGGGGTTTAGGCGAGGGGTTGAGTTGACGGTTTGGGGGTTTGGTACTGAGGCGTTGGATTCAAGATGTTTTCGATTACGGCTCCAAGATTGTTAAGCCCAAACAAGGAGCTACAATGGAGACTGTAGGTAGAACTCCCTAGAGCCTAAATGCTGTAAATCCTAAACCCCAAAGCCCCAAAATCTTTTAGGCATACTTAGAACCACAAATACTCACTATTGAGGGCCATAAGGACTCTATTAAAGGGCCCTTAGGTGCTGGCAGTTAGGGCCTAACCCTAACCCCTAAACCATAGCCCCCGAACCCTAAACCCCTAAACCTAAACCCTGCCCTTCTGATGGGAACCCGAGCAAAGCCTCTGAGCTCCCTGCTGGCAAGCGCGACATGCCAACTGTCTCCGCTCCCACTGCTTTGCCCCAGCTACAGACCCACCGGGCCCTTGATGTGTCTCGCCTTTGCCTCCATGGCACCGGGAACTGGAGGATTGACGGGCCCCTTTGCCTCCCCTTGCTTGATCCCGAAATCCTTAGGCACGGCTACACAATTACCCTAAACCCTAAACCCTAGACCCTTCCTGACTTTTCTGGCGAGTCAAGGTCCGATTGCGCTCGCACGCCCTTGGGATGCAAATGGCCTCCTCGACTTACGGCCCCCTCTGCCTACGGACCAGGCCTTTGCTCGATCCTGCCGGATTTTCAACAGCTTCAAGAATGAAAGCATTGACAGGCAAATAGGTGACAGGAGGCCCGCCAACCTTCAGAGGCATTGCCTCAGGGTCACTTGCTGACTGCCTTCTCTTTGCGAAGGTATCGGGATAAGGTTTGTGGCTTTGCCTCTGATCGAAAAGACTTTTACCATCAGGTCCAGGCGACACCCCAGAGGTCCGACTCCAACAGGCTCCCGTTTGCCTACCCGCTTGCGTGCTTTGCCGGCACCTCTGCACTCGAAGCCCTCGTCAACTTCAGGTGGACACGACCGCACCACTCCTCGGTCTATCCTTGGCGCTGCGGGTGTTGCTGTCCCTTGCTTCAAAACCCGAAACCCTAAACCCTAAACCCCCAAACCCTAAAGCGAAGCATCTTGGCATCAGCCTTATCTCGAGAAGCCCGGAAGGGCTTAGGGGTTCCAGGTTTCTTTGGACTCTTTCAGGGTTCCTTTAAAGGGTTCCTTTAAAAGGATCCATAAGGGTTCCTTTAAAGGTTTGTTTTTTTCAGGGTTCCTGGAAGGGGTTCTTTTAAGGGATCCATAAGGGTTCTAAGAGGGTTTACGGCTGTGGGGGTGTAGGGGTTTAGCGGTTTAGTGTTTTGCCCTAGCTTGGGGTTTAGAGCTGAAGCGTTTTACAGCTTAGGCTTTAGGGGTGTAGGGTTAGACCCAAAACAGGGGTAGGGTTAATTACACCCAAAACCCCATTTTGGAGTGTAGGGTGTACGTTTTCGCCATCTTGGGTGGGAAGGTCTCGCGCGACGTTGCAGGCAGCAGCTACGACGCAGGACCCGCAGATTCCGCCAGATTGTCATCGGTTCAGGGTTTAGGGTTTAGGGTCTGCAACTTTGTGAGTTCCGCAAGTGAATAGCGGCCAAAACAACAGCATTCTTCTGCAGTTCGCTTTTGTCGAAGTGTAGCAATGTAGCACAATAACAGTACCGACTAGTCTCCCAGAAGCCGGTCTCCGATTCCTCAAGCCTCCATATCACACATCCTTGTAAGCTCGAAATCGGAAAACAAGAGCTAAAAAACCCAAAACCTGGCGCCTGCTGTTCTGGTGCAACCCTATTCTGGCTTGATAAGTACCTTAAACTACCAAACCCTACTTTTTTGTAGGTTCTTATTATAAACCCCAATATGGAGTTTATAGGGACCCTGCAAAAAGGTAGGTGGTAGGTTAAGGTAGAAGTCTGACAACCGCAGGCAAGCCACGTAAACCCCAGGCTTTAAATTCTAAACCTCATCCCTGAATCCTAAACCCTAAACAAATCCCCTCTGAACCCCGCCCCCCCAAATAGCCATATTCTAAACATACAGGCCACAAGTTATAACACCCCTGCCGTACTCAAAGCATACGGGCTCTTCTAGGCAATAGGAACCCAGGCACTTGCCTCCGGCAGTGGGGCCCAGGCTTTATAAGGTCTCTGATCCTTTTAACGGGCTCCTGCAGGGGTTCAGGGTTTAGGGTTTAGGGGCTTTTTTTAAGGGTTCCTTCAAGGTTTGAGGGTTTAGAGTCGAGGAGTATTAGGAGTCAGGGGGAGTGCCTTCAAACATTGAGAGTCTGATGTTTACCACTCCGCACCCTCCCTAAACCCTACCTTAACCTACCAAAACCTACTTTTTTTTATAGGGTCCCTAGAAATTCCACATTAGGGTTTATAATAAGAACCTACAAAAAAGTAGGGTTTGGCAGTTTAAGGTAAACCCCAAACCAGAGCCGAAGGCTTGAAGCCCAAACCCTAAAGCCCCAAAGCCTGAACCCTCAACCCTTAAACCCCTAAACTCCATTAAAGGAAGCCTGATAGAACCCTAATAGTATCCTTAAAGGGAACCCTAAAACCCTAAAACCCTAAACCCGAAACTCCCACAAACCCTAAACCCCGAACTGTGAGCCCCGAACTCTGAGCCCCTAAACCTCGAATCCCTAAACCCGAAACCCTCGCAGAACCCCTGTGGATCCCTTGGAAGGATCCCCTTAAAGGAACCCTGAAAGAAACCTTTAAAGGAACCCTTATGGATCCCTTTGATGGAACCCTAAAGAGCAGGATCGGGCGCTGCTAGAAGAGGCCGCGATGAGATCGGAGGGTTCCGGGCGCAGGGGCTAAGTGTTTGAGGCTCAGGGAAGTTTTACCCGTCTGAGAGAAAACGTCCACTGCATCCAGCAGCAACTACTTGGAGGTTCATGGGGAGTTTTAAGTGGGTTTATAAGTAAGGTAAGTATAGTTGTAACCCATATTAGGGGACTTATAACCCCACTTATAACTGCCCATGAACCTCCAAGTACGGACTGGAGTAAACGAAAGTCCTGCTCAACTCAGTCCCAGGCTTAGGTCAGAACCGTCCAAAAAGCCCGAAACCAGCTACATAAGCTTCTCGCCCCAAATCCGACACCCTAAACCCCAAACCCGAAACCCTAAGCACAAAGCCCGGAACCCTAAACCCCCAAACCTCCCTAAACCCTAAACCCCCAAAAGCCGCTAAACCCCCCAAACCCTATAAACCCTGCACCCTCAGAAGAATCCTAAGAAGGTGCCAAACATAGCCTCCATGCCTCGAGCCTGCAGTGGGCACAGGGGTGCCGACAGATATCAGCCCACCTACCTCTTGATGAAGGAGTATACCTTGAAGAAAAGGGGTTTGTAGGGTTTCTGTATACATATGTATATACGTATGCATATATATATATATATATATATATATATATATATATGTATATATATACACACATTTAAGAACAATTATGTACAGAGAGATTTAAGAACAATTATGTACAGAGAGAGAGGGTGGCTTTCTCGGGCATATACCTTAAGGGTTTTTGCAGTGTTGTATATCGTCTTGGCCAGGAAATGCACCAATCTTATCAAGGATTGCTCGATCATTTATGACTTATCCTTCTATGCGAGGTGTTGTATCACACTCCGAGCATGCCAGAAACCTTGAACAAATCATGAGCCCCTAACACTAAACGTTACCTCTAGCCGAAAAGACCTGCCTTTCAGGGCTCCTTATTATGGTTTCTATAAATAGTTCCTTACAAAGGTAGGCCCTTTGGGCCACAGGTAGACCTCATGTTCAAGAATTCGGCAAAGCCTGCCCGGGGTGCCGACGCCATCATGCGGTGTAGATCTTAGGCTTTAGGGCTTAGGGTGTAGATCCTTGCTGTACGCTCCCCCCTCTCTTGCTGAGGATGACTGTTGCTTTTCTGCCGGACTTCAGCACCTTCAGCTGCTGGAGCTCCCTCCAGTTGATGGTGGAAGTACTCTTGTCGGGCAGGCAGCAGGAACAGCTTTGGAAGCCTGGCTCTCCATTTTCGGGAAACTTCGCGATGGCAATGGCAGTTTTGGTTCAGGGCACTGCGCCGCCCATTCCGTCGTATACCTCGCCAGAGTTATGGCCTATTGCAAGAAGCCGTCTGCAATGGATCTTCATTTTGCAACCTGGGCAGACGTTGCCTGGCAGCCCGGACTCGTGGAGTCCGTGTATGCTGTTTGTCGCAATGCCACTGTCCACTTAGCAGAGGGCGTTGAACCAGGCACAGCGGACCGGCCTCGCGTTTGGGCCTGCAAGCCGGCTTTTTCATCCGTGGGGATTACAAGGCTGCAGTCTCTGCAGGACTTACATGATGGACGGTGGAGCCTTTGTTTCGTAGGCGAGCATGTCCGATAAGTGCACGCCCTAAACCCAAAAGCTCAAGCAACAACAGCCTGCTCTCATAAACAGAGCATCTCGCCACAAGTCGAAACTTGCTGGTTTATGTACACTGCCCTAAACCCTAAGCCCTAAATAGGGGTTTAGGGTTTAGGGTTTAGGGCTTTACGTACACTGCTCTTTCAGGACACTTTACTCCAGACACTAACCTTTGCAGGAGCCGTTTCAGCCCCAAGTCCCAACACCCCCAAACCCCAAATCCCACTTTTCTGAGCGGTCGCAGGCCTTTGAGATTAGAGAGGAGTCGCGAATGGAAGCAGAGAACGCCCGAGGCGCGAATGAGTCGGTCATTCTCCCTTAGGGTTTAGGGTTTTAGGGTTTAGGGTTTTAGGGTTTAGGGTTTTAGGGTTTAGGGTTTAGGGACTCCCTTCGAGTTCCTATGCAGGGTTGTCCAATTTCGAAGTCCCCTAATTCAGTGGAGACAGACCTGTTAGGGCAGCCTTTTTCGGCAGGGATTCCATAGAAGCACCTGGTTACAGGGTTTGTTCTATAAAACTCACTGTTTCTTCGTGTTGCTGATTGAAGGCCCCAGAAATGATGGATGAGCCACGCATAAGACTTTTTAGTTTGGACAGTACCTTGACATCGGTTGTAGGGGTTGAGTTGGTTTATCTGGTTTAAGCTAGTTCTTCAAGTTCAGGCTACTGGAGTCTCAGCTGAACGGCCGCACTGCTGCATCTACATAGATACATCTTTGTATACACGTATTACACTAGACCCGCAAAGCCGTCAAATTGTTAAGGCCCCCATCGTAACCAAATAGCAGCCACAGCCAGGCCTCGTATTGTGTTGAATTCAGAGTTCCAGTGCGGAGGCTATGGTTTTAAGGTTAGGGTTGAGGGTGATAGGATTCCTTTGAAGTTCTTTGTTGGGAGGAGCCAAGCACAAGAAATCACTCTAACAACAGAGGCAGTGACCGCAAAGAGCATCACTGGCCTGGACTTGCAGGCATAGGTTTCAAACTTTCTGGCAATTTTGGCCTTGACACTTGCAGGGTAGATGTCTGCACATCGTACCGCCGGAATGACAAGCGCGCCATCCCACACCCTAAGCCCGATAACCCACTCCTAGCCCTGCTTCCCCAGAAGCCTTTCAGCCGCAGGGTCAGGGCTACGTGCTCTTCGAGCTCTCACGGAAGAAACCCCAAACCCAAATTGCCTTTGGGTTTAGGGGTTCAGGGTTTACCTTAATCCCACATAACCTCCTTTTTTTAATGGACGTAAAAAAAGACGTCATAATGGGGAAGCTTAAAAAAGTAGGTTGTTTGAAATTTGTGGTCCAGGTATTCCTTAATTAAGGGATATACCCTAAACCCTAAACCTTAAACCCTAAACCTTTATGGGTTCAGGGTTTGCTTCTAGAGACCCTAAACGCAAGGAGTAGCCGCCGGGCTGTCCTCAACGCTCCGGCAGTTCATGGGACAATCAGAAGGCTCCCGGTTCAGGGTCGTTTTAGGCTTTAGGGTTCAGGATCATGGGGTTTGAAGTTTAGGATTCTGAGGTTCGGGGCCGTGGAGTGTTAATCAGGGTCTTGGGGGTCGCGCTTTTGTAGGGAGAAGACTTTCGAGGGCTTCTAAAAAGGCTTTGTTGGTTTTTGTACGGGTCAGGTTTGAGGAGCAGTTGGACCGTTTTGGTCACAAGACAGACTCATCGGCGCGGATACTTTTGCATTGGGGCTTTAATGACTCGGTTTTTGGGGGTTCCTATTATAAGGATAGTATAATATACCTTCAAACCCTGTTCCAATTGAGGCATTACGGCCCCGATACACTATAGTACCCTTACAGATCCCATTTTCCCCTTTTTAAAGAAACCCTATGAAACCCTACCCCTACGTTACATTGCCATGGTGGTTTGCATGGTTCCTGCGGCGCCTGAACCTGGGCAGCCCTGCTGGCGAAGGGGGCACGGCACCAAGATTGTGGCAGATGTGAGCAGTGACCCAGAGACTCCACAACCCGCAATCAAGGAATATGCTTTAAATATTTAGGAGACCCAAATAAGATTTACGGTATATAGTATATATATATATATACACATATTCCTGAGTTATGGCTTATAATTGAGGGGTTTTGGAGTCTCTGGGGACCTTGGACCCAACTCTCTACACCCCTCTTGAGCCTGAAGGCCTTGACACGGTAGGACAGGCCCAAGTTCGACCCGGGGGCCTCTCAGCAGGGCCCAATACCCCTCAATTAAGGAATGCCTGGACCCCAAATCAGCTACCTTTGTAGGGTTTCGTAATATGGTTGTTTTATATACCAAAGGTAGTTATTTGATGGGTTCAGGAATATAGCTTGGGCCACAATATGAAGCCCCATCTAATTTAAAGTATCCAGACTGTTTTCGGAGCCCGTGTTCATCCCAGGTCCCACTTGTTGGCTCTGGGTGTGCTGCAGGGCTGAAGCCTTGAATACTGAACTGCACCTGGACTCTATACGTCCTACACCCTAAACCCCGAAAGACCAGCCCATAATGTAGGGAGGCAGGTTTAAGAGTATATTATACTGTGTTCATAAGAAAGAACTCGCCGAAACCCTTTTGTGATTGTTTAAGTGTTTACGTTAGAGCCTTGAACATCCTTGAGCAAGTGGTTTGAGATCCCTTTCCCCCAACCCTGAGCGCTAAACCCTCAACCCTACCCAGAGTAACCAAGGTACGTACCTTTAACAAAGGTACCATTGTTTTGGGTCATATCCCTTTTGTGTAAGGTACATTGATTAGTCTAGGTAAGCCCAATAGCCCTGAACCCCAAACCCCAAACCTTAAACCGCCAACCCCCTAAACCACTAAACCCCTAAACCCGAAGCCCTGAACCCCTAAACCCTCTTCGAACCCTTATGGATCCCTTTAAATGAAGCCCTTAAAAGGGACCCTAACCAGGAACCCTAAACCCCTAAGCCCTGAACCCTCTTAAAACCCTTACGGATCCCTTTAAAGGAAGCCCCTTAAAGGAACCCTGGAACCCTTATGGATCCCTTTAAAGGAAGCCCCTTAAAGGAACCCTAGAACCCTTATGGATCCCCTTAAAGGAAGCCCTTAAAAGGGACCCTAAAGAGGAGTCCACAGCTGCCGGGAGCTGGTGTGTGGAGGCCGGGATCTACTTAGAGGATCATGGGACTTAGTAAGTAAGTTATAATTGGGGTTATAAGTCCCCTAACTGGGGTTACCCTAATTATAACCTACTTATAACCTTACTTACTAAGTCCCATGAGCCTTCAAATAGGCTTCCAGAAAGGCTCGCGCTCATGGGTAGTTTTCAGGGGGTAGATATAGGGCTCCTTTAAAGGCCCCTTAGGGTTTAGGGTTTAGGGATTAAGGTTTAGGGTTTGATTGGATTTTGGGACATTTTTCATCTTCCTCATTTGGGTTTATAAGGGACCCTATATATAAATATTTTTCAGGGTGTTTAAAGGGCAACCCAGAAGGATCCAAGGGTTCCCTAAAGGGTTCAATACTTAGGAGCTAAGTGGATACACTGTACACTCTTTGGGAGAATATCACCCACTATAAAACCAAAAGTGTACACTTTTGGGGGCTTATGAACTCAGCATGTGATCCATGAGGGGGGTTTTTAAGGAGGGATCTAAAGGTTAAGATAGTAAAGGGGTCCATAGAGCCTCGAAAGGTTCCATGCGGACAGGATTTAAGGCTTCCGTAAATGGGTGGTTGTCAAGAATATGGTCCCTTTTGGGGGTTTTATTATAATACGGCACTTATTATTTAGGGTACCCCAAAAGGGACCCTGATTTTGACAGCTACCCAAATGGATTTATGAGGTTTGTAAATGGTTCTATAAGGGTCAAAGAGATCTCAGGGTTTCTATAGGGCCTTTAGAGGGATCTATGAGGGTTCGAGGGTTCCTGAAAGGGATCTATAGGGTTTGGGTGGTGTTGGTTTCGAACCTTCATTTTGGTTGATCGAGTTTTTCTCATGGGGCGGAAGGTATACATTTTTAAACGACCTTTGTTGTTCTGAATTTCGGACCCCCCACCACCCCAAAGAAACACAGATCAACTGCGCCGCCACTTCAGGCTTGCAACGTGGCTTTCTGGTTAAGGGTTTAGGGTTTCGGGTTAAGGGTTTCTGGAACATTCTTTGCATTGAGAAGAAAGGAAGAAAACACCGACGCCTGAAGTTCGTACCTGAGTTTTATAAGCTACCTTCACCTACAGAACCAAAACCTACTTTTTGTAGGGTCCCTATAAAATTCCATATTAGGGATTACAATAAGAACCTACAAAAAAGTAGGTGAACTGTGGTAGCTTAAGGTCCCAAAGGGTCCTATGTACCGATATAGTAGAATGTAGGGTTTCCATATTAGGAATTCCTATTATGACCTCGGGAAGTATCCCCTAAACCCTAAACCCGAAACCCTAAACCGTAGGACCCTAAACACTCAACCCTACTTGAAGGCTCATGGGACTTAGTAAGTAAGGTTATAAGTAGGTTATAGTTAGGGTAACCCCAGTTAGGGGACTTATAACCCCAATTATAACTTACTTACTAAGTCCCATGATCCTCTAAGTAGATCCCGGCCTCCACACACCAGCTCGCGGCAGCTGTGGACTCCTCTTTAGGGTCCCTTTTAAGGGCTTCCTTTAAAGGGATCCATAAGGGTTCTAGGGTTCCTTTAAGGGCCTTAAACCCTACACCCTAGGGCCCTAGAGGTAGACGAGAAAAGAGCCGGAGAGACGAGCCTACAACGCAGAGAGCCCGATACCCCTTAATTAAGGAATATACCTAGGGACCTAGGGTTCCTTTAAGGGATCTATAAGAGATCTATAGGCTTAGGGTCTAGGGGAGTCTAATACCCCTCAATTAAGGAATATATATTTTAAATCGTAATACTAATGCCTCTGTAATTTAAGGTATACTCCTTAATTAAGGAATATACCTTAAACCATAATACTAGGCCTCTATAATTTGAGGTATATTTCTTAATTCAGGGGTATTGTGATCTCTTGGAACTTTCTCCGGGTTTAGGGTTCAGGGCAGCCGGACTGAACTGGACACTGAGACATGTGTGCAGCTATGTCCGTACCCAGCGCTCGAGACCCTGAAAGTGGTACCTCCACAGAAACAAAGCTCCACCCTTGAACACAAAAGCTTCAACAATAATCCAGATAAGCCATGACTCCCTTAATCCTGACACCCCAAGCCTCAAACCCTGAACCCTAAACCCTAACACCCCAAACCTCATACCCTGAAGACTAAAGCCACGCAGCCCTTAACGCCACAAGGACCAAAGGGGCAAACCCGACCCGCGGCGCGCGTTTAAGCTGTATCGCTTATGATCCGCAAAGAGCACGAAGCACCGCTTTCATGAGCACAAAAGCTTACTAATTAACACCTCATAGAAGTCTACCAAAAGCAGCTTTTACATAAAGCTCTAGAGTATATCTGTATTGAGCTTTCTGGGCAGACCCTAAACCCTAAACCCATAAGCTCAAACCTTGAACCTTAAACCTCAAACCCGAAACCCCTATAAACCCAAGACTTTACCCTAAACCCTTACTTTGAGAACCTTGATCCCTAAACCCCTAAACCCTAAGCCCACAAACCTTCTTTGTTTTGCCCTAAACCCTCAAACTTCGAACCGACCAGGCAACGGCTATTGTGCCGTCAGCCAGCAACATGGAGCTGCCTGCCATTGCAAGGCCTCACGGTTTAGGGTACGTGGTTTCAGTTGTAGGGTTCAATAAGTAGAGTCGTGGAAATGAGTTGTACCAAACACCCTAATTAACGTAGTTATGGGTTGAAACAGTCGGGTTGCGTTAAAGTAACACAGCGTAAATTTAGTGTTATTTCCCGACCGCAGTATTGCTAAACCTCGACAACAAGCCCGACTCGATCACATCTCTCTCGTCAGCATCAAAAGAGCTGCAGCAGCACAAAGTCTAAATCCCAAGACCACTACGTCTAAATCGTTCGAAATCTCAACCCGAAAGCCTTGCATCCTAACATTCAACCCTATGGTCCTGAACTTAAAGACAGGAGGAGGGTTTAGGGTTTAGTGGGGTATGGGTTTACCTTAAACTCCAATATCTTACCTTTTCAGGACTCATAAGGAAAGCTTAAGAAGGACCCCTGAAAAGATTAGCGTTATGGGGTCCAGGTAAGGTTTGTTTGCTTCTGGGTAAACCCTAAACCTGCTAACCCTAAACCCCAAACTATCCAGAGTCTCACCCGATTCAGCAGGTCGGCTACGAAGGAGTCGGGTGCCCAAGTATTTCGGGGGTTCTGGGCTTCGGGTCGGTTTGTTTCGTACACCGTGTGTGTACGTGTGTATATGTGTGTGCGTGTGTGCGCACGTATGCATGCATGTACGCATTCATATATGTATTGGGGTATCCTCTGTGTGTGTGTGTGTATGCAGATGTATACATTAACCTCTCTAGATATTGGTACTGATAATTACAGTGCATTCGCGCCTAAAGCCTCCTTGGAATTCATTCTCAGCTCTGTCTGAGACATCAAAATCAGGGTTTAGGGTTGAGGACGCCCTGAAAACTTTCCTCAGGTTCGTAAACCCGAAGAAGTAAGATTGTTGAAACTTATGTCGGGCTCTTGAACTCGAAAGCTTGCAATGAGCCTTCTGGAGCATCCTTTATACTGCAAAACTGCGCACCTTAACTCTAAGCTGCTTTTTTAAAACTCCTCAACCCGGCACCCTAGAGAGATCCTCGGAAAGCTGGAGGTTGGGATGTTGAGGATGAGCGGTTTAGGGCTTAGGGTTTAGGGCTTCGTGTTGAGGGTTTAGGGCGTACAGTATAGGGTTTAGGGTTTGGGAGCACTGGGACGCGAAGTTCCAGCATTTTGGCTTCTGCTGAAGGTTTCAACTGATCCCTCAGACTGATACGCCGATCCCCAGAAAGTTGGAGCATGGTTTCAGGAGGATTCGTGCTAGGATCCCCTATCTACCTTAATGGCATGAGGAGATTGATGTTCCAACTTTCTGGCTACTACTACAATTATTCAAGACCCAAAGGATTCAGCTCTACTCTGTCCTACAAGCCCTAATCCCTTTATTGCTGCGTAGGTGCCTGAGCCGCTTGCCCGTTTTGTTTCTTGGATTCCCTTGTTAATTCAAACCGAGTAGTAGGAAAAAAGGGTCCCCTTTGTGACAAAGGGGCGACTCAGGTACCTAGCTTCATTATCTCTATATGGGAGTTTCCGAAAATAGGGCACCCTAATATAGTACCCTGAATAGTAGGATCCTTATTATAAGGACCCCAAAATAAGGTACCCCTCATTTTCGGAAACTCCCATATAAGCCGCAGACCCCTCGGAGTCCTGACCCGAAAGCCGAGTCCCAAGCCATGTTGTAAAGCCGACGTCGAAGGATCCTTATGAAACCAACCTATATTTAGGGTTTAGGGTTTCGGCTTGTAGGGTTTAGGGGTTAAGGGTTTAGGGGTGTGTAGGTTCCTGGGTAGTACCCTTTTGCCCTTTTAATTTTATCCAGGGTCCCCTTATTCAAATGAAAACTGAATATTAGGAAAAGGGTGCCCGTGTTATGCAGGGGCGAGACATCACAAGCCCCAAACCCGAAAAAACAATTATAAAAGTTCATGAAGTCTCTTTCATTTCCTGTCAACACCCTTTTTACATATCTCCCCTAGACCTCTCAAATCCCAAAACCACCGGCCTTTAAACCCTAAACCACTACACCCTCAGACTTATAGATCCCTTTAAGGAACCTCTACGGAAACCCTTTAAGGAAGCCCTTCAGGACACTCTAAACCCTTAACAGACCCTAAACCCTAAGCCGTAAATAGACCCTTAACCCCTAAACCCTAAGCCCTAAAGCCCCTCAAACCCCGAAGCCCCAAACCCTAAGCCCTAAACTGACCCTCAGACTTGTAGATCCCTTTAAGGAACCTCTACGGAAACCCTTTAAAGAAGCCCTTAAGGACACTATAAGCCCTAAACTGACCCTTAGACTTGTAGATCCCTTTAAGGAACCTCTACGGAAACCCTTTAAAGAAGCCCTTAAGCACACTATAAGCCCTAAAACTGACCCTAAACCCAAAGCAGCCCCAAACCCTAAGCCCTAAACTGACCCTTAGCTGACCTAGACAGATAGGCAGGCGGAAAAAGGTGCTTTAAAAAAAAAAACTGACCCTTAGACCCTTATCGAGCCCTTTAAAGGGGCCCTTATAGTACCCTTATTGTAACCCTTCAAGGGAACCTTTAAGGTACCCCTACTTTTCGGAAACTCCCATATTGCTACTGGTCCTAAGACCGGCTACGTCTGCAACCCGGGCACTTCCTTCACCCAGCGGCCGCTCATTTCAGCGACACCGGGCGCGGCAGCTCCGCAGGCTTTCTGCGCATTAGCCCTACCTAAGTAGCCCCGGAGTTATGTTGAGTTATGTTGAGTTATGTTGAGTTATCTTGCAGGTCCGAATAAGTCGTAATAACTTTTTTGCAGTCTCAAAAACCATACTTTTGCTGAATCGCACCTTTTTTCGGCATTTGCCAGACTTTGCGAGTATAATGTCTGTATAATTAATGCAACAAAGTGACTTTGGTCCCTTCTTGAAGGGACCAAGACACGCGACAGGTATGCAAGATGAACTTGCAGGGTACTAACACGTTCTCTTCCGTCGTTGTCCACACACTGTTGCATTGAGAAAGCCACGAAATGGAATCATTTACCGTGTGCATCTTATGGCAAAGCCCGAAACAGTCATTGTTGAGCTGGACCCAGCATCTCACATTGACCGCCAGGGTGGGAGCCAAGATGTACACGGTCTTTTTTGCTTCAATAGCACCGCTGCTGCACAACAGGCGCCTGGAGCAAAGGGCCTTGGCCACGCCAAGCTGCAGTGCCAGAGCTGCATCAGGTCTTGGGTTCTCCAAGGCTGGCTGCAAACTGAAGGACGTTTGCATTTGGGCATCCGTCCTTGCAAGTCGCAGCAAGGCAGCTTGTTCGAAACCTGTTAGTTTCTTCATTCTGGGTGCCACATCCTGCTTGAAGAGATTGTTTCGCCTCTCAGTGGGGAAGCAATCAGCCAGAACATGGCTTTCCTCAAGTTGGGAAGGTATGTGCATCGCATAGTGGTGCTTCGGTTTCACTTTGTCCGTCCCGTAGCACTTCTCGTAAAGTTCAAGGTGCTTCTTTTGCAGCTGGAGCATGTCCCGGGCCGCCGCTTTGTCCCGGGACTGCTTCAGGAAACGCACATAATTAGAAATTCGGCAGAGTAGCTGCAGTGATCGAACGTTGTCCCTCAGCAACTCGCAAGGAGCCAGCACTCTCTCGGCAAAGAAAACGACCAAAGGCAAGACCGACATTGTTTCGGAGGCCTTGCCGCGATATTCCCCACCGGATTGCAAGAGTTTGGAACTGAGCAGTCGCGCCACCCTCATACCTTGACCCTGCCAAGCATGTTTTGCCAAGGCATCCGCCAGCTCTGCTGTTTTCTTAAGAGCACCCGCTTCTAGCGCTGCATCCAGGAAGAGTCCCAGCTCCACGTTCACTATACCGTTCACATAGAAGCAATGTTGCCCGTCGTAGAGAACCCGCTGCGGAGGGATCAAGTCGGGTTGCCGGCAGGGGAGACTCTGCGGCACATATCGCCAGCCAAGCAGGGTTTGGGCTCGCTCCAGCTGGGCTTGGTTGGGAAGCTGCCTCAGGTGTTGCAGGTATTCCTTTAATTTTTCGACATGCAAGCGGCGAAATACCCCAAAATCTGGCTCTGTTATCGGATGCAAGGAGTCGATGCTGTAGCCGACGTTGCAAGCATTCCTGCACTTTATGCAGGGCCGCACCCCGGAAGAACCTTTAGCCGCCATGGTCCCTCTCAAAGCAGCTTCATCTGCGAGCAGCCAAAACTTCTGGGCTCGCACCAAAACGGGCGAGCCCGTGCTGTCCTGGATTGCGAAACCCTGGAGCTCCTCTTGCAGGCGGCCAACGAATTCGCACATGACGCCGGCCAAGCCTCCAGCTGCTGCATTTACTAGAGAATGCCTGACGCACCCCACCGTCGTCCATGAGTACTCTGCCTGCAACGTCGTGGCCAACTGCAGGAAGCTAGTGTACATGAGGTACGCTTTTCTGCGGTTGTCTGGTTGGACAATGTTGCCTGGGACGGCTTCGTCGACATACACCAGGGCATCCAGGGTGCCGTCAGGTGCCGTTTTTACAGCCGCAGACAAAATGTCTGCGAATGCTTTGTTCGCCTGGCACTTCTCAGTCAATGACGCAGCTAGGCTCATGACAGGGATCCTTATCGGGTCTCCCTTCGCTGCTGGTAGCAGAAGGTCCCGAAGGCATCCTTGTTCTCTCTCATACTTCAGGCCGGTGTCGTGCTTGATTGCAGGCATGCCCAGGCCAGCTGTAATTTTCTCGATGTGGGCATCGGTAAGCCCACGTATACTCTGCAGCCGCTCAATGAACTCAGACCTGCTCGGAAGACAAAGCAGCTCGTCTCGCTTCCGTTTCCTCGAGGTTTCCATGGGCGGCAGGCAACAGGACGCTACATCCTCTTGAGCTGAGTTGGTTCTCCGGAGGCAGGTATGCAGCATTCAGACAAGGTCAAGTTATTATTATTCTTATTATTATATACATCGTGATGTGGAATGCTTGCAAAGAGCAGCAAAGCTTTTTTTTCCTCTGCTATTGCGATCGATCGTGGGTCAAACCACGTTTGCTCTGTACACAAGTACTAACTCAGTTGAGCTGGTCGCTGACACTTCGCTGTGTTAGCATGGCCATCTCTTCCTTCCGCAAAAGTTTCCCTGGTGTGTCCGAGGGCTGCTTGGAGTCTGCAGGGGAGCTGCTGTCACCGAGCCTGCGAGTCTTCCGCGACTTGGGGCTGCAGTGGCGGCTTCGCTTGCAGTTCCTCAACTGCACGACTCTGCCTTGGACCAGGGCTTCAGCGTCCAGGAAACGTCCGTCAGGCTCTAGGCCCTTGTGAACCCAACCGTGCAGGGCGACGTGCTCGCAGACTGTTGCATTCGCAGACAAAGCGAAAGCATGCTTCAGTGTCATCATTCTCATCTGGGCCTGGAGATCTTATATTCATGCAGCAAGCTAGTAGGGTTTCGGGTGTAGATAGAAATCTCCATGGAACCCTACCTTGTTTTTCCCGAAGTAGAGGTCCACCGCACGACCTTCGTCCTGGAGCACCGCACGAGCTTGCTTCGACATGGCCTTCAGCCGCGGACAGTACGGGGAGGGATGCGGTCTGCCCTAAAGGATTTCCCTGCATGTATTTGAACCAACGCAGCCACATATATAGGTTCCCTGTCAAGAAAGTATAGACATGATGCCGTGCAGACACAGGGCAAGCACTACTGCCCTCCAGCTCACAGCTTCCAACTAATACGGCCGCATATAGCCCTGACGGGGATCTGTATCGGGCTGCTTATTAGAAGAAGGCCGAAGCTTGCACTACTTCCAGCTGTGAAGGGCTCACGCTTTTCACGGGCATGCAGTCCCACGGCAGTGGCGAAAGCAAATTCGATTTGAGCAGACTCTCTATACAGTGCATCTGCTGTGACATGCGACATGCCGCGAATGCACAGCAATTGCAAAAACTGGCAGCTACTGCTCGGAGTCCTCCGACTCAGACCTCTCGCACCTCCGCTTCGTGCCCCGCGACGATGCCGCGGCCGGCTCGCTGGCTTCTGCCGAAGTGTGGTCCCGGGCCAATGGATACTTGAACCACTTCCACCACCACACGACGGCACCGCCCAGGTCGATGCTTTTCTTCCAGCACCAGCGCCATTCGAACGTCGCCCTGGGGGACCGCGAACGTTCTCTCAACGAACGCCTCGTGGTGTCGGGGCTCGCCTGCCAGTTCGAACAAGAATATATTCTGGAGAGATCTTATATTATGCGTTGTACAGACAAGCCTGACGCTGCCGCATACTGTACAAGGCACTGCAGGGGCGAGGCTACACAGGGTCTGGAGCAGAACTGGCTGCAGAAAGAGTGAAGCTGTGCACAACGACGCTTCTGACCATGGTCTTCGCAACTCCATGCTTGTTTCGTCCTGAGCGGTCTGCATCGGTTCTCGTTGTTTTGAATTAGATTGCATCGAATTATAGAAAGCTAGAAGAAAAAACTACCTGCTGCTAAAAAACTATGGCCTTGCAAGATGCATGCCTGCATGCGATGATTAATGCTACCTGGGCGGAGGATCACGTGAAACCTCCTACTTCGGTGACGGCTCAGCTGCCCTTGTTGACCCTGCGTCTCTTTAGGGCAGGCGGCTTCTCTGCCTCCGTCGCTGCCGGCTTCGCTTCCTTCGCGGCCTTTTTCAACCTGCTCTTCTCCTTCTGGGCCTGCTTGCAGTCCCCCAGCACGTCCTGGACTTCCTTGCTCAAGGTCTTCAGGTCGCTCTTGGAAAAGGCAAGGGGGACAACCTCCTCGGTGTCCTTCTTCGCGAGGACCTGCTCGGCCGAAAGCTTCCACGTGCCCAGCTTGCATTTCTGGTCCTTCAGCTTGGCGAGCAGCTCCGGGTCGGTCTCCTTCCCTTCCCAGGTGCTGACGGAGCACCACAGTGAGGTTACCGAGGCCAAGGAGGACTGTGCCACGGCTACAGCTTGCTTCTTCGCCTTCACCGCCGCTTTCTTGGCGGCTGTCTCCGCTTTTGCTGTCTGACTCTCCTTGGAGGTGTGCGACGGTAGGTCCCAGTCTTTAGTGGTCGGGTCCCCCTTCTTCTTGCGAACGTCCTTGACCCTCTTGTTGATCTCCTCCTGAATCGACTCCCTGATCTCGCCGGTGCTGCGAGACTGAATCGGGATTCTGATAGTCTCGCCGAGGTGGGGATGCTCGCGGCGATCATCGCAACTGTCGATGTGCTCTTGGGTAAAGCCCTTCGCCAAGTACACCGTAGCCGGCAAGTACTCACCTTTCTCACACTCCTTCTGGAAGCGAACGGCACGGGACGTGAGGACGTCCGTGAGACGAGCTTCGAGCGTCGGCCAGTCTTTGTAGTCGCCTGAGCCCTTGTAGAACTCCGCCTTCTCTGCCGCGGTGGTATTCTTCCATGGCTCGAAGGACCCGAGCTGCCGCCACAACTTCATCTCCAGAGCGGCACAGGTCTTGCACTTCTTGCTTGTCCACCGCCCGGTCAGGTCTTGGGCCGCGAAGGTCTTCTGGCAGAGTACACAAGCTTGCGGCTCCGCTGCCGTGTCCTGCAAGGGCTGGGTCTGGCTTTCGAGGCTTTCGCCTTGAGCGTCCTCGAAGGTGGCAACCATGGCTGCGGTCTGGGCAAGCTAGGAGGAGAGGGGCAAACTAGAAGCTGAAAGTAGGTAGCTGCGGAGGCCAAGAAATCACGAGTCTGCAGCTCTACTTCTGCTTCCTAAATCCACAAAGAAACAGACAGCAGCGATTCCAGAAAAGCTCCTGCCGGCAGCTTAGCCGCAGAGTACCACCTACAATCACCTACGCCAGGCCCCCATGTTGAAGGCCTAAAGCCAGGGTCGCCACCTACACCACCTACGCCTGGCCCGACCTGAGAAGTAAGGAAAAGCAGGCCACCTACACCACCTACGCCTCCAGATCCATGGAAAGGTAAGGGAATAAGACCACCTACGCCACCTACGCCACCTGCTTAGCCAGGTGGCCCAGAGTGACCACCTACAAACACCTACGATCACCTACGCCTCCGGCCGGACGTTTTGCAAGGCCAAGATCAGCAGAAGGAGTCTCTCCGGAGAGCTAGCAGGAGCACTAACTCTTCTCCTCCATTTCGAGGCCTTCAAGCAGTCTATAGTCTCTGTTGTGCACGATTTCCAGCAGCATCATCGTGATCTGAAGCTGCTCCGTAGCAGCTTCGAAGTAGCTCTCCCACTCTCGGTTCAAGTTGGAACCGAAATAAGCGGGGATAATTCTCAGAGCATGTCGCAACTCGCGAACCTGCCGGTCGACTCGGCTGTGGCTCCACTCTGCCGTGAGCGCCCTGACCCGCTCCTGCTCTGTGAGCCGCGGATACTCAGGCTCTGCCGGCACATAGCTGTATCCGTTGTACATTTGGCCATGATCCGCTCCGGTTTCCTTAAGAAGGTCCTCCCACTGGAATCTTAAGAGACACAGTGCTGCTATGACGCGAGCGGACTTGTCGCGATTCTCATCAGCACTCTTCATCGCCCAGTAGAGTGCTTCTCGCACCGCCTCCGCCTCAAAGTCCAGCCAATCCCCAGGAGGGGGAAGCGAACTCTGCAGCAGAGACTGCTGCAGTGCACAAAGCTCACCGCGAGAAAACCATTGCTTCGCCATCTCTGCCGAGCCCAACCTGTGCCACACGGTTGGGGATTCTGCGGCTTTCGCGATGTATGTATATGTATATATATATATAGAGAGAGAGAGAGAGTATACATGTCTATATATATATATATATATATATATATGGCCTTGCCGATGCCGAGGCCCAAGGTCTGCTGCTGCTTCCCAAAATGGACTCTAGAGGGCACTGTCTTGAAACATCACGGCTACACCAAGCTGCTTGCACATGTATAGTTACAGAATCCCTGTCGAAAAACAGCTCCACCCTTTTCTTCTCCGAGTTCCAGCTCGCAGTGCTCCGCTTCGCCGTCTGGCCACTCTACGACTTAAGACTGGGCTTCGACAGATCCGGGCGAGAGTTTTAGAAGCACTCAGCTTTAGAAAAAACCTAAAGCACTCAACCATGGGGCTTCCTATATGATCTTATCTTTATTTCTTCATGCCGGGTCCTGGGTTTGTACTGGGGCCGAGGGCTTCCGGGGTTTAGGGTTTAGGGTTTAGGGTTGAGTGTTTCCGGGGGTGCTTCCTGTTTGGCTTAGCAGATCTTCCTGTCGAGGCCCTGCGAAGTCAGCTACGACCTGGAGTCACCCTGCATCTGAATTTTTCCTTGGGTTTAGGGTTTAGTGTCTATATATATATATATATATATATATATGGGTTTCAGGTTTAGGGTTTATGTTAGGGCTCTTTGAGGCGATTGCAGATGCAGGGCTTCGCAGGGAGCTACAGGCCGGCTCGGCTACTCTACAGCAGCCCTGAGCTACAACCCATCAAGACTAGGCGGGGAGCTCAAGGGGCTGCAGGGGGCTTGCTCCGGAGTGCTGCCTCACAGCACAGCTCGGAGTGTCGACTCCCAGAGGCTGGTCAGCACCGCCGCCTTGTCCAATCCGCCACCGCCCCGCGATCCCGATCCGCCTCCCGATCCGCCTGGGGGTGGATCCCGCGGGTCACGCTTGGCCAGAGGGCGGAGATCGATGATCGGTGGAGGCGGGGCTGGCTTCTTCTTCTCTTTCGGCCCCGCCTCCTTCTCGATCTCGCGGCGGAGATCCTCAGAAGTCTCCGTGTCCGCTCCTCCATTACCCGCCAGCCACTCCTGGTGCTCCCATTCTCCGTGCTTGAGACAGCTGCTCCAGGGACGCCGCCCGTCGTGCCACTGACGGTAGGCGAGGCATGCGGCGGAGCGACGATGGTTCTTGAACCCATGCCTCGTTGGCGCTATGTACGTGCCACAACGCCGGCATTGATATGTGCGGCGAGCCCGGTTCCGGGGAGGCCGCACCCTTGGTGCCTTTGCCGTCATTACTGACATGCTCCGCACCGTGGCTGGCTTGCTTGGGCTGCGGCTCCTCTCGTGCTCTTCCACCTCCACGACCTGCTTGGCCACCTGCTTGGCCTCTCGCTTCGCCCTCTGGTGAGCTCGCCTGTGCTTGCCCAGAGTCGGAGACGGCTCTCTGTCCCGGTCCTCGGCTCTCAGGAGGTGCTCCCGCAAGGCTTCAGCCTTCGCCTCGTTCCTTGCTGGGCCTCACTTGAGGGAGGGAGAACGGGCTCCGGCACTCCTGCTGCTGCCTTTGCCATCGCCGCTGCTGCCGCCGCGGCCTCCGCTGCACGTCGTGCGGTCTCCTCCGCCTGGTGCTTCTCCGCCGCTTCTCGCATGGCGTCAACTCTTTCAGCTCTCTCCCTCTCCGTCGCTTCTGCCCCGTGGGAGGAGCTCGACTGCGAGTCGCTACTTGGGCTGCGACGTCTGCGACGGGGCTTGGGTCGACGGTCCGGGCTGCTTGAGCGGGAACGGTGGCGGCCTCGCTCCTCGTCCTTCTTTCCACTTCGTCGGCCCATGACCTGCCAGGACATATATCTATATAATATTTAAAATTCTTATATTTCTCTACATGAAAAACTATATGTATATATATATATATATATATCTCTCTCGCTCTCTCTCTCTCTCTCTCTCTCTCTCTCTCCTTTTGCACGGTGACCGTAGCCACACGGTGCATGACTGCACACGGTGACCGGAGCCACACGTCTGCATCCCATCTCTGCAGAGGTGACCGGAGCCACAACTCTGCCATCTCTGCAGACGGTGACCGGAGCCACACATCTGCATCCCGTCTCCGAAGACGGTGACCGGAGCCACACGTCTCTCAGGCCAGACGGCGACCGAAGCCGCACATCTGCCGTCATTCGAGTGCAAACGGTGACCGAAGCCACACGTCTGCCTTCTATAGCAGATGGCGACCGAAGCCGCACATCTCCATATATATATATATATATATATATATATATATATTATATATATTATATATTATATATTATATATTAAATTATATTAAAATATATTATATTATATTATATTATATTATATTATATTATATTATATTATAATATAATATATTATAATATATTATATTATATTATATTATATTATATTATATTATATTATATTATATATTATATTATATTTCATTATACTCTCTCTCTCTCTCTCTCTGGTCTTTGTCGCTCCCGCCCGCCTTCAAGTGGGAGGCACCCTTGTCAACCTGCAGGCACACATGCAGCCACTCTTAAACCCCAAACCCGAAAGGAAACCCCAGTCTCGCCTTCACGGCAGGGGCCCTTCTGCAGCCCGGAAAGCCTGCCCCTCTTGAGCCTCGCGGCTATATATACAAAAACTTAAGAACATCTGCAAACATGCAGCAGGACAGGCTGGCTCATGCCGACGTGTTTGTGCAAACACTTGTTGCGGGCCACTGCAAAACTCCGGGTGTGAGCGCTACTATCCTACGCCTACCGAGGTTCGGGAAGATCGTTGCCATGCATGATCCCTCGGCTATATATAATATATATATATATGGAAGACCGAGTGCAGCCGGGAATATTGCATGCTTGCCGTGACCGCTGCCCCGCTCACGCCCGGAAACACGAGGGAGTGCATCCGGCAATCCACCGGCAACGGCCGCAGCCGTTGGGCCGGGCAAGCAGCCGTTCCTCCATCGTGTATCCCGCAATGTCCTTCCGCTTCTGTCCCGCAGAGGCTGTCAGCTCCGCAGGGGCTGCCGCAGGCTTGCGAAGCACCGTGGGTGCTGCTGAGGGCTTCCGAAGCACCGCAGGGGCTGCTGAGGGTTTCCGAAGCACTGCAGGCTTACACTTAGGACGCGGCACTGCCTTTGCTTCTGGCTCTGACAGTGGAGCCGGCACTAGCATTAACTCTGCTGCTGCCGGTCTCTGCCTTACTGCTGCCGCAGGCTTCCGTTTCACGGTACTCTCCGCACTGGCTGGCGGCTCCTGCTTCCGTTTGCCTGCTAGTGCCCTGAGTTCTGCAGCGACACTCGGGCCTTCGCTGCACTCAGACTTCTTTTCTATCTTCACGTCCTCCAACGCAAGAAGCCGGGCTGGCGGCTGATCTTCCAGCGGGAGACAGCTGGGCATAGCATCTCCACTTGCCTTGGCATCTCCACTTGCCTTTGCACCTCCACTTGCCTCCGCCGGCTTGATATCGTCCAGCTTCCTAGCCACAGCATCCATAACGGCACTAGCCGAAGAGGCGAAGCGATGCAAGCTCTGCTCTGGCTGCTCCACCACTATGTCGTTGCTCGATGGGTATCGCCGCTTTTTGTACTGCACCGTGAGGGCATTCAGCTTCTCCAGATCTACTTTGGGCTTCGCCGCCGGCTTGTTGCTGAAGATCCGAGCACGGAGTGCTGCCGGGAGATCTTGCATCACCGCCGGAAGGCTCGGCAGCCAATCCACCGGGTCGCCTTTGCCCTGCAGGCCTCTCCTGAAGCGAGCCTTGAACTCAGGAAAGTCCTTCGTGAACATCGTTTGATCAGGCACTGCCTCCTGCCGTACCATGTAACCGAACATCCACACAGCTGCACAGGTGCCCTCGGTCGGACTCCGAAGGCCTAACTCTGCAAGCATCGGGGCTAGAAGGCCTAGGACTTCGGCCGCCGAAGGCTGCCTCTGCAAGGCTTGCCACTGATCTTCCGTCATGTACAGCGGGAAGTTCGTAAAGTCTTGCAAAGTCTTCCGTGCAGCAGTCGCGGCCGGAACGGTCTTTTCCTGCTGGACCATATTTGAAATCATCTCCTTCATCCTCCCCGCGGTCTCCATACCCCAGCACGCATCGTCCAGCTCTGCTAGAATCTGGCTCGCGACCTCTGTCGACATCGACGAGCTCTTGCCGAGCATGGTTTCAAGCACACGACCCTGCTGTCCCTGCAGAAGTGCAAAATTCGGCAGTGCCATCGTCTGCCGTAGGAAGCCTTGAGCTGCCTTCAAGTGATTCAAGACTTGCGACATCTTGGATGTCGCACGTGAAAAACGCTTTGCTTGAGCCAAAACTATGTAAGGCAGCACAAAGTTCATATATGTTATATAAATAACTCCAAATAACTTTAAAAAAGCTTTGAAACAACGAAAATACACAACTCCTAATAACTCCACATAACGTTTTTCGTCGTCAGCCGATTTCAAGATAACTCAACATAACTTCCTTAAAAAAAGGGTCGAAGTTATTTGGACTTGTGGAGTTATGTTGAGTTATGTTGAGTTATGTTGAGTTCTATGGACTTACTAAGTCAACATAACTTCGGGGCTACTTAGGTAAGGCTCCATGTACCCCATATAGTAGGTACTTAGGCCTTAAAGTGCCTATATAGAGACCGCTTTAAGGCTTAAGTATCTACTATAAAGGTACATGGAGCCTTTGGGATTAGGGTATAGGGTGTAGAGCTAGAGGGATTTTGGGGTTTGGGGGTTTAGGCTGTAGAGGTTTGGGGTTTTAGGGGTCTAGCGTTAAGGGCCTAGGTTTCGCGTTGGTTTTGCACACGGATTCTATGGGGTGTGATCGGGTTAATATGGGTTGAAAGGTTTGGGGGATTTCCTAAAAGGAATCGTAGGTAGGTGTGGGGTTTTAGGGGTTACTTGCTCGCACGTGGGGGTACTGTTGAGATTCCCTTGTTGCCATATATAAGCGTGAATTCATAAAGCTTAGCGAAACCCTAAATCCTAAAGCTTAGTTTGCTGGGGAGTTGGTTCTGGGTTGAGGCTTTGAGATCGGCTTATGGGTTGGGTTTGGGCTGGGGGTTTTGGGGTTAAGGGTTTAGTGTGAGTTTAGGGGTTGGGGTTAATGTTTGGAGCTTCAAGTCACTGCCAGACTGGGGTGTTGAGGGTGTGGGGCCTGGAGCATTTCATGTTCGCTTCATGGGTTGAAGCGGTGCTGGCGGATTTTGGGGTGTAGGGTCTTTAAACCCAAACCCTCGCCCCTTAAACTCTGCTGCGAAGCGAGCTCTACCGCCCTACATCCTAAACCGGATACTTCAATTTGATAAACCCTGAACCCTAAAACCGAATTAAGCTCTAGCCGGGTTAAAGCCTATAAAGCCTAAACTCTGGACCCCAACAACCTACAGGCGGAAGGCGGGGAACCTTCACGGAGTGCTGTCGGACAAAGCGCTGGGTATGCTGGCAGCTTGTTCGGTGACGACGCAGGTTCTGCGTCAGGCAGTCCTTACATCACGCTGCCTAGGCGAGAGGCCGCCAGCTGGAGAGAACCTTCGCCTTGCGGCGGAGGTTTCTCTCCCCGGAGGAGTCTCCGGAGTCTAGCCGCTAAAGAACGAGCCGGGTTTCAAGGGTGCTGTCGGCGTAAAATGGGGAACTTGGTTTCGAAAGAAACTTTGTGTCCGCACCTGTGCAGCGTATGCCGGCGATGGAGATGCTGCAGGAAGAAAGCTGAGCACGGTCACCACTATTGTTGGCCGTGTGTGTGTGAGCGGTCGGGCCGACAATGGATTGCTGAACATGACTCGACTCGCGAGACCCTCATCGAGGACGAATGGCTTGTCTTGGACCCCAGCTAAAAGAGCGGAGGACGCGGAGTTTGAAAAGGAACGCTTGTGCGAGAATCGCGTCTGCCAGCATGAGCTTGTTGATTGAGTGCCATTGCGTTTGTGCAGTAGGCAAGAGCAACCAAAGCAACAGCAGCAATCATAACAGCATGCTTGCAACCATGTGTTTTTCATGACCATGTTTTGCTGGCAGCTTGTTCGGTGACGACGCAAGCACAAGCATCTTCGGGCTAAACCCTAAGCTTAAGCCCTTCTCTCGGCCCGCGATTCGGAAGTACCACGAGGAGGAAAATTACCATGAGCGCTTCCCTATGGTTCCTTAACCAATCTGTCTCTGCTACAGTAGGTGCCATTCACGCCATAAAGCCCACTATGTTTCACACTGTGAAATGGTATGAGACCCTGCAGCAATCCAAGGCAATTTCAAGATTCAAGGTCCCTATATGATACAGCACATACTGACTATTCCCTTATAATACTTATCCTGAGCATGCTACAATATGCCGCCCAAAAGCAAAGTTCCAGAAAAGGCATCCATGTCGTATTTGTCGTTACAAAGCCGTACAAGTGCATATCAACCCGTACAGCAACCCACTTCCAAGGCCCTGCTTTAGGCATCATCTTGGAGGGTCGGGGGACTTAGTAACTGGTGATTTTAAGGACTTATAAGTACCACAACCCCAATTAGGGTCCCTTTTAGGGTACCATCCTAGATCTCTCAGAGGAACCCTGCAGATAAGCGGGTAGCCATTTTTTAACCCTAGATAGAGCCTTCTTCGTTTTATGAAGTCCGCTATCTTAATCAACACATCGTATTCTCTTACTGTCCTTATAATGTAGCTATGTAGTTATTCCAAGACGCACTCCCAAAGCCTTAATTCAATCACTAATATATGAAGGGCCTCTTACTTTTTTTGAGCTATCTCTGCATTGCAGAATGCTGTCGCAGAGGTTGCCGACCTGCATGTGGCTAGCCTGAGCCCGGGACCCGGATGTGAGGGTTAATATTGGCCTTGCAAAATGTCTTGAAACCCTGAACCCTATGCCCTAAACCCAAAATCTTAAACTCTAAACCTGATATAAGCCCTAAACCCGGCTGGAATGGAGTTCCTTAAGAAGGTCCTAGAAAACATTTTGAGGCTGGCTCCTTCAGGAAAGCTGTTGTTAAAGGGTTTTGAAAAGGGTTATTGAAAGGGCTCCTTACTATAATATACGCCCAAACCCGATTCCAATTCTGTAAGGCCCTTATATAAGTATAGCGGCCGTAGCCGACTTATATAATGAACACCCGAGTTTCTTGAATAGTACGCTTGTGCCCTTCGTAGTACGCTTGTGCCCTTTCTATTTGACGGTCGCCTTATGAAAAAGACCGAATGGAATGACATAGAGCGGCTACCCAGAAACCTAGATACACCAGCTGGGTATATTGACTCTTATATACGGCAAACATCCCTAAACCCTTCTGGTGCCCTTATACATCCCTGAGAGGAGCCCCTTAAAGGTGGCAGCGTGTCATGCGATCTGTCGTCTCCGTTGCAGTTCCCTTTCAAAGGGTTGAGGGTTTAGCGTTTAGGGCTTATGTAGGTGTATAGGTGGTTACCTTATCCAGAACCCTATAACTAAGAAAAGGGTTATTCCAAAGCAAGGAACTACATTGCAGAGTGTGGGGACAGGAACCGTCTTGGGTTTTGTTTGGCTTCCTGAGCTCCAGGCGAGGGTTCTTGAAGGGTTTTAGAAGCTTGCTTGAACGGTTCTATTACTAGGGGACATACAAGGGTTTGAGATTAGGGTTGGGATTTTTAGGGCTTAGGGTAAAAGATCTGGGGTTTAGTTTTGGCTTCAGGCTTGAGGAGTTGGGGTTTTCGGGTTTAGAAGTTTAGGGCTTAAGTTTAGTTTAGAGAGTCTTTAGCTAGGTCTTTAGACTTTAGGGCTTTCAGGGATTTCAGGATTCAGAGTTAGGTCAAGTTCTGAAAATTCCGTGTTTAAGGTTCAGGATTCTGGGGAGCTGCACTAGTACCCTGAACCTATCCTGAAGGGTTTCTTCGGGTTTAGGGATATACCGTGGCAGGGTTCAGGGCACCTCTTGGCTTCAGAAGCCACGGAATCCGTCATTTTAACATCCCAAATTCAAAAAACCCCTAGAGTTAGGAAATTACTATAATCAAAACGTATTGAAGCATTAGCTAAATGCCAACACCCTCCCTTGCAGCGCGTTGGAAGGTCTGCTCGCCGAGGCAAAGCTTCATAAAACAAACCTCATTGCGAAGAGTTTCAACTTTTTCAAGGTTTCGGGGTTAAGGTTAAGGGTTTAGGGGTTGGGGTTTCACCCTCCCTTGCTTTCAGTGGAGAATGTACTACGACGAGTTCAGAAGCGCCGAAGGAAGACGAGGAAGCCAAGTCATCGTTCGTCCATTTCGAATGAAAATTTGACCTCCATTGTGCAGGTATAGATGTGGTGGTCTTATTTACGACCGTACGTAGAATTTACCTGTGTAATTAGTCTATTAGCCCTTCAATCGAGCCTGCCAACCCGAACCTTTTACTAAACCCCATGCCCTAGACCCAAAGCCCAAAATCCTACACCAGTGCTACAAGCAAAATCAAGACTTTGGTGATAATTTGGTGCAGTTAGTAGAGACGGTCTCGCAACGCTTATAAACGCTGTAGAAACACAAGGTCCCTCAGTAGTACCCTTGTGCCCTTTGTTTCTTTCGGGGTAAAACCGTCTGAAATCCTACACCCCGCAGACCTGCAACCCGCAACCGCCAAGCACGAAGCCTAACCCTAAACCATGCTATAACTGCATACCTAAACCCTAAGCCCAGGACCCTCAATAAGAACCTAAACCCTATTCCTGAGTCTCAAGGTGGCAACGGCGTGGCAGTAGCCTTCCGAGATAGCTCGAGGCCCTGTCACGGAGGGCGTCGTAAGTTGGTTTAGGGTTCAGGGTCTACGACTTAATTAGGGGACCTGAACCCTAAGAACCGTATCTATACCATCTCCTAGATGTTTCCTTGAAGAAGTAGCTGTAGTGGGATCAAGATAGGTTTTGGCTTTTGTGGGGGCGCGTGCTAAGTCGAAGATTCTGGGGTTTGTTGGGAATTCCCAATCGAATTTATGAAATAGGGCTAAGTGTCCAAGTTGGTTTAGTATGGGAATTGTTGTTCAGGGTTTATATACTTGAACCGCAAGAAACCTGCATGTTTCTTGAGGGGGGTCGCTTATTCAGTATTCATATTCCTCTTAATCTAAGGCCAGAAACATGCAGGTTCTTCAGGGTCCAGGTAGGTAGTGTTTATGGTTGAGAACCCCAGATGCTTTGGGAAGGTATTCTCTGCTGATATGATTTTCGGTCTGTTGCTTACAGGGCTTGTTCCGTAAACTCTGAACCCAGATCCCATCTAACCCTGGGGGCTCCAGCAAGGTTAACTTTTACTTGACGCTGTCGTAGGGTCTTCTTTTGTAACGCTTTGGGTTTAGGGCAAGTTGCGACAGAGCATGGCCAAGAACCAAGACGCAACTGCCGCAATGTTGCAGCAGGTGGGCTCGGGCATCATCACATTGGCAAACTCTGGTGTCAGTAACACACGGATGTTGCTCTCCCGTATGGCTGCTGCACCGCGTGGTGGCCAGACTGCCTCTTTGACATTTGGGGTGTGGGCAACCAAGGACAGTCTGGCCTAGCCCCGAACCTACCAAGACCAAGTGGTGGTGGGAGCACAGTGGCAGTGTTGGGAGGGGCGCCGAACACTGCTGACAATGGATTGGGACATGCCGAGAAGTCGATCATTGAGATATCCCCCCCCCCACACACACACACCAAGCAATTACAAGGCAGCTGGTATATGCCGCACATGTGCAAAACTCCTGCTGCTGCGCACTCTCGCACAGGGGTCGGCCCAAGCTGGCCTCCCCTATGCATCCTGCTGCCGGGCGTGCTACGCACACACAGACAAGAGTGCAGGGATTGACCCCCAACACTCTGCGGAATGTGTTTAGGGTTTAGGGTTGTCCTTTTTGTTGGGATTTAGGGTTTTGGGTTTAGGGTTTAGGGTTTTGGTTCTTGTTTCGTTTGACGGCTTCTCGCTCAGGTTGAAGGTTGGGAGCTGAATGTCGGAGCTTGTGTCCCGAAGCCAAGACCTGTGTAATGTAGTGGCCTCAATATTTACCTATACTATCTAGGGGGTTCCTTATCATATTTATTATAATGGGCCCAAAAACCCTATTCTAATTATTAAGGCCCCTAGAGTAGGGGTGTTACCTTCACAGGTGTATGTTGACTAAAGGCCCTTGAAAGACCCTCATAGAATGCCTTGTTAAACCCTAAACCGGCCTAAACCCAAGACTCCTAACTAACCCTGAACCCGAAACCCTAAACCAAAATCCCTAAGGCCCTAAGCCGTCAACCCTAAAGGTAACTTTAAATGCACTGTCATTCCAGTAGTAGGGCAGGCAACCTTTCAACCTTTTTGAAGACCAAAACCCTGATGTAACCCCAACATACTCCCAGAAGGTTAACATTTAGTTTCCCAGGATACTGGACTAACCCTACACCCTAATCCCAATCCCAAGCCCTAATCCCTAAACCCTAACCCCTAAATCCTAAATCCTAACCCCTAAACCCTAACCCCTAAACCCTAAACCCTAACCCCTAAAACCCCAAAGCAAGCTCCCGAGCCCCATCCAGGAAGAACCGTGGCTTTGTGGTGCTTGGCGAGGCCGTGGATACCGGGATGCGTCCGGTGCTCAGGTTCCTGCGCGGCTTCCCTTTTGGGCTCCCTTAAGGGCGGGTTTAGGGTTTAGGGGGGCTCCTTTAAGGGCTCCTTGAAGGGCTCTTGTAGGAGTTCCTTTTTGGGCTCCCTTTTTTGTGTTCCCTTAAGGGCTCCCTCAAGGGCTCCTTTAACTTATAGGAGCTCCTTTAAGGGCTCCCTTTCGGGTTCCCTTAAGGGCTCCTTTAAGGGCTCCTTGAAGGGCTCCTGGGCCTCCTTTAGGGTTCCTGCGCGGGTTTCCTTAGCGGGATTCTTCTATATAGTGGTCTTTCAGAATTCTACACTCGGACCTAGAGTAGGCCCTTATTCCCTTTTTCTAGGGTTCAGGTTCCCTTCTAAGCCCCTTTAAACCCAAAAAGGGCACCCTTTTTGTTCCTAGGCTACTCTGGGGTCTAGTATAGGGGGTTTGGGGGCTTCGGGCTTTCGGGCTTTTTGGGTCTACAGATTGAAAGTGATTTCGCCGTTCAGGGGGGTTAGGATTTAAAGGGAACTCCAGAAAGTTGGAATATGGTTTCAGGGTAGGATACCTTATAATTTAACATAAAGGGTTTAGGATCATCATATTCCAACTTTCTGGCTTTTACTGTAGGGCGATGCTCTAGTCTTGGGGATATGGGCGGCTTTTGTTTCAAATTGCCTTCTAGGCCCCAAGCCGCAAACCCTAGAAGCCCTAAACCCTGAACCCTACATGCCCAAAGCTACTCGTACGTATTTTCTGAGAGGCAGGAGCCTTAACTAATCGTTGAGTAGCTTCACCAGTAGTGCCCATTTGCCCATTTATTTTGAGGTCTGCTTAATAAGCCGCATACTACTGTAGGAAGAGGGGTACGCTGCTTATTAAGAAGAAGCTCGCCAGTTGAAGTCATTGGGTTAAAAACACCCCTCAACAACAAAACTTTATTGGCTGAGGAACGGGACATCCAAATTGAAAAGGGCTTGCTGTTAAAGTCATGGTCCCGCTGCAAAACCAAATGTAACTCTGCTCCTAATGCGGTATCACGCTATAGTTTGGGAACCCAAAACCAATAAGGGAGCCTGATCTGGACGACTACCCATATTAAGGCTTAGGGTCTAGGGCTTGTTGGCGCGTTCACATAGAAGCCTGAAGACATGCCAAAAAGTTACTTAGAGCCTCTTGTTAGAATTATGGCATGATTTTCAGTTCCCCAACCCTGTACTAATCAGCAAAGCTAAACTGGGGCTGTATGTCGGGCATACGAAGGAACGATCGGATACACCAGGTTCAGCCATGCTCCGAACTTCCAGAATCGGATACATAAGGTTTAGGGTTTAGGGCCCGGCAAGACCATCCAAACCCGTGAACCATAAAACCTAAACCCAGTACCTGAAAGCCCCCGAGAAGCACGAAACGAAGGATGGAGCGCTCCAGCATTGCTGAGCACTTCGCCGGTGCCTTGGGCCCTGCGGTCGTTCTCGGCGAGCACCACACTGCGGATTATACATTAAATCCTTTACCCTACCCTGACCATGAACCTAAACCCTAACCCCTGAACCCTAAACCTCAAACCCTAAACCCTAACCCCTGAACCCTACCCCCCTAAACCCTAAACCCTAAACCCCGAGCCCTAAACCCTAAAACCAGAGCCCTAAACCCTTAAAGCCAGGAGCTTCGTCAAGGAAGACAACTTATAGTATAAACCGTCAAATGGGTAGTTGTCAAAATTAGGGTCCCTCGAGTGCCCTAAATAAGAGGTGCCGTACTATCATAAGGACCCAAAAAGGGACCCTAATTTTGACAACATGATCGCAGGTATACGCCTTTATTGAGGCGCTAGAATTTTTTGCAAAGCCTGAGGAATGCATGTAGGAACCATGAAAAGCCTCTCCAAACACACAACCTTGTAAGGCATACTAGGCATACCTTTTGATCCGTTCCAAAAATTGTTCAAGCCCTAAGCCCTACACCGTCACCCGGAAGTCTCCAACATCCTGCAACCCTATTGAATGTCCGAAGCCCCAACGGACATTCAAATCCAAGAGATCCAAAACACCCAAAGTCTTGAATGCCAGAAGACCCCCACATCCACCAGCAGCCTCCACAGAATGAAGTCAAGCAAACTAACCGGCCCGCCACTCAACGAACCAACGAACGAACCAACCAACCAGCCAGCCAACCCACCAACCGAACAACCAGCGAAGCAGACAAGCAAGCAATCGATCAGTCAATCACGACCCAAGCATCGGTCTATGTATGCGCAATTGTATGTATGTACATACATACCCGGGAATTTAATGACCTACCTTTACAAGCAAACATACATACATACATACGTACGTACATACATGCATACCTGCGTACATGCATACCTGCACACACACACACACAACACACACACAACACACACACAACACACACACACACAAAACACACACACACACACACACACACACACACACACACACACACACACACACACACACACGCACACACACACACACAAAACACACACACACACACACACACAAAACAAACACACACACACACACAGATCAACCCAGGACATCCCCAAAAGGCCGAAGCCCTAAACCAACAGCTCCCAGTGTGTTCTTCAGTCCTAATTGACATGAAGGTATGTACAACTGGCAATAATATCCTCTCATGGTCCCTATGCAATAATGTCATACCGCCCCGCAAACCCTAGTCTCACGATTCAAGGCCCCTTCTTAAAGTCGGTATATTGAGGCCAGGTCCCTGTTTTAATACCTCAAGACCCTAAACCCCAAACCCTAAACCCCCTAAGCCCTAAACCCTGAAACCCTGCACCCCTCCACCGAGAGAGCCCCACTTTTGAAGGTCACAGGTTTTCTCGCCGGTCGTGGTCGAGCTGGACCTGAAACACTTCGGTTCCTTTAAGGGTCCCTTTAAAGGGATCCATAGGGAGTCTATAAGGGTAATTATAGAGTTTAGGACCTACTTGGAAGTTCATGCGTAGTTGTAAGTGGAGTCATGTAAGTCCCATCATATGCGTTGTAAGTATAGTTGCCTTACTTATACCCCCCACTTATAGCTACCTATGAACCTCCAAGCAGGGTTTGTTTAGGGTTGATTGGGGTATCGGGGTTTAGGGTATACGGGCTTAGGGTTTAGGTCCTAGGGTTTTTTGGGTCAGAGGGTTTGGGGTGTTGGGTCCAGTGGCATATTCAAGGTTTTGCGGTTTGGGCTGCAGCTTTGAGGGTGCAGGATCTAAGGGTTTGGTGCTGAGGGGTTCCACGATGCTTCTTTTGCTTGGTGTTCATGTGAGTTCGCTTTTCGGTATCTTTCGACCCGAAAACTGTGGTGTTTCATTTTGTGTTTATGTGTTTCCCTCCTATTCGGCATGGTTGTCTAAATTCTAGGGTAGCTCTTTTTCGTTGAACTCGGTTACTTGTTCCTGTTTCGGGGAGTGATTCGGGTTTAGGACTTTGGTTCTATGGATTTCGAGGTTTTGGGGTGTAGGGCCAACCACAGCACCATACCTGAACCAACCAAAACAAGATTACACACAAAGTCTTTTTAGTAGCTACTAGTAGGTAACCTTTAACCCTCTTGGAGTTTCTATAATCCTACCAAACTTGAACAGGTTTGCCTGCTTTTGGCAAGGAGGCTCCCTAGGCCCTAAACCCTCAACTTAACTCGTAAACCTCAGGGTCCAAGTACCTGGCTATCATATACACTCCAAAATAGTAGCCTACATAGCTACTATCATTCAACCGAGCACCTAATTAACGACCCTCGGGGCCTAAACCCTAAGCCCTAAACCCCCTAAACCCTTGGGTTGAGGATGGGTACAACGAGAAAAGTACCAGGGCCAAGCTACTTACAGCAGCCAAGGAAGAGGCCAGACGCAAGTTTAAGAAGTTCAAGAAGGCATCCCACACCCGAAAGACAGACAGGAAACACAACAAGAAGGGTGGTGGATCAGGCAAGAGAGGCCCGAGGTACGCCTGCTGGCTTAGACAGGCGACATATGAGAAGCTGAAACAGGCTTCTTCGTTGCTTGCTACCCATTGCATCTCAATAAAATTCGGAAAATCTATCGCAAGATGATGGAGTATCAAGAGAACGGAAGCTCGAGCAGACAAAGCGTGAAGGTGCCGGTCGTTAAGGAGATAGAAGTCGCTGAGATTGAAAGGAACCAAGAGTCTTTGGTGCGCGACTAAATTAAACTTGCCGAAAGGTTTCGAATCCGGAGGGGCTTCCTGGGTTTACGGTGCCGATGAAACGGGTGTAGGGTTTAGAGTTCAGGGTTCGGGGCTAAAGGCTCGTCGTTGCCTAGCATTTCCACCAAGACTCGGGGGAAATGCTGAAGCGCCTCGCATTTTCTTATGCCGGTGCCATGCCTGCATTCAAATGGATTGGGAATGATCTCCCTGTCGGGAAGTTGCTTTGGTCCTATTTGGAGGTTCTCGGGTAGTAGTAGTTCGTATGCGTAGGCCGTACACATCCCTAAACCCAATTAACCTAAGCCCGAAAGATCCAATGAAACTACACAACTTGAATATTAAACCCTATAAATTCTTTCAGCCCCTCCAACTTCTCTTCCTTCATCACCGGATACAATATGGGGGTCGTAATGGCAATTAGACTGGCACATTCTAGTAGAACATTCAAGAATGCCTGTAAGGGTGTATGATTGAAGCCCGAACCCTAAACCCTTAAGCCGAAACCAAACCCTTAACCCTAAACCCTCAAACCCTTAAGCCGAAACCCTGAAACCCTAAACCCTACATACCCTAAAACCCTAAACCCTTAACCCTAAACCCTACAACCCCTTTAGTAGTAGTAGGGCTCTCTGGCCGCAGAAAGCCGTGCGCATAGGACTCACCAGGAAGCCTTGCCGTGGCGTACAGGACGAAGGACCTCAGGGCTTCCCCGTGTGTTTTCTTACAGTGGTTTAGGGTTTAGGGGGATTAAGGGTTTTCGGGTTTAGGGTTTGTAATGTGTTTTGGTAGTTTTGTCTTTTTTGGTTTTGGGGCTTGATAGGTTTCTTGTATCCGTTTCTGTCGATGATATCGTGTGGAGACTCTGCTGGCGTGCGCTACACGGCTTTGTGGGAGGGCCAATATGCCAAGGTGTTGAAGTTTATGGCCTTTCATGTAGGATGTTAGGCACTGTTACCCGAAGGGTCCAAAGCACCCAATAATAATCAGGTAATTACTCGAGTTTGGGATAATAGTTACGTAGGTTACTATTTTGGAGAGTATATGATAATTAGGTACTTGGACCCTTGGGGTTAGGGTGTAGGGGTCTCCGTTTCAGGGTTTGGGTGAGGGCTTTGAGTCAGAGTTCAGGGTTTCGAGGTTTCAGAGGTCGCCCCATGATAGTCATGGTCCCAAGGATCCCCCTTTAAGGTAAAAGCCAGAAAGTTGGAATATGATTATCCTAAACCCTTTATGGTAAATTATAAGGTATCCTACACTGAAACCATATTCCAACTTTATGGAGTTCCCTTTACTATTCTTGTCGATGCTTTGCCACGATTGGTGTTGTGGTTCGCACTGTCGGCATTTTGACAGACACTGACAATGAACTACATCTTTGGCCACGATACTAGGTTCACTCTCAAGGATGTTTAGTGCGTTCATCTAGTTTTCACACCTGCCCAGTTATATAACTGTTTTCCAGTCTGTACCAATAGCAATAACAAAACTAGCAACGAAAAGCGTATGAATTAACAGTACTACCATCATCGTCATCATCAATATCACAGTTTTCAAAAATGTTAGTGACAGAATACTAACAACCATGGCAAGATACCCACAGAGGTAGTTTGCATACGAGTGATTAGGTTCCAAGTATGGGCTTAGCACAGACTCAAGCTAACCCTGAGCCCAAAATCAAGCACCTTTAAACACCTACGGTTCAGTGCTTTAGGGTTTAATACAGAAGCCTATATTATTACCACTACTATTTATTGTATGATGGGCCCCAACACCCTGTTCTAATTATTAAGGCCCCTATATCACGGTTCAGTGCTTTAGTAGTTTAGGGCTCAGGTTTCAGAGTTTGTCCGCGACAGATCCCAGAAATCTAGCGGCGGTTGAGGAGGGGTATACTACGGTTGATGATATAAACCCTGCATTTCCCATACTAAGGAAGGTACAATAATTCTCCAGAAGCCAAAAACTTGGAACTAAAAACTTCCTGGGGTTTGCTGTAGCATGACGGCCATTAAGCTTGGGATTTAAGGTTTTAGGGGTTAGGGTTTAGGGGTTACGTCATAGTCATAGTATCGTAGGTCTTTAGAGAGTTTTGGTCGAGAGGTTCACATGGCTAAAATAATGGCCTTCAGGATCAGAGTAGGGTTCTGGGATGTATTACCTGTACTCATATCGTGTGCGGCGAGAGGTAAACACTACTACCAGCTATGCAGACCTAGCATGAACTTTTGATGTTTGGTTTCTGCACATTCGACGGATCCTACATGCTTGTGATAAGGACCTTACTGCATCGGGTTTGCATTATGGTCCTGCATGTCTGAAACTGCACCATCGGTTGAGTTGCTCTCGCTTTTTTGGTCAGACTTGCGGCAGACATGCAGAATTTCACACCCAGAGACTTCAATATCCCTTAATTAAGGAATACACCTTAGATTATAGTAGGACCCCTAATATGATTTAAGGAATCTTCCTTAGTTAAGGAATATTGGCGTCTCTTGGCACATTGATTGGGGAAGCGCGAGCCTTCCTACCCGCCTTGTAGTCTAGGTTGGATTTTGGGGGTAGATATGGGGCTCCTTCAAAGGCCCCTTAGGGTTTAGGGATTAGGGTTTAGGGTTTGGTTGGATTTGGGGACATTTTTTATTTTCCTTATTTGGGTTTATAAGGGACCCTATATATATATATATATATAAATAGTTTTCAGGGTGTTGAAAGGCCAGCCCAGTAATTAATACATACCCTCGGGAAACCGATAACCTTACGGCCACTTCTCGATCCCAAATATGGTTCCCTCAAGTTGAGCCCAGCATTTAGCATTTTGGGGCGTCCAAGATGTCGATTGCTGTGGAGGTTGCCCTACTCAGCGGCAAGACAGCCATTGTGCAAGTAGCCTTGGGTGAGAGCGTGGAGACACTGAAAGAGCGCGCACAGGAGGCGCTTGGCGTAGGCAAGGGGCGGCTTCTGGACTCATCTGGGGTCATTCTAAATGGATGCTCACCAATAGAGGAGGCCGGGGTAGAGGATGGTGCCTCGCTGACCTTGCACATGAACAGAGTCCAAGTTCAGGCCACGGAAATTTGTCAACCTGCTTTTGCTGCCATTCTTGCCGATGGATCGGTCGCGACCTGGGGTGAAGTTCGGTTCTGGTGGTGACAGCAGTGATGTGCAGGGGCAGTTGAAGACTGTGCAGCAGATCCAAGCCACTGAGCCCGCCTTTGCTGCCATTCTTGCCGATGGATCCGTCGTGGCTTGGGGTGATGCCGCCCATGGTGGTGACAGCAGCTCCGTGCAGAGTCAGTTGAAGAATGTGCAGCAGATCCAAGCCTCTGCGCGTGCTTTTGCTGCTATTCTTGCCGATGGCTCGGTCGTAACCTGGGGTGATGACGGTTTTGGTGCTGACAGCAGTGCTGCGCAGAGTCAGCTGAAGAACGTGCAGGGGATCCAAGCGACTTTCTCTGCTTTTGCTGCCATTCTTGGCGATGGATCGGTGGTAACCTGGGGTGCTGCCGGTTTCGGGGGCAACAGCAGCGCTGTGCAGGGTCAGCTGACGAATGTGCAGCAGATCCAAGCAGCTAGGGACGCTTTTGCTGCTATTCTTGCCGATGGATCTGTCGTGACATGGGGTCGCCCTCACGTTGGCGGTGACAGCAGCGCTGTGCAGGGTCAGCTGAAGAATGCGCAGCAGATCCAAGCAGCTAAGGACGCTTTTGCTGCCATTCTTTCCGATGGATCCGTCGTGACCACCTGGGGTGTGCCTGTCCATCGTGGTGTAGATAGTGACTACAATGCTGTGCCGGACCAACTGAAGCTTGTGCAGCAGATCCAAGCCTCGGAACGCGCTTTTGCTGCCATTCTTGCCGATGGATCGGTCGCGACCTGGGGTGAGTTCGGTTCTGGTGGTGACAGCAGTGATGTGCAGGGGCAGTTGAAGACTGTGCAGCAGATCCAAGCCACTGAGCACGCCTTTGCTGCCATTCTTGCCGATGGATCCGTCGTGGCTTGGGGTGATGCCGCCCATGGTGGTGACATCAGCTCCGTGCAGAGTCAGTTGAAGAATGTGCAGCAGATCCAAGCCTCTGCGCGAGCTTTTGCTGCCATTCTAGGTGATGGATCAGTGGTAACCTGGGGTGCACCTGATTCTGGTGGCGACAGCAGTGCTGTGCAGAGTCAGCTGAAGACTGTGCAGCAGATCCAAGCCTGTCCCTCCACTTTTGCTGCCATTCTTGGCGATGGATCCGTCGTAACCTGGGGTCCTGCTGCTGCTTGATGCAACAGCAGTGGTGTAAAGGATCAGCTCGACAGTTCGCAGATGTGTTTCAATGTTTCAGTGTTCGAGCTTGAGGGTTTAGGCTTCAGATGGGTGGCTGTCAAAATTATGGTCCCTTCTTGGCTACCCTAAATATTTTTAGGTCCCGTACTGTAATACGGTTGATGATATAAATCCTGCATCACTTTAAGGACCCTAAACCATGGGAATTATGGTATATTCCTTATAATGGGAAATGCAGGATTTATATCATCAACCGTAGGGACCCAAAAAGGGACCCTGATTTTGACAACCACCCAGATGGCTGCAGTGTGTAGCCCTCCTTAGCCAGTCCAGCTCCCAGGACCCTCCCTGTATCCTCAAATTGGGTGGTTGTCAAAGTTATGGTCCCGTTTTGGGTCCCTATTGTAATACGGCACCTAATATTTAGGGTGCCCAAAAAGGGACCATAATTTTGATTTGGGCTTAAACATGTAGCACTCTACAAGGTAACCCTCAAAAAGGAACCGCAATGGAGACGATGCGTAGGGTTACTCGGAGGTTCATGGATAGCTACTAAGTTGTTATAGAGTTATAGATGGAGTTGTAAGTCCCCGAAAACAGGTTATGCCTTAGGCTACGCTACTTCTAACCGATTCTAACCCCGCTTATAATTCCTTAACCCTAAACCCTAAATACCCATGAACCTCCAAGTAGGGAATCTGTCTGTCAATGTCACCTCATGAGACTTTGAATTATACACACCAAAGCCTAAACGTACCCTATAGACTCTGATCCAGATCGAAGGCCTCGATTTGGGGTTTTGGGTTTAGGGTTTAGACATATTATAAACCCTAGCCTATAAGCCTGAACCTTAATTCCTTACATACCTTATTACCCCAACCGTCCAAAGGACCGATTATTTAGGTACTGGGGTTTAGTAGTTATGTAGGTTACTATTTTGGAGAGTATATGATGGATAGGTGCTTGGACACTTAGGGCTACACGCCAAGCCTTAAATCAAAGGATCGGGGCGGAGAGGGCATCCTCGTGGGCGCCAGGCGCGCTGTGCAGAGCTTGGGATGGGAATTCGGGTTTAGGGTTTAGGGTTTAGCTTAGGACTTGTTCTTTCTTGTGTGTAACGTCCTAGGTAGGGTCTATATCCCCAAGGGTCACCCTAGTCCTGACTCTTATAATGATTAACAACTTTTGGCTGGGATCAAGGGGGGCTTATAGAGTGCCAGGGATTGGGATTTTGTTCGCCAGTTCTTGATTTGATAGGCTCTTCCTCGGCTCCATAGTCTTATAGAAGAGAAATGTGGCAGTTTCCGAAAATAGGGGGTACCTTTTTTGGGGGTCCTTGTAACAAGGGGCTTACTTTTTAGGGTACTATATTAGGGTCCCCAATTATCGGAAACCCGCATGCAATGCATAAAAAGCCATGTCCAATTGTGCTCGTGCTCCTTTGTTCCGGTGGGGCCCAGCTAGCCCAATATTTGAATCCCTACATGCGCTAAGATATGTTTGTTCCGCTGCTAGGGAATGTAAACCTTAAGCCAGATACCCTCAGCCCTTACTTACTTCTACCTTAAACTCTCGTAACCTACTGACCAATAGGTTCTGATGATACACCCCCCCAATTAAGAACATATATTCGGAACCCTACAACACAATTAGGTTTTGCGAGAAACCCTAAACCCTAAACCCGATTTAAGACCAAGTGTTCGGCGCGCCTTCGGAGTTCGGATGTCGTGGCTTAGGGTACAGTTTTAGAGTTCAGGGTTGGGGGTTCAGGTTTTAGAGTTCAGGGCTTGGGGTTCAGGCTTTAGGATTCAGGGTTCAGGTTTTGGGGTTCAGGGTTTGGGGTTCAGGTTTTAGGGTTTAGGTTCAGTATTTAGGGTTTAGGTTTTAGGGTTCAGGTTTTAGGGTTCAGGATTTAGGGTTCAGGGTTGTTTTGGGGTTAGGGTTTAAGGTTTAGGGTGGAATGGCAGGTGTTGCTGCAAGCCGAGCGTGTTGGTCGATAGGCACCCGGCAGGAGGAGCGAGGGTGAAGGAGCTGTCCGACGTCATCCGCGTTGCTTTCTGCGCCTTCCTGTTCGCGATCTGGTGTTCCGCATGACTCCTGGAGGTTAATATAAGTATAGTTACCCTACTTTTAAGCCTAATTTTCACTACCCATGAACCTCCTACACCGGAGACGGAAATGAGGAAACATTGCCGTCTGGCCCTTGCAACTACTTGTTCAGTCGCTTCTTCCTGGCTGCGGGTGCTGTCCTGTCAGTGTGTTTTCAGGGTACCTAGAGAACCCAAACCCTAAACCCGAAACCCAAAGCCCTTAGTTGAAGAGTATGTAAGACCCGAGATGCGGTTTGGCTGGTTTAGGATTTTGGACTTCGTTCCGGGTTGGTGGTGTGGTGAGTGCTGAGATGGGAGTTTCCGAAAACAGGGGACCCCCATACAGTACTCTAAATATATAGTAGGATCCTTATTACAAGCACTCCCAAATAAAGTACCCGTATTTTCGGAAACTTCCAGATGGTTTTGAAAAGAAGACGAGAAGGCCCAGTACATTCAACTAGATTGCCATAGTGTCGTTTGCAAACTGGTCGTTAGCTAGGTGCATTTATTGTTTATCAACGGGTCTTTGGATCGTCTTGTCAACAGGATCTGGGGCTAAGAGCTTTGATGCATCTAGAATTGTTGACTTGGCAGCCACTCCGTAATTCAGGAAGCCACAACTGAAAGGAGCAGAGTTGACTAATCGCTTCCCCCTTTTAATAAACACATCCTAATAGTTAATGACAACACTTTCCGGAAACCCCCCTGAACTCATCACCACCTTTTTTAACTAGTATTATGAATCAGGGGAATGTAAGAGCAAGGGCAGGGGCAAAAGCAGGAGCAAAGCAAGAGCACGAGCAAAAGCAAGAGCCTGGACAGGAGCAGGAGCAGCTGCAGCGGGATCTGGAGCAAGAGCCAGAGCAGGAGCAATATCCTCCCCAAATCTCCCCAATGTGATCGTAGAGATAAGAAAGCGCCCCAATAACAAAAACAGTTTCGGAGGTTTTATGCCCCCCCCGGTCACTGTACTACGTTTCTACAAACCCAGACGCCCGCACAACAACAGACACACACACACACACACACACACACACATTGCTTCTGCACAAATTCACAAGTCGCCAATGAGTAAGAAGAAGCATGAGTACCAAGCGTGAAACCTAAACCCGAATTCAATCGCTAAACCTACATGCAACCGTGGGGATCAAAGTAGCCCAAAAGCCTTATATAGTATGGTCTTTGCCCAAAACCCTTAATATATGAGTCCTTAGATCCCTAGGGTAAAAGCCCAAGTACATCTCGGCGGTTCACGCAGGCGCGACGCAGAGAATCGTCTTCAGCTCGGGACACCAAAAGTTTTTGCGCACTATCAGGCGCCTTTCAATCCCTAAGGCTCCATGTACCCATATAGTATACTTAGGCGTACTTAGAAATAATTTTTAATTTTTGGTTATTACAATCCCTAAGAAACAGCTAAAATTATAATCTTTGCTAGGGTTCTAAGTTCAGTATAGTATATACTTAGGCCTTAAAGTACCTATATAGGGACCCCTTGAAGCCCTAAGTATCTACTATATATGGGCACATGGAGCCTTTGGGAAACATGGTGCTGCAAGGGGCTCTCATAAGGGTGCTCGGGGTCTATGGTTTGGGGTTTAGGGTTCAGGGCTCAGGGGTTTAGGGGTTTAGGGTTGGGTTGATAATCTTGGGTTCTTCTCGAGGCTTTTGAAAGTGCTGCAGGGTTGTATAGGGGGGGAACAACTTCGCAGCCATGTTCCGATGGGCATTTAGGGCCTATGTTATTAGATGTCCCCTCTTGACTGAATCTCGCAGGTTAGGGCTCTAAGGACTCATATATACAGGCCTTTGGGCCCAAAGACCATCGCATCTAAGGCTTTTGGGCTATTTTGATGCCCTGGGTTTTGTATCAGTGTCATAAGCCGCAAGCCAAAAAGCCGCAATCCGAAACCCTACGTCCAACAGACTCGGAGACTGCGCAGACAACCCCTAAACTCCATAAAGAATTAAGAACATATTCTTGAAACTATAGGGGTCCTTGATATGGTTTATGATATTTCCTGCGTTAGTTAATTCAAGGGTAAAAGGAGGGACCCTTAATAAGGACCCCTAGGTATATACCCTTAATATAGCTATTATATTCCCACTATTTTGCCCATTATGGGGTAGGGGTCCCCATTAAGGGTCCCTCCTTTTCTGGGCGGATGCTATCATCAGGAGCTCGGAACCCTCACCAGACCACTCAACCCTGCAGACCTAAACCCTAAACCCTGCCTTAGCCCTGAAGGACCTACCCTTTTTAAGGACTTATATAAGGACATCATATTACGGAACCCTAAAAAGGTAGGTTGTTCAGGGTTAAGGTAAACAATAAGCCCTAAAGCCCTAACCCAGAAACCTCCAAGCTCCTACACCCCAGTAGATTTCCAGAAAATTTAGGCTGTAGTCTCCGTGTTGTTTTTTTCGGCTAGAGCAACTTATAATGAGGATCCGTGAGGATCCTATAAGGCAACCCAAACAAGAACTACCATGGAGAGTATAGGTATGCTGTAGGACATAAGCCACGGAACTTTTCAACTCCTAAACCCTTAAACCCTGCCCTAACCCTGCATAACCTACCTTTTCAGAGTTCCTGATTATGATTTTCTTATGTATAAGTCCTTAAAAAGGTAGGCCATTCCGGGTTGAGGTAGACTATACACCTCCCCAAGGCTTCAGCCCCAAGCCCTAAGCTCTGAACGAGATCGAAGCCCAAATCCTAAACCCTACCCCCTAAACCCCTAAACCCCTAAACCCTAAACCCCCAAGCCCCTAAAACCCTAAACCCTAAACCCTAAAGCCCTAGTCGAACCTGTCAAGGCACAGGCCATGGTGCTCATTTCCATGTGCGGAGACTCAGCACTTCGGGTGCGGGGTTTCAGGTTCGCGGCTTTAGGGTTGTAGGGCTTGAGGGGTTTAGGGTTCTGGGTTCTGGTTTTGGGGTTTGCAAATTCTTGCAGGGTTTAAGGCTTTTAGGGTAGAGGGTTTAGGGTTGCACTGGGTTCAGCTTTAGATATGTAGGGTAGGACTTAGGTGAAAGGGTATGTAGAGTGACCCAAGACCTCAATCAATCCCTAAACCCTACCCCCGTAAACTCTGCAGGGTTTCTCGGGTTTTTCAAGCCCAGGCGTCTCCACATGCCGAGCCCGCCTGGTGGCCGAGCAAATGATGAGATCCACGCCGATGCCGGCCAGCTCCTCGAAACCACGATCAACCCCGTACAGTCCGTCTGGAGGTGCAGCGCTGCCCCGTTGCGGCAAATGCTATGTGGCGAGAGTCGCACAAGCGCTCCCTGCAGGTTTGCTTGTTGCACCTAGGTGTCAATGAACGAGGGTCAGTTGGAAGCCGCCAGGGCCAAGAACAAGCAAGAAGAAAGATTGCCTGGAGTACCATCTGGTCGCAGTCCGAGAAATTGAACAGCGTAACCTCCAAGCCCTACAACCTGAATTTTCAGCGTGAAAAGAACCCTGTAAGCATTTATGAAATATCACACTCTCTCTAGTTCAGTTAGTTCCCCTTGTTCAGTGAGTTTGCTGGTTTAACTACGGTTTCGGCCTGGGTTTGCAGGCGTCAGCCTCTCCATGATTCATAGACAGACGATCAGTAAAGAGACATGCCTGCAGACATGCATGCATACATACGACATACAGACGGACTTGCTTGCTTGCTTCCGGGCCCACTTACTCATACTCATTGACTCACTTCAGACTTAATGACTTACACGACATCGTGTAAACCCTCCGAGCATGCACTTACGCTAATCCACATGCATAATTTGCGCATCCTAAACCCCAAGCCCTTCTCCCCTACACTGCAAGCCCTAAACCTGAATCCCGAAACGCTAAAACTTTCATATCTCAACCCTTTTCCCGAAGCTCACACGTGAGTCACATGACGTGTATGAGGCCCGAATCGAAAGTCGTCGTCCTCTTTGCAGATCACGTTCCTCTGAAGGCTTTCGAAGATTCTGTGCTGAGGGGTTAATACTTGGAGATTCACGGGTAGTTATGAATGGAGTTTTAAGTCCCCGATATGGAGAATAACTATAGATACCCTACTTATAACCGCAAATAACTACCCATGAACCTCCAAGCAGGGCCCTAAAGCCTAAACCTGAAAACAATAAGCCCTATGCCCTATTTATAACTAGGGTTTAAAGTTTAGGGTTCAGGACTCCTTTTAGGGTTGAGGTGTCCGGACCCTGTAGGACTTTGCCAGTTTAGAGGGTTAAGGGTGGAGGGTTCAGTTTTTAACGGTTTAGGCTGCGAGATTCATCTAAATATCCAGACCCAAAACCCCAAACTCTAAATCCCGAACCCAGCAGCTCGGAGGCTCTTCATGGTAGTTTCGGGGTCTTGGTTGTATGGGTCCAATAAGCCGAAGCCGAAGCCCTTACCTGTTTGCAGCCCGTTTTGTTTATAGTGTCTAGCGCTTTGTTCTAGAATGAGGGGTCTCTTTTTCACAGCTTACTAGTACGAAGAAGGGCGCCAGTATTATGAGGGTATACTGGAGAACCTAGTACTTCCCTGCACCGCCCACCCAGGTAGTTTCGCCACAGAGTTGTCGCTTCATGCAGGGTAGAGACTGAACAGTACTCAGAGGACGAGAATAGTTGGTAAGTTGGTTTCAGGCTGGGTTGCAAGTGCTACCAACCCAAACAGTGTAGGGTGCGTGTGGGATTCAGCTGCGTATGTAAAGGGGCTCAACTCATTACCAATGTTATGTATTCCCCGGGGCCCCTAGCCTATATTAGGTAACCACTATAATGGACCCGCTAATCCTACTCCAGTTTCTGTGGCCTAGATCATCTGAAGGGAGCTCTACTCATGTCATGCTAGCCGAGAAGAGACTTTGTCGCTTTGCCCGGGGATCAACCGCATGGGGAGGCTGGTGATGGCCAATTCGCGTGCCCCTCAGCACCTGCATGAACAGTTTCAAGACAAGGCTTAAGCCGCAGAGAGCACATTTCGCAGACATTTTTTTGGGCTTGAACAATGATCTACATGTTTCCGTGGGGTGCCTTGCTCGAGCTATCCTGTAATATCTTGCCCTGTCTTCAAAAACCACTCTATTTACGAAGTCCTCCCGCACCTTCTTCTTCAATTGAGGTTGCTGGGCTCTTGCTGGATTTTCTTTGGAGCTACCCCTTTAGGCTTAGGGTTTCGGAGGTTCAAGATAGTAGGTCGTTCGACCTTATTGCACGTCTATCAACCTAGGAACTTGCAATTAGTTCCGCCTTGGGACGTTCAACGCTTCTCAGGCTTTCAACCCCCCAGACCTTCCAAAATCCCTTAATTACGGAATAAACCTTAAATCATATTAGGGATCCTCGTATAATGTAAGGTATATTCCTTGATTAATGGATTTTGGAAGGTCTGGGCCTAAGCCCTGCCCCTGTACCCTATCGGGGGAGGTGGCTGGAATTTCAGAGTTATGCTTTGCAGCCTTGGGGCAAAAGAGTTTGTATTCAGGACTCCTGAACGCACGTCACATTGCTAACCCAAAGGCTCCATGTACCTTTATAGTAGAGACTTAAGCCTTAAAGAGGTCTCTATATATAGGCACTTTAACCCTATGTACCTACTATATGGGTACATGGAGCCTTAGGGTAAGCCATACATCCCGAAGGTTTCGGGCTTAGGGCCAAGTAGGGGTCCGAACTTGAGTTTTACCTTGACTAGGACCCAGAGTAGGCCCTTATTCCACCGATTCAAGGTCTAGGTTCTCTTATAACCCCCTTTAAACCAAGAAGGGCACCCTTTTCATTCCTAGGTTACTCTTGAGGCTAGTAGAGCTTGGCGCCGGTTAGACAGAGAGGCCCTCAAAGAACCCTTCACCCTAACAAAAATCCTTAAACCGCAACCTTTAACCCTGTAAGACCTAAATCGCAATGTCTGTGGTCTTCGAGCCCGAACTCTGGATCTTAAAGCCCATCTCCTCCACCCGAAAGTAGTTCGCTATCTCTAAACCCTTAAGTCTGGAGAGTCTGGAGACCAGAACGATTCAGGGTTTTGGGCTCAGGGTTTAGGGTTTAGGGGCAGAATCCCGTTTCTTAATTCCTATCCCTCAACCTCAGCGGCCTGCAGGCTCCTGTTGTCAAACCCTAAACCCTGCATCCTAAACCTATAGCCTTGCCATAAACAGACCTAAGCCGCGAAACCTGAATCCCATATAATGGTTCCTTAAACCCTGACCCCTAAACCCTAAGCCCTTAAAGCCCTAAACTGTGACCACTAAACCCCAAACCCTAACCCATACCACCATGGGCTATTAGACCTTATGGGTACCTTAATCTACCCTTAATAGGGTCCTAATAGGGATCTTTAGGGTCTAATAGCCCATACTGGTATCGTGTTTCACCCCAGACGCTGAAGCTATGTCTTAAACCCGATCGTCTTGAACCCCGAAGTTCAGAGCAGAGCTCAAAGTCTGAAAGTCATAGAGCATGGATAACAAAAGGTGGGTTTAGGGTTTAGGTTCAGGGTTTAGGGTGAAGGTTTAGGGTTAAGGTTTAGGGTTTAGGGTTTAGTCTAGGGTTTTAAACATGACAACAAATCAGCCTTAGAGTGACTTGAACTGGGACAACCTGAACTCCTCAATGGGGACCCCTACCCTATAATGGGCTATATAATGGGTATATAATGGCTATATTAAGGGTATATACCTAGGGGTCCTAATTCGGGGTGCAGAATGGAAGCCCTGAGGACTTGAAGTTAAAGCAACGCAGCAGTACTACTGTTGATGATATAAATCCTGGGGTTCCCTTTAAAGGGATCTATACGGGTACCTTTATAGGGGTTCCTTTAAGGGATCTATAGGGGGTTTAGGGTTTAGGATATAAATCCTGCATGACCTTAAGGACCCTAAACTATGGTATTTATGGTAGATTCCTTATTATGGGCAATGCAGGATCTATATAATCAACCGTATGGACACGCAAATTCAAAGGGTCCTATGTACCGATATAGTATGGAATGTAGGGTTTCCATATTAGAAATGTCTATTATTACTTAGGGAAGCATTCCCCATGACAGTACATAGGACCCCTTGGGAAACTAAACTGCTAATCAGAGGGTAAAAGGAGGGACCCCTAACAAGGACCCCTCGGTATATACCCTTAATATAGCCATTATATACCCATTATATAGCCCATTATAGGGTAGGGGTCCCCATTAAGGGTCCCTCCTTTTCCCCTTTGAGCTAAGGACCATTATGGTGCCTCGTTGTTGGCAGAGTTGCCTGTGGCAGAAGGGCGCCTTGGCTTTAGAGCAGGTATAACATACCTTAAACTACCAAACCCTGCTTTTTTGTAGGTTCTTATTATAAACCCTGATATGGAATTTATAGGGACCCTACAAAAAGTAGGTTTTGGTAGGTTAAGGTAGGCTTCGGAACATCTAGCGATACTTACCCCAACACTCTATTCCAAGGACCCATACCAGTACAGGCTACAGGGTCTGCACAGTTCAGCTATGTTTCGGAGGTGGTTAAGACAATACTATAATCGTACCATGAGCCCAGACCCTCAACACCGAAACCCCAAAACCCCATTGTAAGACCTTTGGCACAAAATCCGAGATCTCTAGTCAAACAAGGGCCCACTTCCTCGACCCCCCACCCCCCATCTACCCTCGAAGAGAGCCTCATTGCCCACTATTAACGACCATAAGGGCTCTATTAAATGCCACTTAGGGGGGTCCTGAACCCTAAACCCCTAAACCCCTGAACCCCAAACCCTAAACCCTGAAATCCTCATCCAGGAAGCAGGGCGAGCCAATCGTGCACCCCTCAGCATCTTGCGATCCAAACATTCGTGACTGGGGTTTGGGGCTTTGGCTAAACCCTAGTATAGGGGCCTTTATAATTACTTATACCATGTTGGGGGCTCCTTATTCTAAGTATATATAATGGGCCCCATGGAACCCCATTCTAATTATCAGGGCCACTATATTAAACCCTAATTAATCCCTTTGTTAGGCTGTCGGGTTTTGGTTTCTGGGCTTTTGGAGAGGCCTGCGGTTTCAGGCATTGAACGCCATGAACTCCATAACATTTCCGTGCCAAACTAGATGCAGACACGATTCAAACCGGTGCCGCCCTGTAGGCCCGATATTGGCCCTAAACTAGGTATCGATCTGGGATATGTTTTAATTTCCCTTCCAAAAAGAGTGTAGAACCCTAATTATGGATAATTTCGGGGATTGTTGGAATCGGCATCTGGTAAACCTCAACGTCGTCGGAATTAGTGGCCGACTACCCATCAGCAGGGCGATCGGCAAGCCAGGGGAATGGAGGGGGTTGTGCTCCGGAAGCGTCTTCGGCAACGGCATTGGTCCGAGGACACCTACGAAGACTCCATTGGCCGCGTCCCTAAACCCCTAAAGCCCATCCGAAAAAGAGCCTGGGATCTTCAGCAGAAGCCGGTCTTGCACGCTGTTAGATTTGAAGAGGGCTTCCTCTAAACCCCGATAAGGGGTTAGGGTCTACTTGGACTAGATGGATGATGGACCTGCTTCGTTGCTGAGTAGTCACAGTCTGCCAGCATGGAGATGATGTCGGGTGCCAAGAGGACAACACCAAGCACTAAGTCGACTCTAACACCCGAATTCCCCAACCAACTAAAGACCTAAAGCCCAGGGCATGCCGAAGCTGCTGGGCAAGTATCGCTTCGCACAGGGAGCCGTTTCCCGGATCACTGCTGCGCCCATCTCGTCGCTGACTCGAATTTCCGAAGGGTTTAGGGTTTTGGGTTTCAGGGGTTCAGCGGTTCAAGGTTTAGGGGTTTAGGGTTTAGGGTCTGTGCCTCTGATTTCCTGGAATCGCGGTTCCTCAGCGTGAATTGAAAGGACGCTATCGTCATCACCATCCCGTTCTTCTTCGTTTGCGAGTGTTGTAGCCTTTGATGTTGGCGTTGTCGTCGCCACTGCCGCAATGTCAATCACCCTGATTACCTCACTCGTCATCATACCTTCGCACCGTCGTCATCGCCATTGTCATCTCCCTTGTCGACGCAGTCGACAAGGCGTCGACGACGCCGTCCTCGTCGTTATCGCTTCGTCGTTGTTATCGCTGTCGTCGTCATCATCGTTGTCATCATCATCATCATCATCATCATCATCGCCATCATTAGCGCCATCATTATCGACATCATCATCGTCATCAGTAGCAGAAGAGCATCAACGATACTTAGCCGTTACAGTACCAGCAACGGCAGCACCGAATCATCGCCATCATCAGAATGCTCATGACTTGTTCTTGTCAGAGACACAGAGAGAGAGAGATATGGAGAGATGGAGAGATGGAGAGATGGAGAGATGGAGGGGAGGGATGGAGGAAGGGAAGGAGGGAGTAAGCGAGCGAGGGAGAGAGGGACAGAGGAAAGGAGAGAGGCAAGAAAGGGCAAGCGAGAGCGGGCGAGGAAGGGCGAGAGGGGAGGGGAGGAGCGAGCAGTCTGAACAAATTACTTCAGTCGGGCAAGCTCTTTTCGGGCTCCCGGTAAACTGAGGCCGTCTGCTTTCGCGATTGCCTACAGACAGAGTCGAGGCGTCGACATTGAGAATGTCTCGCCGTTGGATCCTCAGCTCTTTGTAGGAATTGTTTGTTTGACGTGAGTTGTTTTGTGTTTTTTTTTTTAATGTTCATGCTCAACATGTGATACTGCTAGGGTGGGTTGCAATGGGAATAGCCGTAGGGCATTGTAGGAGGTCGATTGGCAAGTGATGGTTTTGGGTCTCTAGAGCTCTCTGGGCTTAGAACTTGAAAGGGCTGAAAGTTGCCAGGCAAGGTTTTTGGCATTCTAAAAGCCTTGAGCTGTCTTGCTTGGCGCTTTGCATTTTTGCATCATTTTGTATTCAGAGTCCTGCAAAGTAACGAGAGAGGAACTATACTGCAAGTGTAGAAGAACCCCTGAGACCTAAACCTGATCCCTAAAGCCTAAACCCTAAACTTAGGCCCTTAACCCTTAGCAGGCTCAGGTCTGGGGTGTCGTCTTGAAGAGGGGGCACGCGGAGCACCAGGCACACAGCCTAATTCCCAAAGGATCCAAAGGACCCAATAATAAGGTACTCGTCTGTAGGATAGTCGTTTTGTAGGTTTGGATTTTGGAGAGTATATGATTATCAGGTACTTGGACCCTTAGGGTTAGGGTGCCGGGGTTAGGGTTTGAGGGAATGTGGACCCTATTCTAGAACAATGCTTTCAGGATCCCTACGGTTGGTGATATAAATCCTGCATTACCTTAAGGACCCTAGAGTATGGTAATTATGGTAGATTCCTTATTATGGGTAATGCAGGATGCGTATCATCAGCCGTAGGAACCTTTGTTGTGGCCCCGAGTTTTAGGATCCAGTCTTGCCCTTGGGGTCCGTTGTCTCACTGTTTAGGGGTTTACGAGCTGCTCCTGAAGCTCGAAAAGGACATGCGGCAAACACGACTATCGATTCCTCCATCACTACAAACATTTTGCCTTGGGGTTCCTGTATGCAAGGCTGCAGGGTTGCAGGCCTTAGATTAAATACGAATGGGGTCTTATAGTATAGTAATTAACCCTTTGCAACAGGAACCGTACTCTAGCTAGGCAGGCCCCGATGATAGAACCCTCAAGCCTCAACCGTAAACCCCTAATCCGAAACCTAAACCCCTCAACCCTCCAAGCCCAGAGCCCGTAGCCCTAAACCCCCAACCCTAAACCCTAAACACCCTAAACCCTTATAAACCTAAACCCCTAAACCCTAAACACCCTAAACCTAAACCCCTTAACCCCTAAGCCCTAAACACCCTAAACCTAAACCCCTAAACCCTAAACACCCTAAACCTAAACCCCTAAACCCCTAAGCCCTAAACCCGAGGTCGAAAGAAGCCAGCGTGTCCCTAGCCTCGGGCTGAGATTGCATTCTCGCGATCGGGCTCAAGTCCTTAAAAAATGTAGTTTGTTTGGGAGTTTCCAAAAATAGGGGACCCTAACTACAGTGCTATAAATAGTAGGATCCTTACTATCAGGACCCCAAAATAAGGTAAGTGGATACACTTTACACTTTTTGGTGTAATACCACCCACTATTAAACTAGAAGTGTGCACTTTTGGGGGCGAATGAACTCAGCAACTAAGTTGGGGTCAGGGAGCATTGCCCAAGTTTCCTTTAATGGAGGCCTTATGGTCTTCAAAAGGGGGTACATCAGCTTTAGTAATGAAGGGGTAGTTGGGGGGTGGTTTGGGGCTTAGGGTTTGGGGGTTTAGGGTTTTAAGGGTTTTAGGCCTGAGGGCTTCAGGTCCGAATTCAGGATCTAAGTAGCGCGGTTTAGGCCGTTGTTCGTGTTTTTTTGGGGGGATGTGGGCAGGATTGAAAATGGGCTTTTGGGTCCCTAATATAGTACGGCACCTATTATTTAGGGTACCCAGAAAGGGTCCCTAATTTTGACAACTACCCACATGTTGCACGTGGGGCCCAGGGGCTCAGAGTAGTGGGGAATTCGGAGCGAAGGTTCACTTCTCGTCACGGAGCTAAGGTTCCCGAGTAGGCCCCTTTTGCCCTTTTGAATTCGGGTCCCCCTGTTAAAACTGAATATCAGGGTTTAGGGGTTTAGGGTTTAGAGTTGAGGGCTGAATATCAGGGAAAAGGGTACCCTTATTATAAAGGGGCTACTGAGGAACCGAGGGAGGGAGGTCTCAAGAAAGAGTCCTGCCGGTTAAGGGCTTACAGTAGAAGCCAGAAAGTTGGAATATCATTATCCTAGCCCCTTTATGGTAAATTATAGGGTATCCTACCCTGAAACCATATTCCAACTTTCCGGCTTCTACTGTAAGTGTTCAATAGCGGTTGATGCGCTTCCATGAAGCCATCAATGATCCCGCAGCTAAACCAAGATGTAGGTCGGAATGTGTGTTGTTGAGATTCCCGTTTAGACACTAGATACATAAAAGGAATGTGTGACGCGTATAAGTATATACCGCAAGGCCATATTCCAATCCTTTAGGCCCCCGAACGACTTCGAGCCCCCAACGACCCTCTCATATGCCCGAAGTACTCACGATGACAAGGGCTCAGGACCTACAAGGGTTTAGGGTGTTAACGGCCATGGGACTTAGTACCTAATGTCCCTGAAAAAGGGTGTCGGGCTTTGAGGTTGGGGTTAAGGGTTCAAGGTCCTGAGCCACGGTTTAGGCTTCAGGGCTTGATCAGGGTCCAGGACCGTAGGGTATGTACCCTAGAGCCTGTAATCCAGAGGAGTTCATAGATAGCTTTTGCCCCAAACCCTATTCTGATCCAGGCCCCTACAGTAAGCCCTTTCACTGAATCCCTACTGTAAACCTTTGCAACAACCTGTCCAAAAAACTTTTCGATTCAAGGCCCCTACAGTAGAAGCGAAGAAGTTTCAACATCGTTATTCTGCTGGTTATAGTGCCCGTATAGATCGCTTTGAAGGAACCTCGTCAGTGCTAGATGCCTTTGAAGAAGCCTGGCCCCCTAGAGGAGTAACTCTCTAGATTAGGTTAGGATCACTTTCCAGGTCCCAAAGACTGGACGGCACCCTCGGTTTAGGGTTTAGGGGTTATGGCTTTATGGCACGCCTATAAAACAGGACCCGTAAAGGGACCCTAGTTTAGAGATCTACTCATGCTGCACCCTAGAATAGGCATATCATTCTATAGAACCCGTTTAAGGAACTCTTTCAAGGAACCCTAAATCCAAAAAGGAACCCTAATTTCGAGAATTTAAGAAAGGGGCTTAAATAACCCTAAACCGTAGTACGGGTCAAGTAGACCCTAAACCCTAAACCCTAAACTATAGATCCCTCTAAAGGGGCCCTTAAGGAACCCCTTAGAGCTACTAAGTCCCCCGAGCCTCCAAGTAGACTCATCTCTCAAGGCCGAGCTTTGGGGCTCGGAGCTGGTTTTCACCACGAAGGCTCTCTCCCTGGAGTCGCGTCCCCGGTTTAGGGTTCCTTCGAGGGTAACCTATATCAGGGGGACTTATAATAACCCCACTTATAACTAGCCATGAACCTCCAAGTCTAGTAAACCCCAAAAAGTTGGAAACCGGGTTTAGGACAGATAGTAGCCCTAAGCCCTAAACCCTAAACCCTACGAAGACCTGGCCCCCTACACGGCCCTACACCCTGAAGCCCTTCACCAGGTCTTATACCCTAAACCCTCTTAGAGCCCTTATGGACCCCTTTAAAGGAGCCCCTTATAGGAACCCTAAACCCTAAACCCTCTTAGAGCCCTTATGGATCCCAAAAGAAGAGCCCCTTTTAGGAACCCAGGGAACTCTAGGATCCCTTACAAAAAGCTTTTATTTATAATAGGAACCCAAGGAACCCTAGGGGAGTCCTACAGGTATTCAGCCTTTGATATCTTGGTTGGGGGGAAGTCAAGGGCTCAGGTTTCGATTTGAATCTACGCTTTAGGGGTTTAGGGTTTGAAGGATTTAGAGGTTTGGGGCTTCAGTGCTTCAGGGGTTTACGGTGTAGGGGTTTAGGGTTTCAGGGGTTTAGGGGTTTAGGGTTGGGGGCGAACCATAGCTTTTGGGAGTTTCCGAACATTAGGGGTACCTTATCTTGGGGTCCTTATAATTAGGATCCTACTGTTTACAGATGGTGCAGGATACCTTACCTTAGTTTAGACCCCGAGGTGTTCGGCATCTGGGGCTTACGTTTGAGGATTCATGGGTAAACCTTCAACTCTTAGCAGGGTGATCGTTTGAGGATTCAGAACCGTAGCAACATAACTTCATAATATATATATATATATATGCATCGAAGGAGTTCTGTTAAAGACAACACAATCCTGGCAACCCACCGCCCCGTCTTCAAAACCTCAAAGCAATACAAGATGTACATAAGATACAGCAGAAGAACAGAGCGAAGAGGAACGAGCCCAAAACATAAGTAACAAGTCTTGAACTGCAATCCCTAAACCATAGAAGGAAAATGGCAACCTCTCCACCCGGAGCCCTAAACTCTAAACCCGGCACCCTATGAATCCTCTTGGAACCGTTATGGATCCCTTCAAAGGAACCCTGTAAAAGGAGCCCTAATCCCTAAACTCTCTAAACCTCTTAGAACTTTTATGGACCTTTCCACAGGAACCCTTTAAAGGAGCCTTAAACCCCAAAAACCCCAAACCCTAAACCCTACAAACCCCAAATCCTAAAACCTCTTGGAACCCTTATGGATCCCTCTAAAGAGGAACCCTTGAAAGGAGCCCTAAACCGAGGCCGTCCCACGAACAGATCTGGGCTCGCTCGGTCGCCGGCCTCGGCGGTGGCGTGGCGGCCCCGAGAAAAAGGGGTGGGATCCTGTAAGGGTTCCTGTAAGGGGGTTTAGGGTTCCTTTAAGGGCTACTTGAAGGGCTCCGTTAGGGGTTTAGGGACAAATTTGGGGTTTAGGGGTTTAGGGTTTATGGATTTAGGGGTTGAGAGTTTGGGGTTTGGGGCTATAGGGCTTTAGGGTTAAAATAAATCTCAAGTAAATGAACGTCTAATCCTCGCTGGGAGCTTAATTCTCGCGGCGCTTTCTTGGCGTGAGAGACAGAGGGGGTTTGGGACTGTTTGAAGGGTTGATGTAGGGGTTTAGGGCTTTGGGCATAAGTGTGTAAGAGCTCGATAGGGTGCGACAGGTCAACGTGCTGGGGCGCTTGAGTCTTTTCGGAGTTTCTATCCAAAGGGTTTGCGGGATGTTTTGTAGAGGGTTTATGGGGTTTTACTGGCACTAACTTTTTGTTGGGTCCTTCGGTTGATGATATAAATCCTGCATTACCCATATTAAGGAATATACCATAAATCCCATAGTTTAGGGTCATTAAGGTCATGCAGGATGTATATATCATCAACCGTTGCAGCAAGGATTCAAGGATCCTATACTTCAGAGTGGGTGTAGCAGTTTGCGCTGCAGGGTTTGGTCGTTTCGGGTGTGTGCGGCTTCAGCTGTCCTAAAGGCTCATACCCTACCCCCTTTTTTGGGATACCTAGTTTTATGGTTAGGATCTGCTACATAGAAAAGTAGATGCCCCAAACAAGGGATAGGGTGCCTGCAGGTAAGGGTTGCGAGTTCAAGTTGGTGTTTGGGTTCGGGTTCCATCGAAACCTAACTCAAACCGGCCGGAGCCTACATTTTTGTGGACTCCCCGTTAGTTGAGAAATTTCCACATGACGGCGGTTTCTGTTAGGAGTTAGGAGCCTGACAAGTCAAGATGTACCCAGACCTTCCAAAAATCCCTTAATTAAGGAATATACCTTAAATTATACTAGGAGCCCTAATATGATTTAAGGTATATTCCTTAATTAAGGGATTTTGGAAGGTCTGGGTAGATGGAAGCGTCCAAACTTTTCGGCTAAACCTTTGTTTCACTGGGCTGTTGCGGCTCGCTAGCCTGTGTAGAAGGTTTCGTGCCGTAGCATGATGCTACATGCGGGCGCTTAGCGTACCGGCCATCCAAGCACAAGCGCGAACATCGACAGCAGGTGGCAGACAAGAACTGCGAACTAGAAAGGTACACGAAGGTAGACTGCCGCTGGCCCTCATGCGTTACGTGTCACTCGGCTTCTTCATTGTCGGCGCTTCGCTGGTGCTCTTCACGCCACAGATCTGGAAGCAACGTGCGATACAACACTCTATTGACTTGCTGGAGCAGTTGCAGATCCAAGTGGGTCCCGAGCTCAATTGACTTAAAGGTCCCACATGGGGAAATGAAGGGCAACCGGCTGTGGATCTGAAGAGAGATTCTAGGGGTCGCTCTTGTCTAAGTCTGAGTCTTGTCTATAGCTGTTTGGCACTAAGGCGCCGTGCCGGAGGACGCACCACCTGTTGCTGCAGAGGCGCCGGTACCAGGGCAAGAGGATTCAAGCACGTCGACAGGTGGGAGTTTCCGAAAATAGGGGTACCTTATTTTGGGGTCCTTACAAGAAGGATCCTGTTATTTAGGGTACTATATTAGGGTCCCCTATTTTCGGAAACCCCCAGGTGTTGCCTGGGCGTCTCTCAACTTGCCTCAAGTGCCTCAAAAGACTGAACCTCAACCGCCAGCTGCTGCCGGCCCTGCATCTGTGATACCGCTCGTCTATGTCTGGTGCCTCGGGAATAAGTTTGAACTAAGCTATCCTAGCTGCAAGATTTTTGGTGATTTTCATTCATTCACTGCAACCTGAATTCAAATCAAGTTCCTTTTACTACCAAACTTTACGCCCTTGTACCGTTTAAAATAAAGATAAGTTTCCTTTCCAATCGAAACTTCATAAACGCAAGAGCCCAGGTTCTGTGGGGAAGTCTCCCCCATAAATTCAACAGATCCTCAGACGCTGCGATGGGAAATCAAGAGGCTCGGTCTGCAAGAAGGTGTTGCTCTTCGGGTTTTGCATTTAGGGCTTCGGAGTCTGTGAGGGTGCGGGGGGGGGGGGGGGGTTTGAACGTGTTTGGACGTTTCTACTTACCCTACCTAAACCCTGAACCCTAAATTAGGGTTTGAGGCTCAGGGTTTAGGGCTGAGGGCCTTTGAGATTGAGCTGCTGCTGATCCAGCGCGCAAGCAAGCTAGTGCCCTGGATGTCAGAAGGGCTAGCTTGGGGCATCGAGTGAAGGCGAAGTGTTGTATGAACCAATGCTAACTACTCAACTGGGCTTCGGAGTACCATGCTTTAATAAGTATTTTTTGCTGAAAAGGAACCATTCTGGAACAATAGTTTATACTTTTTCTCCCTGGTTACTTAAACGCTCAGTTAACTGCCAGTCACAATGCCTGCACTGTGGCATGCAGCTGGGTCCTTTATCCTCCACTTCTGGAGGGTTTACAGTAAAAGCCCAAAAGTTGGAAACCCCATAGCCTCAATCCTTAAGAGTGATGTATAGGGAATCCCAGCACTATTTGACCTTAATCCGGTTTCCAACTTTACGGAGTTTACTGTAGGGTTTAGGGGGCTCTACTTCTGAATCCAAGAACCTGCCTGTCTTTTCCATTGCAGTTCCTTCTTCTGGTGTCGTTTTGATATGTTGGATCCTATAAGGTAATTTGCAGAGGGAACTACAATGGATCCTACAGGTATTTTGATATATGTATATATACATATACATTTATGTGTATATATATATATATATGTATACATTTTTCTTTTTGTTCAGCGTTACGTATTGTTGCATGCCGCATATTTATGGTGAAATTGAACAAGCACATAAGCGAATGACATGAATGCCTGGTTCTCTTATGTAGGTTACACACAACAGACAACACCCCAGTTACAATCGCATGCTGTTTTATAGTGACCGGAACCTGTGGCAGCCAAGGAACAATTTCTGCTTATTTCATTCCTCATTTTTGCCCTTCTAGCAATTGAGTCAAAACAAGTGACAGCATGAACTGCGTGCTTATGTTACATACGAGCGAAACCCTCCAAACAAAGCCAGTAACCCCTTGAACTGTGGTGCGTTTTTTTTCATAAGTGAAAGAAACCCAAGGGACGGAAACGCGGTTTCTTCACTTTGTTAAAACCACATCACCACACAACCTGATACGGGAAGGGTTTAGGGCTTAGCTCTTAGGCTTCAGGCACAGTGGACCCCCCAAACGTTAATCCCAATGCCCCTTAAAACATCACCAGCTACACCGAGTTGTCCGGAGAGAGAAGTGCTGGCCGTCTCAGCATCAAGATGTTAGCTAGTAGTAGGCCTTGAGCATATTAGGGTTTATAGGGCTCAGAACTTAAACTTATATAGGATGATTAAACAAAAGATATGCCGCGGTTCTGATGCTGTTGATACTGTCGTCGCTGCTGCCAACTCTAGTCCAGGTACCCAAATAGTATATACAGAATTATGGATTACGAAAAAGGTTAGAGTGTATACAAGTTGGGCACATGGAGCCTTACATACCCTAAACATCCCTAAACCCTGATGGTACGCTTATAGAATCCTTAAAGGAACCCCTGGCAGGAAACTTTAGTTGGGCACAGGGGACCCTAAGGTTTATAGGGTTTAGTACAAGGTTCAGGGTTTAGGGTCGTTGCGGCCTTCTGAGGACGAACTGCACCGTCGGTGAGTACTTTGCCCAAGCAGTGGGCGCCAGCCTCATCCACGTGACGCGGCTGAAGCATTGTCTAGTCTTGAAGCTGAAGCTTTCCAATATCCTCATCCAAGTACTTAATGATCATATACTCTCCAAAATAGCAACCTACATAACTTACTACTATCCTTCAATAGCAGCCTACATAACTTACTACTATCCTTCAACCGAGTCCTTGGGACCCTTAGGGATATCCTTCGATGAAGGAATATACCTTGTAAATTATAGCATGTGCTCTGATATGATGCGGGGGATGTTCTCTAATTAAGGGATTTTGGAAGGGCCTGAACTTAGTGCAGATTCCGGGTAGTGTAGGATCGCTGTCATCCTCTTGAACCCTAGTTGGGCGAAGGGTCCATGTACTCAAATTTGTTGATACATTGGCCTTAACCCCAAGGGTCCGGGGATTCCCGGTTTCCTTGGGCCTGAGGACTTTCGATTATCAAAGGGGAAAAGGAGGGACCCTTAATGGGGACCCCTACCCTGTAATGGGCTATATAATGGGTATATAATGTCTGTATTAAGGGTATATACCTAGGGGTCCTTATTAAGGGTCCCTCCTTTTCCCCTTTGTGATTGATGAGCATGAAAGACCCCTGAAACCACTGATACAGAGCCTTGGTAATTAGCAGTCGGCATCGTAACAATATGCATAACCGTGGCATAACCTCGTGGTAGAGTAGGTAAGCTTTTACATTGGTGGTGTACCCGAATCCCTATATAATCCCAATATACTCCCAAAAGTTGCTCAGGATACTGAACCAGTAGGATAAATACTATAAATGAAGGTTTTGAGCAGTCTATCCGACTCCTATATGAAACCCTAGTTCCTAAAGCCCCAACAGGCAAGACGTCCTGAAGCCCTGGTTTTGGGTTTTGCGGTTTGAGTTTATTGTCTATAGGCCTATCGGGTTTTAACGAAAATAAAACTGCAGAAGCCCTTACAATGCCTTATAACATACCCCAAGCCGTTGCAGAGAAGGGAAACAAGGAACCAATACAAAACTCAAAAAACTTAATCCCGAAACTCGTAGGGCTTCTTTTGGTTTCTAGCCCTAAGCCCTAAACCCTACCTTAACCCTGAATAACCTACCTTTGTAGGGTTCCGTAATATGATTTCCTTATATAAGTCCTTAAAAAGGTAGGTTATTCCGGCTTAAGGTAAACCCTAAACCCTAAACTCCCTTAAGGGCTCGGAGACCTAGCTTTTTGTTGACGACTCCAGGTCCCGAAGGTTGTGCTGATCTCGGACGTGCCAGCAGCGGAGAAGCTGAAGGCCTGGGGTACTTGGAGGTTCATGGGTAGTTATAGGGGTTCCTTTAAATGTCCCTTTAAAGCGATCTATAGGGATTCTAGAAGGGTATAGGGTTTAGGATCTACTTGGAGGTTCATGGGTAGTTATAAGTGGGGTTATAAGTCCCCCTATTATGGGTTATAAATACAGTTACCTTACTTAACCCGGCCGACTTATAACTCCCCATGAGCCTCCAAGTAGTATTTAGTATTATTTCGCGTTCAGGCATATTTAGGGTTTGGGGGCTTTGGGGTATAGACCGAACTACGATGTTCACAGTTCAAGGGTTTTTAGGCCTTGTGAGTCCTAAACCATTCCAAACATCCCGAAACCCCAAGCAAACAACCCTAAACACGAAAGGGTTTAGAGTATATAGGGCTCGATGAGAAGGTAGCACGGAGCGCCATAAGGTTTCTGGGTTTTTGCTTTAGGGTTTGCAGTTGCTGTTGTGGGTTTAGGGTTTCGGCTTTAGGTTTAGGGTTTATGGTTTGGAGTCGGAGTGTGCAAGGCAGCGACATGTGTGGTTCAGGGCAAGTTTTAAAGCCCTGAAGTGTTAAATCGTCCTAGTTTTTTTTCCGCCTTGCTGAACAAAGTGACAACCTGGCAAGGCTAGGTATCCTGCGGATCTCGCCGAGAAGCTGCAGATCGTCAACTATTTCGACTACGCACCTCTTTTGAAATCAGGTGTTACTCTGGTAGGGGTTATGATGCGGATCGTTTTATTTGCGATGGTTGGGGGAAATGAGGCAGGTGGTCACTTGGTTTTCTTTTGGGGTTTGTCAGAGACCGCGTACTGCTGCGCAGACCCCGGGGGGGGGTCTAGAAAGTAGATCCCCTAATTTGGGGCCCTATACTACTAAGGGTATTTACTTTACAGGAACCCTCATTAAGGGATCTACCCTAAACCCTAAAACCCTATAAAGGAACCCCTAAAGGAACCCCCATTAAGGGATCTACTTTTTGGATCCTCCCGAATTTCTGGGTGCTGCTACTGCTGCCGCTGCTGCTGACTCCTGCTGGCCCTGGTACTGTTGATGTTTTAAATCCTAGGGTTCCTTTAAAGGGATCTATAAGGGTAGTTTTTAAGGGGTTCCTTTAAGGGATCTACAGTGTTTTTTTGGGGTTTAGGGATATAAATCCTGCATTATCCATAAAAAAGAAAAAACCATAATTTCCATAGTTTAGGGTCCTTAGGGTAATGCAGGATTTATATCATCAACCGTATGTCGACCCCCTTCGGCTACTCTTTCCAGTAGACACGGGCCATATCGGTACAGTCATTCATGCTGCGCTTCTGCTTTTAATACAAGGTTTGCAAGCATAACTTCATTCAAAAACCCTTAACCTAAGCAGGTATAACTTTTGATTCCGAACCCATTCAACCTCACACCGCAAGCTCTAAACTTGCATCGCATGTTGAGTGGCTCTGGGTTCTGATGCCAAGGTGGACGAAAAGTTCTGGATAATCCGGAAACTCTATGAGGTGCGGCATCCGCAGCAAGAGTTCAGGGTTACGGATTCGATTTAGGGCTTGGGCTTACGATGATCAGGTGCGTGTGAGTCGCACTCACGGATCATTCGGATGTGGAGGCGCCGAAAGCCAGATACTGAGGCTCCATGTACCCATATAGTATATACTTAGGCCTTAAAGGGGTTCATATAGGTACTTTAGGGTAGAGTATATACTATATGTCTACATGGAGCCTTTGGGAGAAGTGCTGCCTCTGTTCATCGAGTCTAAAGCCTCTGTACTCCCGGTAGCCCTTCTCCTTCAACAATTATGGAAAACAGGGGATCCTAATATGGTACCCTAAATAGTAGTACCCTTATTATAAGTACCTCGAAATAAGGTACCCCGAATTTTCAGAAACTCCCATATAGGTGCCTTCATAATTAGCCCCAAGTTGGGTTCTTATACTGCAGTTGTAGGCCGGAACCCTGAGGAATAGATTCAGGCTTATATATATCAACCTCTTTAGCCACATTGAGCCCAAAGGTGTCTTCGTTAGGACAACACCATCCATGCCCCAAAATCGCGAGGACCATCTCAAAATTGTCCGCGGCTACCGCGAACCTTTCGAGAAGTGGCCATTGGATGGCAGCAAGATCCTACAAACCCTAAACCCTAAACCCTCAATACCCTAAACCCTAAGCCCTAAACCCTAAACTTGCGGTTTGGGCTTGGAGTTCGGAGGTTGACATCAAACCCTCAAGCTTTCAAGCTGGCCTACTGAGCCCGGAAGAGACTAAAATCCTCGTCCATGTTTTTGTTAGTCGGGGGCCGTAGATACTCTAAACCCTAAACCCTAAACCCCTAAACCCTAAACCCTGAACCCCTAAACCCTAAACCCTAAACATCTTCAGCCTAGGCCCTGAACCTCCACCGAGGAATGTTCTCAACTTCTTCGTGTTCCGCAGGTGGCTGGAGAAGGAGCGTGTGCCCAGGGCTGGATTTGCCGAGGGGGACGTGGCTGCACCCGGGACCCAAACTTCATACGTACACACACACACATATATATATATATATATATATATATGTTTATTTATTTATACACACATATATAATATACATATATATATATATATACATATATATATATATATGTATATTAGTATGTATATTAGTATGTGTATGCAGTCGCTAGGGGTCCTGAATATAGCTGAACTGTAAGATGTACCGAAACAACCTAGGTTTACCATAGAGGTCCCTGTAATATAGAACGTTGAGGTTTCGCGGTTGAGGGTTTATGTTGTAGAGCTCCTGAAGATAAGGATCTTCCATTCAGCGTATATGCAGACCCCCGTAAACAGAAGCTCATCGAGATCCTCATGTGCTAATGTAGGGGTTGGCATATTTACCAATATTAATTATACATATATACATATCTGTTTGCATACACACACATATACGTGTTTACGTACTTTTATACATATACATAAATAAATATATATATATATATATATATATATATACACATTTGTTTTAAAACCCATGCTTTTGGTAACATGCAGAAAGCATGGTCACATGGTATACCCGTGAACCTTGTCGCAACTATTAAGGCCCATACTTTTTGTGTGATCTTGTGGGTGCGCTTTTTGTGAGCAAGAACCGGTACAGGAAGAGCCCTGTCATAAACACTACGATGTTACGTTTAGAGTTCAAGGGCTTAGGCCATCAGCATCTAGTAGTAGGAATTTACACGTTGTGGAAGTATCCCAAAACCTTAAACCCCAATCGAAGGATCAGGGCAATTAGGAAGTGGGGTATAAGCAAAGCTATGAGTATCGCAAATGAGGTTATACTACTTCTAGCTTACAACCCAACCCATTACCTACTTACTAAGTCTCCTGATTCTTGTTTACGCAGTCCCAGGTCATGGTACCACCATTTCTCCCAAAGGGCTGTGACGGGGAAATCGCCTGGCGCGACAAGTTGGACAGAAACAAACCCTGGGGTCCTTTCCAATACTGTGCTTTGGCTTCGATGGGCATCTCGGCCTGTTCTTGGATGAAAGCTATGACGGTTGCTGCAAGGTCAGGGCTCTTGGAGGTGCTTGTTCTTGTTTCGTATCATTTGTTCTAGTGTGAAAGATGAACCACGCTGGATGATGGAATGGTCCGCGCTTTGAGCTCTTCTTTTTCTTATGTCATTCTCTGCATTGTTCACGAAATAGTATACTCACTAAAACTAAGGCATATAGGCCATAGCATCTGCATCGTTATCAGGAAGCTAAGATGGAACAACCCTTAGCCCGAAGCCTGAGTTCCAGGAGGCAACACAAGAGCTCTCCTTGAAACCATAGGCAACGGCTTGTTGGATCACTGATTTACCTGGCGGCCTGCTGGTTTCGGGTTTAGGGTTTAGGGCTTAGGGGCTTAGGATTTAGGGACGGTTTCGAGCTCCCGATCCTTAGGGGGGCCGTTCTTTAGGGTTTAATGTAGGGTCCCTTTAAAGAGGTCGATAGGGGCTACTATAAGGGATACAGGGTTTAGAGTATCCCTACGCCCGAGCTTGCAACTTAAGGCGGTGTGCTGAGCCTCGACATCATGAACGACTGGACTGATTTCAACATAGAACTGTATCGCGATCACTTCTGGATTCAGCGGGCCGTCGGGCGATTTTCCATCGTCCACGCAATCAATCAGATGCATACCTGGTATGTTGCTCGGCTACATGTCTCTCCCCCTTCCTCTCTCTCCCTAACTCCCTCCCTCCCTCCCTCCCTCCCTCGCTCTGTCTCTCTCTCTCTCTCTCTCGCTCTCCCTCTCTCTCTCTCTGTCCCTATCCCTCTGTCTCTCTCTTTAAGTTGATGTTCATTTGGCTCGTGCTGGGACGATCGGAATCAGGCCATGAACGAACGGCCAACGCCCTTCATAAATCCTGCACCGGACCCCGAGGAGTAGCTTTAAAGCAGAATCTAAGCACTGATATTGGGGGAGCTAAGGAGCCAGGGATGATGATAATCCCTATTCAATAAGGAGCTAAAGAGCCAAGGGAACCCCCAAAACCACTGGTTAGGCTAGTCAGAAGCTAGTCAGAAAGCAGAACCTCCTACGTCCTGAAGACAGGATCACAGGCCTGAATTGAATATCCGAGAAGGGCTGAAGAAGCTGGCAAACCCTCTCTAGGATGCCCAGTAGTACCCTTATTCCCTTTTTGTAGTCCTAGGTTCCTTATAAAGTTACCCAATACCAAAAAGAGAGGCCTTTTTTTTCTTAGGTTACTGGGTATCCTAGCTCTTCAGGCTTCTCCCGCTCCGTGAGCACCGTTAGGGATCGGATCGCGGCTTTAAGCTCGAATTCCCATTGCAGTAGTTGCCGTCTCGAAAATTACAAAGGTACGGACATTCGCCTAGCTTTGGAGTATGAGTATGTGTGGTCCAGTGCTTCCCTAAACTTCAAGCCTTAACCCTGAGCGCTCAACCCTACATTGTTGAAAAACCTAAGGCGTGTTGACTTTATGTGTCCTTGGGGCGTTGCGGGCTTCGGAGTTCAGGGGGTTTTGCAGTTTCGTCTTGCCGAGTTCCAAAACGACGCCTCACCAGGTTTAGGGTTTAGGAGTTACGGAACCCCAAACTCTAAACCGAAACCCTTACACCCTAGACCCTAAGCCCAATGCCGTGAGGTCGAACAAAAGTAGTTAGAATTAAGTACTATACGTCTCCCAGTGGGCCCTTTTGTTTTATGTGTTGTTAGATTCGTTATCAATTTACCCAATACCCACAACTTGTATGAGGACTCTTTTTGCCATTGTTGGGGATTACCCCCAAGCGCTAAACCCTTTAAGCCGAGATCCCCCCAACCCCAGACACTCTAAACCCTAAACCCCAGAAACCATGGAGACTCTAAACCCTAAACCCTAGAAACTCTAAACCCTATAGCCCTAAACCCTAGAAACTCTAAGCCCTAAATACTTAAGAAAACCCTAAACCCGAAACCCTAGAGACTCTAAACCCTGAATGAGAAAACCCTAAACGGATCCCGCGTACCCGGAGAGCCCAATACCCCTTGATTAAGGAATATGGCTTAAATCATAATATGAAGCCCTATATAATTAAAGCCATATTCCTTAGTTAAGGGGTATTGGGCTCTCTGGGTATACCTTTGGAGCCCACTGAGTTCTATGCGATGGGCAGCCTGGACTTCGAAGGTATGCCGTGGTCAGACACTTGTGCCCGCAAATCTAGCCTTTAGGGCTCTAAGGCTTCGGGTTTAGGGTAAAGGCTTAGAATTTGGGGTTAGGGTCTAGAGTTTAGGATTTTAGACGCTTGTGCCACAGTTCTAGAGGTTTTACTGGCGTTCAGGGTTTCCGGGTTTATTGTATTCGATTGCTCGAGGTCTCAACAGGTTTCTGAGTTTGGTCTACAGTTTAGCGTTTGGGGCTGAAGGCAGTCATTTACTACTCTGGCCGATTAGGCCACAGTTCGACAGTGCTCGGGGTTTCGGGCTGGGGGTTTGGGGAACTAATGTTTAGTGCTTTACCGGTGCAGGGTGCATGCCTATCGCAAGCCGTGCCCTAAACCCACACCCGACTAAATTCCTGGACCCTCATTCCAAATTTCGAGTAAATTCCTGCATCCTACACTCTAAACTCACCCTAAGGGTCCAAGTACCCAAATAGCAGGGTTTCAAGGTCCAAAAACCATTCAGAGTATGGATTGTGGGACCTGAAACCCTACTATTTGGGTACTTGGACCCTCTGGGTCAAAGTCTTGAACCCCCAACCCCAACTCAAAGCCGACGGGTTCCGGGCTTTTGCAGAGGATGGGGAGCCCTGGTATCTTCAGTATGTCCGTCGCCACCCCAATTGGACAAGGCGGGTGTTTCAGGTTATGGGTTTAGGGTCATGGCTTTCAGGTTTAGGGTTTAAGGTTTGGGGTTTTGAGTTGTTTAGTCTTAGTGGCGGCAAATATGAGAACCTCACTGAGCAATCCGTCTTCCCTACTGGCGTTTTGATCTGGAGCCCGACCCCCGCAACTTAGTTTTTTGTTATCGGTTTGGGGCCTCGTGAGATGATCAGAAGACTGCGCCCATGGAGTCGAAGATGAGGGCGTGACGCGCTGTGTGACTTCAGGATCTTTCTATCTAGGTGGCAATTTGGGAGACTTTTTAATTTCCCTTATGGTTCCTATAGAGGTACCTATTCATAAATACTTTTCAGAGCCCCAAAACTACAACCCAGCTATGAAAGTAAAGTAATTAGCAGGACCGAGCAATTTATCCGTGCTCCAGCACTACTAGGAAGCAGCTAAGCTGGGAAAACCCATAATTACGCCTCAAACTCAACAGGCAGATTCCTTCAAACACGCTTCGTGGTTTCGGCTTCAGTTCACATCGGTGCTCTTTTTTATCCGTGCTTCCACTTCAGTGTGTGCTTCCTATGTACCAAGCTTTCAGGCTGCAGTGTTTTATATCTCTGCGCTTTCCCATCATTTATCTTGGTGTCGTTGCAGGTCTCAAGCTTTAACAAAAAAGCATTCTCCTTCATCCTACGTCACAAACCCCTGAGCACAAAGCTCCGTAAAGCCTTAATCTACTAAGTCTCCGAGTAGTAGCCTTTTCGCCTGTTCATGTTGGCGTCTTTCTCTCGAACTTGGATAGTGGGGAAAAGGGACCCTATAGTATCCTTGTTATTCAGGGGCTGCTGAGGGACCTGATCTAAGAACGAAATTCGTCAACCGTTGAACTCCTCAGCCCTACCTGGACCCCATAAAACCCTCGTTCCCTACTATGATTTCCTTATAATTACAAGTCGTCAACAAAGTAGGCTATTGGGTGTTACTTGGAGGTGCATGGGTAATTGAAAGTGGGGTTACAAGTCCTCTAACATGAGTTATAATTATAGTTGCCCTACTCAAAACCTCACTTATAACTCCCATGAACCTCCAAGTAGACCCCAAACCCTATACCCTTATAGATTCCCTATAGATCCCTTTCAAGGGACCCTTAAAAGGAACCCTTATAACTCCCCATGAACCTCCAAGTAAGGTAAGCCCTAAACCCTATACCCTTATAGAATCTCTATAGATAACCTTAAACCCTAAACCCCTAGACCCTAAACCCCTGAACCCCTAAACCCTATAGACCCTAAACCCCTAAACCCCTAGATCCCTAAACCCCTAAACCCCTAAACCCCTAGACCCTAAACCCCTAAACCCCTAGTCCCCTAAACCCTAAACCCCAGAGCTGCCAGGGAACACATGTGGATGATGAAGTATGATGGTCGCGAACTCCCCTACCCCAACGCATCCAGGCTGCTCCGGACTTCTTGCCTAGGACCCAGAGTAGGCCCTTGTTCCCTTTTTTGAGGGTTCAGGTTCCCTTATAAACCCCTTTAAACCAAAAAGGGCACCCTTTTTATTCCTAGGTTACTCTTAGGTCTAGTTGCTCATTTTTGATGGTTTGCCAGCTTTAGTATAAACATCTGAATGATATAGTATCCAAAAAACTCTTTTGGATTTCTGTATAGTCTACATAGCATAGAGAAGTTCCTTCGCAGTTTAAGTGCAGCTTACTTGTACATTGTAGTGTCTGTTTGTACTAAACTCCCAAAGTGAAGTCTGTTTGGTACAAAAACACGGGGCTTTGTTTCCCTTAGGGTCCAAGTAGTCCTTATTTATGGCTTTTGGTACCCAAAAAAATCCACAAAAGTCCTATAATATTGAACTTCGACCCGACATCCAAACCCAAAGCCCTGAAGGGATCAAATTATAGGATCCTTAAGGGAGGGTGGTTCAAGGGGGGAGGGTAAAAGGAATCCTTAGGGGACTGTAAGGGAACCTTAGGGAGTACTAGGGAGAACTAGGGATCACTAGGCTATATACCCCCCTTGGACCCCCCTCCCTTAAGGATACTACAATCAAAGCAGAGCCGAGGCAACGCTGCCGGCCACCAAGCGCTACCGTCTCTGCAACGGCCGCTCGGCGGCCCACAACGGGGCGAAGGCGAAAGAGAAAGAACGGGTTTAGGAGTTTAGGGGTTTCGGGATTAGGGTCTTTATGCAATTCAGGGGTTCAGGGCTTCATGGGTTTGGGAGGTTTAGGGGTTTGGGGGTTTCGGTGTTAGGGTTTTTAGGGGTTCAGGAAAGGTTGAGGGGTTTAGGGTTTTCGGGGTTTAGGGTTTGTTAAATTTCGAGATTTAGGGGTTCATAGGTTTGGGGGCGTTTGGGGGTTGTGGGTCTAGGAATACGCTTTAACCTTGAAGATACTGTACCTAAGACCAACCCTAAACCCCTAAACCCTAAACCCTAAAGGAACCTACAGTTCCCAGTAATCCTTGTAAGTACACTGTATACTTACCCTGGAAAAAGGCTCTATGCCGACAAAAACCCTCAGCCGCAAATTCAGCATTCGTCATCACGTCCTTCCACGTTCTGCTTTTGTGAAGAAACCCGGAAAGCTCGAGCGTAAAACCCAAATCCCTGAACTCCTAAACCATTCATCAATCCTAAACCTGAAACTCTAAACGTCTAAACCCTAAGCCCGACGTACCCTAGACCCCAAACCCGAAGCCCTAAACCTTAACCTTGTAGTTCTCCGACGCCTAGGCCCTGAACCCTAATCTTGAGCCGAGGCTATTGGGCCAGAGATGGTTATGTCATCGATAGTGCGCACGGGTACATCCCGGCCTTGTATCGCAGCGCAAGCGTGGAGGGAAAGTTGACGACACCTGGCAAAGTCGTAGGGTTATTAAGGTTGTGCCCAAAAACTCCACTGAGTCCCTTTGTTGGGATACTAAAGTTTTAAAGGGTCCTGACAATTACAAAATGGGCTAAAATTCCAAAAAGCAGCTGCAATGGAGACTCTAGATAGGGTTCCGAAGTCTTCTGGGCTTCGTGATATCCCGAAACCCCAAACCCCTAAAAACCGCTTCTTCCTCAGCCCCTCCGAAAATCATAAATCGTAAACCTCTACAATAAACCCCATAAAGTTGGAATCCGGGTTAAGGCCAAATGGTGCTGGGATTTCCTATACATTACTCTTAAGTCTTAAGGATTGAGGCTATGGGGTTTCCAACTTTTTGGCTTCTCCTTTAAACCTTCTTTTTGTGTTTGGTGATGTTACATGCCTGGGGTTTGGGAGCATTCAGCTGTGGCGGTCTCGGGACTTTCGGTTTCGGGATTTCGGGATTAAAACCCTAGGGCCTTAAACCCTTTACCCTAGGGCCCTAAACCCTAGGGCCTTAGGGCTTTTGGGTTCTCCGTTCGAGGCTTAGGGCTTTTTGGGGCTCTTTCGGCTTTAGGTGGTAGGGTTTTGAGTAGCTTGTCGGACCCTAAGCGACCAAGAAGATAGACAGTCGGAGCCTTAGTAGCCCGTCATGCCATTTCTGCATCCCGCCGTTTTGATTTCTACTTTGACATAGAATCTCCCCGAAAGTCTAAACCAAGAAGAACCTTGGCCCCAGAACCCTTAACACGCACAGACACACACACAGAGCCTTGCGTCGAGGAATACAAGTACCAGCACGCCCCAAGTACTCTTTCATTCATAAAACAAGCGTGGTCGTTAAGAGTGGGTGTTTGGGGTCCTGGTCCTGGTATACGGTTTTGGGTTTGGGGCAATCAGGCTTCCAATTTCTTAAAATCTTAACCTGCTTATCAGCTACTTACCTAGGGATCCTCTGAGTAAACTCATAGTTTTCTGGCTCCAGAGGCCTGCAGAGATTCATGCAAGTCAGGGTGTAGGGTTTATAGAGTTTAGGGTTTGTGGTGTCTGAATAGAGACCGCTAGCCTGCGCTCCCGCGGTTTAAGTCTGAAGTTCTTCCCCAGGACAACTTACAGTGGCAGCCAGATGATTGCGCAGCTCAACGGGACCGTGACTCTCCGGAGCTCAAAGCGAAACCCTTAACCCCTGAACCCGATGTTTAGATACCCCAAAGACTGCAGAGCCCGTATTTCACAACCATCAACTTTTGATATACTTTAAACCCACCAAAACCTACTGTTTTGTGTGTTCTTTGTGTCAACCCTGACTTGGAATGTATAGGGACCCTACAAAAAAGTAGGTTTTGGTAGGTCAGGTATGGAACCGAGCTCTCAACCCATGAAAGCAGAACGGTAGACAATCCCAATATACAGGCCTCTTGAATAGTTACCGGTGCTATTCCGCAGGTTTCCCCAAGCATACGGTTCAGAGTTTAGAGTGTAGGTGGTCCCCTACAGCTTCGCCCGCAAACTTCGGAAGCCAGGGTTTAGGGTCCTGGGTCATACTGCAGGGGCCTCAATATGTCGACTTGCTATTAAATAGCATTCCTCAGTTTGTAACTATATGCAATATGACATAACCCAAAGGCATTTAAAGGCCATGTCTGACGATTAAGGCTTCTATGACTATTTGTCATACACGAAGACCCTCGTGCCCGAAGCCCTGACTTTCCTAAAGCCCAAAGCCTAAAACCTCGAGCACGGTGCCCTCAGGTGACGTTTCGCAACTACCATTTCCAAGGGCAGGCCAAGAACCAGATCAAGAACATCTTTGCAAAGTCCTTCCTGACTCACGGAGGCTTTAAGTGGTGACCCTTGACCGTGTCTTTCATGGGGCCCTGTTTACCCTGTTGTGGTCTGAGGTTCCTGATAAAGGGATCTTAGTTGATCACGGCAGATTTCAAACAGACCTCTGCTTGTGGCTTACGGCATAGGGCTCGGGAAGCCCGCTCGTTCGCAACGCGGACGCACGTTGTCTCGTCACTACGTCAACTTGTCCCAGAAGCCCTTACCCATAGGCTCCAAAGAAGTTCCCTTGGGGGGGTTCATATCGAGAATCCGAAAAGGCAATCCCCAAAAGGAACTAATTATGGAGCCTATGGGTAAATTAAATGCCAATTCCGCCATAAACCTTAAAAAAGGAGTCTTCAAATTCGCCTCAAAAGCCTGGCCTTTGTCATCGCCGGCAATCAAGACCTGCACCTTCAACTTTGTTATTCTGCCTGTGGGCTTAGACAGCAACTTCCATGTATCGAAACCCTAAACGTAGGCCCCAAGCCCTAAACCCTAAAACCCTAAACACTAAACCCCAGACCCTCGGCCCTGACTGTTTCGCTGCCTCGAAGTGTCTGGCCGAAAAGCGGCTTCAGCGCTGCCTTCACAAGCGAGCGACATCACGTGGTGCAAAACCTTCTGCTTAGGGTTGAGGGGTATCAGGTTGCAGGAAAGCTATGCTCTTTTGGTGACAATGTTCGTTAGGCCCTAGACCCTCCACTCTGGATGGAAGATGGCCCGGGACAAGAACAGACCCCGAGACCTAGCGCTGTTTCGGTAAATCCTAAACTCCTAAGCCCTAGACCCTAAACCCCTAAACCGGAAACCCCGAAGCCTTAAACCCTCAGTCCATTAGGTGCTGAAGGGTGGGTCCTGGGTCTCGACATGTTCATGACTCCGCCGACTTCCTGCGAGTTCAGGTTATTGTAGGGTTCCCTTTTGGGTGCTATAGGCATCTATACTAGGCTTCCCTTTAAGGGGTTCGATAAGGGTACCCTACCTAGAGGGACATACCCTACCCATCGGGTACCTGACTTTATGGTTGGAATGTGTAGGGCATGACCCTGTAGGTAGGTTTTCGGAGTTCGGATTGAGAGTCGGGGACGGTTTGGGGTGAAGGGTTTGAGGCTACCTATAGTCTCCATTGTAGCTCCTTTTGGGGGGGTCTAACCAGTTCTATAGTTAGGATCCTATCATTATGAGGTAACCCCAAAACGGAAGAACAATGGAGCTATAGTGACTACAGGAGGGATCATGACAGCATGCAACTGCCAAGGCTTCTTGTTCTTAGTAATCCTCGCCCCGGCCCACCCCCCACTTTCCTTCAGACTTATGTGTTCGTATTGTTGTTACTGCGGTGCATTTTGCGGCTCTGATGATCAGAAACAAGTACTTCTTCGTGCGCGCTATTGCTACTGTTGGTACAGGAGCCCTTTCATTTCTGCTGCTGCTGTTCCCCTTGCCTTAACCCAACAAAACCTACAAAAAAGTAGGGTCCCTATCTATTCCATATTAGGGTTTATTATAAGAACCTACAAAAAGTAGGGTTTGGTGGGTTAAGGTGTAGTTTCTAATATGATTGCAACCCAAACCTCCCAACGCCCCTACTCTACGCAAACAGTTAGCTCGCGTACAGTCAATCTGTGTCGAACCCTTCTAAAGGACTTATATGTCGGAATGCAGGGTGTTGGGTGGAGGTGTTCATTTATTTAGGTTCGGGTTCATGGTTCAAGGCTAGATGCTTAATTTATACGGTTTCGGGTTGAATCTACATGTCCGTATTCTGGGGTGTAAGTGGCGGCAACCCGTAAGCCCTGCACCCGAGACCCCAAAACCTCTACGTTTTGTCTCCCTTGGGTACGGCCCCCACTCAGTAATAGTTGAATAGTATCCATAATACAGATATATTAGGACCTTAATAGTAGCCCTATTATAGACTCTTAGTGTATGGGGGCAATGTATCCCCATCGTCTCCAAAACTTCTACGTTTTGTATCCCCATCGTCTTGAGGCCTTCGCATATACATATCACAGTGGGGCTGAGCAGTCGACCAAGCAGGCCGTCCCGGGTTCAGCGTTTCGGCTCCCAGAGACTCCAAAACCCCTTAGTTAAGGAATATACCTAAGGGTTCCTTAAAGGGATCTATATCGGTTCTATACGGGAATTCAGGAATGTGTTTTGAATCTTATTAGTAGGGGGTCCTATTGTGATTTAAGTTATATTCCTCAATTAAGGGGTTTTGGAGTCTCTGGGCTTTTTGGGCGTTTGGGTTCGCGGCCGGAGATCGCTTCGTGTGTTTTGAGTGCTGAGGGAATGAATGAGGGTGTTTTCGTCGTGTTCAGGCCATTGGGGTTGACGGTCGTTTCGGTAAGGCATGCCGAGGCTTCAGGCTAAGACCTGAGAGGACTACGAGCTGTTGCGCTGATATCGCCAGCATCGAAGTTGCTAAACGCAAAAAACCCCTAAAAATGAACACCATCACGCAATTATGTCATCGCCACTTGCCTCTGCATCGCCATAGTCATATTCGTGCTCGTCTTTGCGGATTGAAATATTGAAGTATTGATTGCCGCAGCAACAGTAGCCGTAGTTGAAGTACCAGTTGCAGTAGCCATAGCTGTAGGTGTAAGTAGCAGTCGTGGTAGCAGTAGAAGTAGCGGCAGGGCAGTCGTAGTAGCAATAAATTAGCAGCAGTCTCAGTCGCGGTAGCAGTAGCAGTAGCAGTAGCAGTAGTAGTAGTAGTAGTAGTAGTAGTAGTAGTAGTAGTAGTAGTAGTAGTAGTAGTAGTAGTAGTAGTAGTAGTAGTAGTAGTAGTAGTAATTAGTAGTAGTAGTAGTAGTAGTAGTAGTAGTAGTAGTAGTAGTAGTAGTAGTAGTAGTAGTAGTAGTAGTAGTAGTAGTAGTAGTAGTAGTAGTAGTAGTGGTAAGTAGTAGTAGTAGTAGTAGTAGTAGTAGTAGTAGTAGTAGTAGTAGTAGTAGTAGTAGTAGTAGTAGTAGTAGTAGTAGGTGTAGTAGTAGTAGTAGTAGTAGTAGTAGTAGTAGTAGTAGTAGTAGTAGTAGTAGTAGTAGTAGTAGTAGTAGTAGTAGTAGTAGTAGTAGTAGTAGGCACAGGGCACATCGTTTGCCCACCGTTGTTCTTGCGTTTGCTTGTCTTTAGTCGGTATTTACGAGAGATATGGCGTCTGCAAAGGTGTCGCAAATGACATCGGAATTGGAAAATTTGGAGCAGGCTTTGTGTGCTGCCAAAGATGGAAGGCTGAGGGCAGGCTTAAGAGTGAGGACACGAAAACCTCGGCCGGGGCAGTGTTTTCTGCTGTCGGAGCCCTGTGACTCTCCTTCAAGAAAGCGCTTTGCACTGCCTTCCAAGTTCGTCGCGGACTTTGTCGTTTTACGTGTTTTTGGGACTAGTCGAAACAAGATTGGAAGATTAGTGCTTGGTTCGCTTTCACGCCCGCTGACACACACACGCTTAGCTGTGTCTTCAACCCAAGGTCAAAAAAATTGTCTGGGACCATTGGTCTTTCGGCGGCAGGCGATCCTGACAGGCCGCGCGGAAAGAAGTGAAAGCCTGCACGACGGGTTCGAGGCCGACGTTCTCAGTCAGGAACACAGCTGACAAGCGTTGGCACATCGATGCTCCGCAGGCATGAATGGGGTCTGATCTGGACGTTATCATGGTTGGCACATGGATGCTCTGCGGGCATGGATGGAGTCTGATCTGGACGTTATCATGGTTGGCACATGGATGCTCTGCGGGCATGGATGGAGTCTGATCTGGACGTTATCATGGTTGGCACATGGATGCTCTGCGGGAAGTGATGGAGTCTGATCTGGACGTTATCATGGTTGGCACATGGATGCTCTGCGGGCATGGATGGGGTCTGATCTGGACGTTATCATGGTTGGCACATGGATGCTCTGCGGGCATGGGGTCTGATCTGGACGTTATCATGGTTGGCACATGGATGCTCTGCGGGCATGGATGGGGTCTGATCTGGACGTTATCATGGTTGGCACATGGATGCTCTGCGGGCATGGATATGGTCTGGTCTGGACGTTATCATGGTTGGCACATGGATGCTCTGCGGGCATGGATGGGGCATGGTTGGCACATGGATGCTCTGCGGGCATGGATGGGGTCTGATCTGGACGTGATCATGGTTGGCACATGGATGCTCTGCGGGCATGGATGGGGTCTGATCTGGACGTTATACATGCGAAAATGCATGTATGCACGTGTGCATGAATGCATGTAGGTATACATGTACAAATGCATGTATGTCATGTACGTATGTACGTCGGTTACATGTATGCATGACACCATGGCCACGAGGAAGACGAACCTGGGCGGGCAAGGGGGTACAGGAGGAAAGAAGGGTGGGCAAACGACCAGGTCGTTCCCTAGTAGTATTAGTAGTAGTAGTAGTAGTAGTAGTAGTAGTAGTAGTAGTAGCAGCAGCAGCACCAGTAGTAGTAGTAGTAGCAGCAGCAGTAGTAGTAGGAGGAGTAGTAGTAGTTGTAGTGGTAGTACTGCAGGAGGAGCAGGGGGAAGAGGAGGAGGAAGAGGATCACGAGTTGTAGGAGCAGCAGCAGCAGTGGTTGAGAGATTTTTGTGTTGGTAAGAGCTGTTCAGCTGAAGAGCCATTCGCCCATGCCATGATGGTTAGCAGTCTCGTTAATGTCAATGTCATTGTATCGGCTGTGCTCTTTATCGTTACAGACAAGCTGAAGGCCGTGAGTACTGCATAAGAAAAAGACCCATCATGCGTGTCATTTGTGTACTGCCCCCTCTTAGTATCAGTTGGATACTATTCATAATATAGATATATTGGGCCCTTAATAGTAGCCCTATTATAGACTGTTATTGTATGGGGGCAGTACCCAAGTCATGTCCATCAAACTCGTTGCCATCGGGTTGGTCATCAGCAGCAGGCGCAGCAGCGCCATTTATCACCACCTGCATCTTCTTCATCGTCACCTTCTTCAGCATCCTCACCAACACCAAGCGCAGCAATCACAGAGACATCGCCATCATCCTGTTTCGTCAGCGCTTCGTATGTACTTTCGTCATCGTCATCTTCATGATGCCCATCGTCAATGTCGTGACCATCCGTGTTTGTTTCAGGTCACCACAGCTCATGTTACGACAATGACAGCACCATCATCCGAAAATTGAACCTCGAGTTTGGATTCGCAGATTTGGGGCTTTCGGTTTGAAGCTGCTGAGAATATTTTGTGAAGGGTTTGGAGGGGAGTCGTTTGAGACCTTGACCAGCCTAAGCTGAAAGCGGAGCTCCACCCATTTTGGCATGTGGCGGTTCTGAGGGCTTTCACCTTCATTGTGCTCGTTAACTCCTTAAACCCGAAGCCCTACACCCCCAAGTCTCCAAACCGTGGAGGCCGTGTTGCGGTTAGATCCCGAGACTCACCGGTAGGGCGCCCAATAGTACTCGGTTATTAGTATGTTCACGGGTTTTACTTGGGCTTGCTTAGTATGTGATGGGGTTATACAGGGTCTCCGTCGGGGTTCAATCGGTTCTTATACCTGGTGTTTCGCGGGCTTCTATTCGGCATGGTCATGGTTGTTGCAGGGTGAAAGCTGGCTTTCACAGCGTTCTGCAATCGGTTTATCTCGTATCGGTGTTTCTGTGGTTTACAGCCAGTCTTATAGGGTTTCACGAAACCAATGTTGTCTTATAAGTATCGGTTTATGCAGAATACTGCTAATGGTAGTAATAAGAATAACCAGAATAACACCAACAATAATGAGAATCAGGATAAGACTGGCTTGGGAGGCGTATTGTAGGGTACCTCATTGTCTAACACTGCAGATTTAGGGCTGGGTTTTTAGACCTGAACCGCGGAGCTTACCTTAACCTACCAAACCCTACCTTGTTGTAGGTTCTTATTATAAAGCCTAATATGGAACTTATAGGGACCCTACAAAGAAGTAGGTTTTGGTAGGTTAGGGTATTGCTTGCAGTAGGGGTTACGACTCTAGGTGCCGCAGGGTTTAGAAGTTCAGGGTTTAGGGTTTAGGGGTTTAGGGTTTAGGGTTGAGTTTAAAGCATTCGCTGGATTTTCGGCTTGTCATGAAAGCAGGACGTAGTTTACGGAGTTTGTAGGCCACGGTTCAGGGCTTGTGGGGCAAAGGGGTTGCATGTGAGTGTGGATCTCAAGTGGATATAATTAAGTCTAATCTCCTGAACCCGCAGCCGCTAAACTCTCCATTCATTCGGTGGCCCTGCCGACCCCCTGCAATCCCCGATTCCGAAGCAGGGTCGCCATAACGCTGGGAACCGGGCGCAGCAACATGCCAGTGAATGATGCCAGGTTTTCTTGCATTGAGCTTCGCCCCAGGGCATGACACACCACTCCGGGTTCTCTGTTCCGGTGGCCCCCATTCAGTGGGCTTCGGATCGATGGGTGATGGAACCGGGCTCCCTAATGCCCTGGCTGCACTTCATGGATGCGGCTACCCTCTCTCCCGCGTGCAGATAAACGTGGAGCCAAACCAGCCGGTGTATACGCATCAGCACCTGCTTCTTGCAATCCCAGGGCGCTGAGGGTCCGCAGCCTTGTCCAGTACCTCATGTTGGCCGCAACATCTATCCCTCCGGGTTGTTAGGGTTTAGGGCTGAGGGCTCTAAATCCCAGGATAGGGGTCCGAAGACTAAGTCGTAGCAGCGTTCCCTTGTCTTCTTTGTGTATCTATTTTCTACTGTGCCTTAACGCCCTATTCAGAAATATTCAGGCTTGTTAAGGTCCTTGTTTGGAAACTTCTAGAAAGAACCCGTGAAGGAAGACAACATGCTTGAAATTTTACAATCTTAGAAACCCTAAACCATATGAAGTGTGCTGTCGTTTTTCCTTTTCGAACTGAAGATTTAGGGGTTTGAGTTTTTTGGGTTTTGTGTATATAGGGTTTAGGGCCTTGGGTTTCCGTTGTACGTACTGTACGGTTTAGCAGGGCTGAGAATGCAGGGTGTTGAGTTTAGGTTTAGGGTTGAGGGTTTCCGGTTCAGGATCGATTTAGGCCGAGCTGACTGCCTAAAACCCAAAACCGAAACCCCTACACCCTAAACCCCAAAACCCAATCCTTAAGCCCAACTTAGACCCCCCAACTGGCCTCTAACAAACCGTAAATACCCACTATTAAGGGCCATAGGGGCTCTGTCAAAGGGCCATTTAAAAAATCTTGAGCAACCCTAAACCCAAGGCTCTGATCCAGGTTTCTCGCCCCGCAAACCGCTGGCTCAAAGGTAGCAGGGAAACCTTGAGCCTTATGATCAGGGGCCTCACAAGGTGGGATGAAGATAGGTGGGATTCAGGACCCCTCATGGTAGGAATGAGGGTTTGGGGTTTAGGGTAAGGAAAGGACACTGAAGCCTAAGCCCCAAACTGATACACTCTAAAGCCTAGACCCTAAACCCGTCATGCTTTACCATTCTTGGGGTCGCTCCCTTTCGATATTTAATATAGATCCGAGCCATGCAGCCAGGTACTCGAAAAACGGGGCGGGGTATGACATAGGCGGAGTTTAAGTCTGCAGGCCCTTTGCAGGTTCGGTTCAGGCTTGAGTGTTCTTTTCGAGTTGAAGGAGCAAGGCAATGTGCAAAGTCCACGTGCGCCATGGTTGACTGCGTGAACCCGCTGCAGCAAGCTGCATGCATAGCATCAATCGAGATCTGCGCGCCAGAGACGGCGCCCTCGGTAGCTTCGGTGGTTCCAAGGTTTCAGGCTTAGGTTGCAAACAGGTGGGGTTGAGACACTCGGCTGCTGGATGAAGCGGTCTGAGTGGTTGGTAGTCGTATCCCTGTGTGGCGCCTCTACAGCTATAGTGTGATAGGGACCAATAAATGGCACCTATCAGGGGCATCAAACAATGGTTCTCCTCTTCCTGGGACTCTTACTACGCGTATTGTCACAATGGCATGTCCAACATTTAAAGAACAAGCTCTACATAACATCATGAAGGCTTCTAACCCTAAATTGCCTCATGAAAAACCCCGTAGTTCAATTTCGTGAAAACCCAGCGAAATTCCCTAGCACCACGTGAAACCAATATACAACCTTTAGCCCTGCAGCGAGAAATTACAGCTTAAACCAAAACCCTGAACCCTCAAGCCTCAAGACGTAAAGCTTCGAAGCCTGAACCACAAGCCCCATTGGACTGAAGCACCTACCTGGACCCTAGGAAACCTAGCTTTTTCAGGTTCCTTAATGATATGATTTCCTTATACGAGTCCTTAGAAAGGTAAGATGTTTGGGGTTAAGGTAAGCCGTAAAAAAATGACATGTTCAGGGTGCTTACGGAACGCTTACAGCACGTTTCTACTGTAATACCAGTGCAGAACACTGAACGAGGTTGCGTAGAAACAACAACACACTAAAACCTATAGCGTAAAACTCTATTCCCTAGCCTCCCTAAACCCTACCGTAACCTACCAAAACCTGCTTCTTTGCGGTCACAATAAATTCCATATTAGGGCTTCTACTAATTCAGAACCTTCAAACAAAGCAGGGTTTGCTAGGTCACAGTCGAAGCCGGAAGGTTGGAACATCATCATCTTCATGCCCTTAAGGTAAAGCATAAGGGATCCCAGCACTATAATCCTCCTAAACCTCATGTTCCATCTTTCTGGGATTCACTATAAAACCCCAAAATCCAGTAATTAACACTTACAAACCTAGAGTAGACGGCAGAAAGTTGGAACATCACTATCCACTTACCCTTGAGGCAAAGCATAGGAAATCCCCACACTAAACATCATGTTCCAGCTGTCTGGAGGTCACTACAAAGCCCCAAACCCTGTAAATCACACTCAAAACCTAAAACCCTAAGCCCAAGAACCCGACATGGCCAAGTCCTCGAGAACCGCTTCTTGCAGGCTCGGCTTTACCTGCCCGAGACTTGCGCAAGGCTGGTTTCGAGGCCCAGGTTTCATAGGGACCCTTATAAGGGGTAGGGGGAGGGGGGGTAGGGTTTATGGTTTAGGGTTTAGGGAGGGAGGGGGAGGGGGGGTAGGGGGCCTTAGTGCGAATAATAAGGGCTTCATAAGGCATACTTAAGGAAATATAGTCCCTTCTTTCCTCCCCCTTACCTCCCTAAGGGTCCCTATGACGGTTGTGTCGCGATTTCAGGTGTGGCTTACCTATATGGCCCAACAAACCTGCGTTGTTTTCAGGAATGAAATTCTGAAATGCAGAAGCCGCAGAAAGGAAGCCTAAAAAGGGGCCACAGGCTGGGTTCAGGATTGGGGATGTGGGGTTCGGGTGTTGGGCTTAAGGGATTGGGTTTAGCGGTTTAGAGTTTAGGGTTTAGGGTTTAGGGTTTAGGGCTTGAAGTTTTGGGTCAAAAGCCTAAAGCCCTAAACCCTGCAACGAACCCTAACACGGTTTAGGGGTTGAGGGTTGATCGTATCCGTGCGTGCTAGAGGTCGATATGGGAGTTTCCGAAAATAGGGGTACCTTATTTTGGGGGTCCTCATAATAAGGATCCTACTATTTAGGGTACCATATTAGGGTCCCTATTTTCGGAAACTCCCATATTTCTCCGGATCAGGAGCACACGGAGTCTTTGAGACTCCCCGATGAGATTCACAGTCAGCCCATCACGGGGGCCCAGGGCGCCACGTGGCCAGTTGCATATGGGAGTTTCCGAAAATAGGGGGACCCTAATCTAGTACCCCAAATAGTAGGATCCTTATTATAAGGACCCCCAATTAGGTACCCCTAATTTTCGGAAACTCCCACATAATATTGTCCCGGAGGGCTTGGTGCGGCCCGTTGCGGCCGGCATGCCGGCCGGCGATCACGCCGAGTTTTACGATCGGGTGACGAAGCTCAAGAAAAAGCTCCACAAGGAGAGGGAGGGGGTCTCGCCAGCGGTGCTCCTCCAGAAGTTCCCGGACTTCGTGTCGCAGCTTCCAGCCGAGCTGCAGCAGAGCTACCAGAACGACCCCTCCGAACCACTCGAGTTCGCGGCTGTGATGCAAGCCGCAAAAGTGCAGACACTCCGGAAAGCGAAACCCAAACCCTGAAGTCTTCCTGGCTCAATTTCTACAACTTTGCACCCAAAAGCACCAAAGCCCTGAAACAGCATTTAGGGTTTAGACGGGGGTTTCAGGGGTTTCCTGAATCAGGCAGCTTGGCAGCCTACGCGCAGGGCCTACGCCCTGAAGCGCTGAACCCAGAGCCTCCAAAACCCCTTAATTAAGGAATATACCTTAAATCATATAAGGGATCCTACTATAACTTAAGGCATATTCCTAAACTAAGGGGTATTGGAAGCTCTGGGAACCCTAAATCCCGAGACCTCGAACCCCGGCGCGCTTTAGGAGCCCTTGCTGGGATCCTAGGGTTGCTTAGGGGTACTTAGAAATAATTTTTAATTTTTGGTTATTATAATCCCTAAGAAACAGCTAAAATTACAATTTTTGCTAGGGTTCTAAGTTCAGTATAGGTTGGGGGTTCAGGGTTTAATAACCTGAACCTACCAAACCCTACTTTTTTCGTAGGTTCTGAGTATATCAATGTAGCAACTCTTAAGAAGGAGTTTACAGGGACCCTACAAAAAGTGTAGGCATCGGTAGGCTTAAAGTAGGGTGTCCTGGCCTCCCCAGAGATCCCAATACCCCCTTAATTAAGGAATATACCTTAAATCTCTATAATTCAAGGTATATTCCTTAATTAAGGAGTATTAGAATCCCCTAAACCCTAAGCCTATAGATCTCATATAGATCCCTTAAAGGAACCCTCGGCCCCTAGGTATTCCTTAAATAAGGAGTATTGGGTTCTCTGGCCTCAGGCCTTTCAACAAGGCCCTGCGGCGATTCGAGCCCGAGACGGGTGTGACGTTGACCTTCGCAGCCGACGACCAGCCAGGTTCCGATCAGGCTGCGTTTGTGGGCTTGTTTAGGGTTTGAGGGTTTAGGGTTTAGGCTTCGTTTGTGGGCTTGTTTAGGGTTTGAGGGTTTAGGGTTTAGGCTTCGTTTGTGGGCTTGTTTAGGGTTTGAGGGTTTAGGGTTTAGGCTGTGTTTGTGGGCTGGTTTAGGGTTTTACGGTTTAGGGTCTAGGCTTCGTTTGTCGGCTTGTTTAGGGTTGGGGGTTTAGGATTTAGGGTTTAGGCTGTGTTTGTGGGCTGGTTTAGGGTTTTACGGTTTTGGGTCTAGGCTGTGTTTGTGGCCTTGTTTAGGGTTTGGGGTTTTCAGGTTTAGGGTTTAGGCTGTGTTTGTGGGCTGGTTTAGGGTTTTAGGGTTTAGGGTTTAGGCTGTCTTTGTGGGCTTGTTTAGGGTTTGGGGGTTTTAGGGTTAAGGGTTTAGGCTGTTTGTGGCGTGGTTTAGGGTTTTAGGGTTCAGGGTTTAGGCTGTGTGTTGTGGGCTTGTTTAGGGTTTAGGCTGTGTTTTTCGTACCTTGAAACATGACTATGTGGCCTATGTGGTTGCGCTTGGCGGATTGCCACAGGGGCCACCAGACGGGCTCTTCAGGGAGTTATGTGCGGCGTTTTGAGGTACAAGTTGACAAGGTTCAAATGATTTGGATTTTTCAGGGTTCAGGCGTTTTCGCACGAGGGCATTCGCGGTTTTGTTTTGAAGAGCTTCAACAACTTGTACATATATATATATATACATATATATATATATATACATACATATATATATATACATATATCTGTTTATTGATGTGTTTATTTTACTTACATGCATTATCTTGTTTTGAAATAGTTCTTAAATGAAGGCAGGTGTTTGACACGTAGCCCAGGCCCAATACCTGCTTGCCTGCGAACAACGTAGTACAACTCTCAGAATCTCAGCAAAACTCTGCCGTTTAGGGTTTAGGGTTTAGTGAGCCGCCAACATCGATGTGTGCCAAGTGCCAAGCACCGCTACATGTCTGGATGTCAACGTGCAGACGCTGACCGAGCTGCCTATTCTTCCGTGCGGCGTCCACCCGTTGCGTCCCCTCAGTTCGCTGCCTCTTCGCAGACCACAATTCGCGGAGGGGTGAGGACTGGAATTATTTGCGATGGCAGCGAATTTGTTGGGAGGAGTAGACTCCAAAAGTGCAAGACTCGCAGCAGATTATAGAATATACTACACTACATTAATTATCCTATAGTATACTATGCTATACTATATTTGCGTTGCGTTGGTGATTATCGGATATCCTGGTGTCGTCGAGAGGGCCGGAACCGCAAACGGCAAGGCGATGGTTCGCAACGCCCTAATAATATGGGGGACTTTTTAATTAATGATGAACCCCCAAAATATTCTTGGTAATTAATATATTAATTACCAAGAATATTTTGGGGGTTCCTCATTATAGTTACAGTATAATGGACCGTTCTAATTATCAAGGCCCCAATGGTAAGACAGCAGGGCAGCACGCGAGTTCGCTGCACATTCTGGGGCGAGCAGGCCGAGCGGTTGGTTGATGTGCCAGAAAATGAATGCGTACTGCTGTGCCAGGTTTCCCAAAGGCTCCATGTACCCTTATAGTAGATACTTAGGCCTTAAAGTACCTATATAGGGACCCCTTTAAGGCTTAAGTATCTACTATACAGGTACATGGAGCCTTTGGGTTTGATTTTCAGCAAAGCCGAGAATGCCTGGTAGCTGGGCAGCTGGTGTGGCACTTCCATCCGGAGGTTTGGTCTGGAAAGCAGGGTAAACAACTTTGGGAAATGGCAGTTTCCGAAAATAGGGGATCCAAAAATAGTACCCTAAATAGTAGGATCCTTACTATAAGGACCCGAAAAGAAGGTACCCCTATTTTCGGAAACTCCCAAATCAGTATCATCTTCTGCTATCCTCAACAAGTAAACTTGGCTAGCCTGCATACTATGATGTATATTCGGGAGCACTGTGTAGTACTCCTATATAGCAACTTCTCAACCCCCTTATTGAAAACCCTTTGAAGCCCTAGAACAACCTTCGCTAAACTGTTTTTGTAAACGCTGAACCCTAAACCCTAAGCAGTTCTTGTCCATTGAGCCCTCACTCTTGGAGCATTGAGAAAAGTGACTCAGAATAATAGACCCACAGTCCTGATGCCCATCCAGGGTTCATTCATGCAAGGGGGTTTCTATACACAATCTAGCCCCATAAAGTTGGAAACCGGACTAAGGCCAAGTAGTGCTGGGATTCCCTATACATTATATTATTCTTAAGGATTGAGGCTATTGGGTTTCGAGCCTTTTGGGCTTCTACTGTAAGGGTTTAGGGTTCAGGCCTGCTAGAGACTAGCTTGGAATCCCGAAAAGCCCTTCTTCTTTTAACGACGGTGGTCTGTACTTGACTTGCTTGACCCCTTAGCAGGATGCACTTTAGTCCCAATGCCCGAAATCCTAGACTTCAGCGACCTAAACCCCAACACCCTAATCCCCCAAAACCCTAAACCCCAGACCCAAAGCATCCCAAACCCAAGACCCTCGCCCCAACACCCTTCACAACTAATCGACCCAACGACCCCAAAACCCTAAACTCTTCAGGATCCCTTCAAGCGAACCCCTAGGACCCAGAGTAGGCCCTTATTCCCTTTTTTAAGGTTTCGGTTCTCTTATAACCCCCTTTAACTCAAAAAGGGCACCCTTTTTATTCCTAGGTTACTCTTGGGTCTAGACCCTTAAAGTTCCCTCTAATGAAGCCTTATAGAACCTGTGAAGGATCCCTGTAAGAAAGCCCTTATAAAACCCTTCAGCGGAACCCTTATAGAACCCCTATAAGTCGTAACCATAAGACCTCCATTAAAGGAGCCCTTACTTATAGAACCTCACAGATCCCTTTAAAGGAACCCCTCTTTGAACCCTTTAAAGGAACGCCGAAATAAAAAGCCTGGGCCTTGAAACGCAAAATCGCACCCAAGCATCCCTCAAACTTGGGTACTGCCCCCACTCTGTAACAGTTAGATACCCAAAGGGTCCTATGTACCGATATAGCAGAATGTAGGGTTTCCATAGTTAGAATATGCTATTTATGAATTAGGGAAGTATTCCCCGTAACAGTACATAGGACCCTGTGGGATAATATTGATAGTTTACTTCTTCCAAGCCCTAAGCCCTCAAACCTGACGTAGACTGTTACAGAATAACCGGTCCAAAACTGCGTAGGCGATTCCGATCGCGTGGACTTTCCCTCTGAAGGACCGGGGTCTTGGGTTTCGGTTAATAGCGGGACTTATAAGCGTACTACAATAGGTTTTAGTGTTCCTTGACCCTAGGGATCTAAGAACTCATATATTAAGGTTTTTGCGCCCAAAGACCATACTATATAAGGCTTTTGGGCTATGTTGATCACTAGGTTTAGAGGGATCAAGAAGGGCACCAAGGGTTTTCGAGCTCGCATTAACGATGCTACAAAGGTACTAGAGGTTCCAGGTGCCTTTGGATGAGTGTGTCAGGGTTCTACGCGGGGCTGAGGGTTTAGGGTATGGGGGTTTAGGGAGGGTTTACAACACAAATTTGCCTCAACCCAAAACCCTTCAAGGGCCACACAGAATCGTTAAAGTATGCCTTAAGGCTTGTAGAGTTTAGGAGCAGAGAGTTAAAAGAAGGAAGGCTTAACAATTTCAGGTTTTGGGGCTTGGGGCTCCTGTCTAAACCATAAACCTTAAACCCCAAACCCTAAACCTTAAACCCTAAACCACACCCCCCAAAAACACAAAACCAAGGCACAAAAACAAATGCAGCAAAACCAAACAAACAAAAAAGCACCCAACAGCAAACAAAACACACACACACACACACGCACACAAAACCCTGAACCGTAAACCCTAAACCCTGAACCCTGAATCCTAGACCGTAAACCCTAAACCCTGAACCCTGAATCCTAGACCGCAAACCCTAAACCCTGAACCCTGAATCCTAGACCGCAAACCCTAAACCCTGAACCCTGAACCCTAAAGCCCGGAGACAAGGACGTGAGCCTGGTACAGGCCTGGCTCCTGGCCCGGGGTGGAAGTGAGAACCCGAGGCCGGCTCTTGCCGCCCCCGGCTGGTGTTTAGGGGTTTGTAGGGGTTTAGGGCCGTTTAGGGCTGTTTAGGGCTTTAGGGTTGAGGGGTTTAGGGGTTTAGGGTTCAGGGTTTAGGGGTTCAGGGTTTAGTGGTTTAGGGTTTTGGGGTTTAGGGTTGAGGGTCTGAGGTTTAGGGTTTTGGGGGTCAGGGTTTAGGGGTTTAGGGTTTAGGTGTTTAGGGTTCGGGAATGGGGCAATGGATCCCTATAGTAGTCCTTGCCCGAGAGCAGTCCCCACAATTCATTCCCCCATGACCCTGCAAAGCACCAGGCAGTCGCAGACTTCGTGGTTTCAGGGGTCTCCACAGTTCGGAGGTTTCGGGTCTCGGGTTTGGGTTCCTTTAACGGGATCTATATACAGGTTCTACAAAGGGACAGGGTAGAATAGGGTTTGGGGTTTAACTTGGCGTTTAAGGGTTTTCGGTTTAGTTAGGCTCAGGGTTTAGGGGTTTAGGGGGCTCCTAAGGGTCCATGTGCCCATATAGAATATACTTTGGGACATTGAAGTACCTTAAGGACCGCTGCAAGTTCAGCTACATACCGTTTCGGTAGACGGACCCAAATTTTTTAGTGAAAAGATCAGGGGACAAGTAAGTACCATGGCAAAAAGCAGGATAACTGCATTCAGGGTACTTATAACTCTGTTTCTAACCCACTTACGAAGTCCCCTTCCGCTTGTCATGTCTAGGGGTCTAATGGGTTTGGGCATTGGGGTTTTGCAGGAGTCTTTGAAAATCTCTGTCTTATGAGGGCTGCTAGAAAATTCTAACAAGTTTTGGTGAACCCCTGCACGTCTTGAACAAATTTCATCGAGCCCTTGCAAACCACGAACCCTGAACGCTAAACCCTCAACCCCAAACCCCTTTCAACCATAAACCCCGAACCCCAAACCCCCCTGAACCATAAACCCAAAAAGCCCAAACCCCAAACCCTGAAAACCCCAAACCCTAAACACCAAACCCCAAACCCTAAAACCCCAAACCCCAAACCCTAAAAGCCCAAATCCTAAACCCCAAACCCTTAACCCTGAAAACCCAAACCATTTTTCCGCCCAACCCCAAACCCTAAACCCCAAACCCTAAACCTCAAACCCTGAGCCCCAAACCCTAAAAGCCCAAACCCTAAACCCCAAACCCTAAACCCCAAACCCCAAACCTTAAAACCTCCAGCAGCCGACCAGGCTGTTGCTGCCCGAGTGGCTGGAGGATCTGTATCAGCCCTCTTCGCGCCAGACGAACGAGGCGACACGGTTTAGGGTATAGGGTTTAGGGTTTAGGGTCAGGGTGTCTTCTTACAAAGCAAATAATGCAGGGGCCTTAATAATTCGAATAGGGTTTTGGACTATTATACAATAAGTATAATAAACCCCAAAATAATATTGATATTTATTTAGGCCCCTATATTACACGAATTTGGGGCATGAGGGCATAGTCTTTTAAAAGAACCCTAAACCCTAAACCCTAAACCCTATAAACCCTAAACCCTAAACCCTATAAACCCTATAAACCCTAAACCCTAAACCCTAAACCCTAAACCCTAAGACCCCTCAGCCCCCTCAGCCTGTGGCGGGCTGTTCGGGAGTTCAGGCTTCATGTGCTGTTGTTCTAGGACCCAGAGTAGGCCCTTATTCCCTCCTTGTACCTTCAAATAGGGGTAGATGGTGCCAAATAAGGGGCATTTAGGGTCTAATAGAGGGTAGATGGACCCAGAGTAGGCCCTTATTCCCTTTTTTAAGGTTTCGGTTCTTTTATAACACCCTTTTAACTCAAAAAGGGCACCCTTTTTATTCCTAGGTTACTCTTGGGTCTAGTGTTTGATCTGCTTTGTAGGTTTTTCCGGGCGCGGTTTAGGGTGTGGCCGATTGTTTAGCCGAAGGCCCCCGCTTATATGTAGCCCAGAGGGTCCAAGTACCCAAATAGTAGGGTGTTAGGGCCCAAAATCCATACTCTGAATGGTTTTTGGAGCCTGAAACCCTACTATTTGGGTACTTGGACCCTTAGGGTAGCAGTAACCGAATTAGCAGATACCTGCAAATTCCCTTGAAACGGTGGCACGTTCGGGGTGAAAGCTTCTAGGGTCTGAGCCGAAGGTTAGTTCACGGTTATTATATACTTTAAAGTAGTCCCTGGTCAGGTACTTTCGGGCCTAAGTATATACGATTTGGGCACATGGATCCTTAGGGTTAGGGCTCAGGGCTTTCGTTTGTAGTCAGACGTGTCCTGCTAAGTACAGCAGAGTCTAGGGTTCGTTTTGTAGCCAATTAGATGCGACAGTTTCAAGACATTCGTAAGTTTTGCTAAGCAAGCTTCCCTAAGCTATGGGGTGCAGGAATTGGTAAATTCCTAATGGAGGTCTGGGTTACTAAATCCTAAACCCAAAACATTTGGGGGTTGAGGGTTTAGTGGTCCTAGGGTTATTGCAGGAAGGAGTGAGGTTGAGGATGTAGGAATAGACACATGGGAGTTTCCCAAAAATAGGGGACCCTTATAGCGCCCTAAATAGTAGGATCCTGATTATAAAGACCCCAAAATAAGGTTCCCCTAATTTTCGGAAACTCCCACATGCAGGCACAAAGGAGAATCTGCAACCGGGAAGCCTTCACATCCGCACACAAGCCCTTCAGCCATCAACCGTTAAAACACATCAAGGACCTGAAAAGGCTTGCAAGCAACTGAAGCTTTAGAGACCACCCCGAAGCCCTCACAGAACCCTAACAGACTCTTCTAGGACCCTCACAAAGTCTGAATACAACCCCACGGGAAGGGTCTAGGGTGTAGGGTTTAGGGCCCCAATAGAGTCCTAGCAGAACCCTTGCGCAGTCTTATTAATCCCCGACAGTGAAGGAGCCTAAACCCTAAACCCCAAGCAACCCCAAAAAAGCCAAAGTGTGGACCGGAAACCCTAAACCCTCATGTTCCAATTAACCAAAGGCTCCATGTACCCATATAGTAGATACTTAGGCCTTAAAGTACCTATACAGCAACCCTTTTAAGGCTTAAGTATCTACTATACAGGTACATGGAGCCTAAACCCTAAACCCCAAACCCTAAACCCTAAACCATGCCACTATGGGCTGTTAGACCTTATGGGTGCCTTAATCTACCCTTATTAGGGTCCTAATAGGGATCTTTAGGGTCTAATAGCCCATAGTGGTGGAGCCTTTGGGTTAGTACGGCCCCGCAAATGTAGGCGCCGACCCCTGAGCCGACTTTCTTCCGGGAGCCGGTGGCCGAGGAGAGCCATAGTCCAGGTTTTGGGTGTTTTAGCGGTTTAGGGTTTAGGGTTTAGGGTTTGGTGTCCAGGGTTTCGGGCTTGGGGTTTAGGATTTGGGGTTTAGGGTTTAGAGTTTAGGGTTTCGGTTCGTTAGGAGGTTTTGGTTTACAGTTTTCTATACTTTAGGGTCCTGTTCAACGCCACAAATTTCTTGCTAGTTTGAAAATCTGCGTTTTGTTTGTGGGATTGCTTGCGATTTTCTGAGGTGCGTATCGAGATTCTTGACGGGCCCGCGGAGGGCTTCATAGAGTTCACGTGCTTCGCCGCGCTGTTTCTAAGCCTACGCCGAGGCCACACACGCTCAACCTTCAAGCATGTTTTTTATTTAGTCCTTTGGCTTGGAGTTCCCTAACTAGAGAGCCGGCAGGCTCCGTACATACGGAGAGCATCAGTTACCTAAACCCTCCCCAGGAAAGCATGTACTACAAAAACCCTGGAGAAGCCTCGCAGAACGCTGCGAAGCTGTAAAAAGGTGGGGTGCAAGTGCGAATAAGAACTATAAAGAACTTGTAGCAAGTTCAACCCTGAACATGTATCTTTCAAGCGCAAGCCTTTTAAGCCACTAAGGGAACCCTTTCGCAACTAAACGAAACCTCAATCCTCAACTTTAAACACTATACTATTTGGTTTGATGTTTTGGAGTTTCGGGATTTAGGTTTTACAGTCCGGGGTTGTGGGCATGGCATGCTGAGTTTTAGCTTATCTTCTAATCGTTCGGGAAACAGTCAGTAGAAACCCTATCACCCGCTTCTAAACGCTAAAACCCTAAACGCAAAACCCAAAGCCTTAAGCCCCTAAACCCCAAACCCTAAACCCTAAACCCAAAGCCTTATATGCCCCTAAACCTTAAACCCTCAACTCTCTCGTAAATGCCAAGCGCGGTCGAGGAGCTTTTGCCTTACCAGCGGACCGGCATTGAGCTGCTGGGCTGACCGATGTACTGGGCCGTTTAGGGCTTATAGAGTTTTAGGGGTTTAGGGTTTATAGAGTTTGGGGTTTACAGAGTCCTATAGGGGTTTAAGGTTCAAGGAAAGATTTCGACAACAAACATACATAGATTTATGGTATACGACAAGTTATGAATGAAGCATACCCGTCTGTGTGTGTTCACTATATCGTTGCCGCTGCCAATCGCTCGCATCACTTTCCCAGAATTCGAGGAAGCCTCGCAAATGCGAGCCTGAACCGGTACTCCAACCGAAGCACAGCCATTTTAATGTAGATCCCTGATCGGCAAGCGCTCTTTCGTCACTGGCCTCAACATGATTCGGGTCCCTGTCATGATCCTTGTGAAAGAGATGGGTAAAGCGGCTCAAGACAATCCCCCTGCCCTCCTGTGGAAACCTGAACCCTAAATCGTGGGGACATTGTTCCGCAGCAGCCCCTCATATGGGAGTTTCCGAAAATTAGGGGTACCTTATTTTGGGGTCCATATAATAAGGATCCTACTATTTAGGGTACTATATCATGGTCGCCTCAACGAGTTGGTGCTTCGATGTTTCTTGTTTTCGCTCAGCCGAGGTTTGGCATACGTCGACAAGGTCGACTGCTGCTGGCCGACGACATGGGATTGGGTAAGACGGCCCCTCTCCTTTCACGCTCCGGGTTTAGGACGTAGGGGTTTTCTGGCTTTGTAGGGTTTACGGGAACCCGCCAAAAGTACCGAGGTTCGGGAGTTGACGCTCCAGGCCCTTTACTCAGGGTCCAGCGTTGACGGTTGAGGGCCAGGGTGAGTTTAGGGTTTAGGGTCTAAAGATTTTTTCCCCAGTAGTACTTTTTTGCACTGTTTTTTTGGTGTCTCCTTGTTAATTGAAACCGAATACTATGAACAAGGGTCCCGTATGATTATTGCTGCTACTACTACTACTACTACTACTACTACTACCCGAGCCATTTTAAATCAGAACTCCCTATTACCCAAGGCCCTCGCGCAACCCTTGTATGGCAGCTAAGCCTGTCTAACAGTAGAGCATGTCTAACAGCCAACCCAGTCTAACAGCAAAGCCCCTCTGTAACAGTAAAGCCTGCGTGGCAAGAAACCTTCCCAATCACACACCCCGCCACCCCTCACCAGTCCCAAGCCCCCCCCAAACCAAGCCAAACCATTTTAAATCAGAAGTCCCTTTCCACCCAAGGCCCTCTTGGAACCCTTGTGTAGCAGCTAAGCCTGTCTAAAAGCAGAGCTTGTCTGACAGCTAACCCTGTCTAACAGCAAAGCCCCCCCTGTAACCGTAAAGCCTGTGTAGCAAGAACCCTTCCCAAGACATAACATGCTCTTCCACATGGTCTTCCACTGGGGCTTTTCCTGTCGTCAGAAAGCATAAAAGACCACTGAAGGCGAAAATGACCACTAAAGGCCAAAAGGTACCAAAAAGCCAAAATGTAGGAACTTCACACAGGCGGCGTCGGCGTTGGCCCCCTACTCCTACTACTACTACTACTGCTACTACTACTACTACTACCACTACTACTACTGCTGCTACTGCTACTACTACTACTACTACTACTACTACTACTACTACTACTACTACTACTACTACTACTACTACTACTACTACTACTACTACTCTTATTTTTGTCACTTCTACTGTTTTGTTAGTATTGTTAGTACTATTAGCATTATTAGTAATCTTTGTATTACCATTACGATACTGCATGTTGTGATTGTTCTGATTACGATTATCCTTGTTGGTTTCCTGTTTTAGTATCAAGGGGTTACCGGAAAGCCGTATTGTGGGCTTGAACTTACGACCTCGACAGGTTTGAGGGTGGGTCCAATGCGCGGGCCTCAACAATGACCAATACTATTCTGGGGTTTCTTTTTTACATTTTTAGTTTAATTGATCCCAAAACCCTATTGAAATTGTTACGGCCCCCGATATTAGGGCTTGGGCATGCCACCCCCCCAAGTCCTTTTTAATCGAGGCGTTACGGTCCGTACCAGTGGGTATATAGGTTATGTTTAGGCTCTAGTAAGGGGGTTAATTGGGAGGTGCTCGTGGGGCCCAGGTTTCGGTTAACTTCCTCGGGGGTCAAGTTTGTGATGCCAGCACATCACAGCCGCCTCTCAAATCCACGAAGCTTCACCCAAGCTTCAGTCTAAGCCCTTAGTTTGGGTGCTTCGTCGTGTGTTTTTGGGATAGTCTGAACCCCAGGGTTGTTCATCGTATCTTTTTTTGGGGGGTCATTCGGACGTATGACCGAAACGCCTTGTCCCCAAAGCCCAGGTGCAGGCGATTGGCATCTTGAAGCAATTTCAATGCCAGGACTCGGTCTGGGAACCGCTTTCAACCCTAAAGGCCTAGGCCTAAACCTTATAAGCCTAAACCCATGAAGCAGTTTCGGCTTTGGTTCCGCGTTGGGGGATGACTCTGCGTCCCTCAGGCCCCGAACCTTCGGACTGGGCCCAGACGCCGGTAGAACCCTAAGACTTTACACGCTTGCGGGAACCTAAGAAACCTAATCAGGGCTGTTAGAGGAAATCACGATAAGGAGCCCTGAAAAGGTAGGTCTCTTAGGGTCCAGGTATGTGGGGAAAGCCTTAAAAGCCCAGAGGTTGAAACTCTAAAACCCGAAAATGGGGTGTTCTTGAGGAATGATTACTTTCTTCTGCAAAGCCACACAACCAGAGACTATTCAACCTATTATGTTGATCTTGGGTCACAAGGTTTCATGGTAATCTTAGGTAGTTTGAGGGAGACCCTTAAACGGGACCCTTCTTAACCTTACTTCTGGCTCTCCAATATTGACATTGAGAGGGTTTGTGTCCCCAAGGGTGCCCTAATCTTAACTCCTAACCCGTATAATCCCTAATCCCTAAACCCGAAACCTGTGGACGTACGTAGGTCATCACACATCACACATCAAACAAACCGAAACCCTAAACCCTATAAGCCCTAAAACCTAAACCGCAATCCTAACTCCTAGGTAAAGCCCCACACCCTCGAGGACCCGATCCTAGTGGTGGCTCCGAGCTCCCTACGTGGGGCGACCTGGCTTCATCTAATGTGGGGGCCTTGATGGTTAGACTATAGGGTTTAGGGTTCCTTTTTGAAAGGGTCTTCAGGGGCTTACTATACAGAAGGGATGCTACAAGGGTACCCTGATGTAGGGGCTTTAATAATTAGAGTAGGGCTTCCTTTAGAGAGTTCTATATCAGGGTTACTACAAGGGACACCAGAAGGGTACTATAGTGTAGGGGCCTTAAGAATCAGACTATGGTTTGGGGGTCTTAAGAATCAGACTGGGGTTTGGGGGTATCTTATACCATAATTACAGAAAGGAACGCCCCCAAAAACCCTATTCTAAATTATTGAGGCTCCTACGTTATGGGACAAGCCCTGCGCTATGCCTCCGAACTTGACGCTTCAGAGCTTTAGGATGCAAGGGTTTGCGTTTTAGGGCCTCGGGCCTCAGATGTTGACAAATTCTTAATATTTTAGTCTTCAAGTTGTTCCGGGTTGTTACTGTATCTTCGGGTGATTACATATCACATATCGCTTGTGCTTTCACTGGCCCTTACGGACAAGGAGTTTGAAAGCTTCTCGTGAGTGGGATAGTTCTTTTCCTGTGTGTCTTCGTTGGGCTTAATTAATCGCCGTCTCAGATGAGGAGCATTAACCTTATGACCCCAACTACCCGTTAAGGACTATAAGGGCTCTATGAAAGGGTATTCGGGGGGTCCTGGATGACTCCAAACCCTGAACCGCCGAAGGTTTGGCTCCAGCAACTCCGGCGATGGGCCGGCGTGGATCCTGCGAAGGCATTTTCTCTTTTAGCGATTCAGAGCTGTGGGGTTTATTAGGGTAGGGGAGGGAGGGTTGGGGTCTAGATGTTAAGGGATCAGAGTGATCTTGGATTGAAGGGGTGGTTCGTGTGAGATGTTATTCTTTGTGTGCAACCCCCTGCTTTTTTACATATGGATATACGTAAACTGAAACCCGTGCCAGGTGTGCTTCGGTTTCGTCATGTGCAGATGGTGAGGGCAAAGGAAGCCTGAAGAAACCTACCTAGTAATAGCCATAATATACCATCAGAATACACTAATATATTCTGGAGATACTATATTAATACGATAAAATCTTATGAATATATTCTCATAATACTAGAGTTTACTATATTATGAATATACTATCATAGTACCTTCAATATACTATGATTATGTAGTCTTACTATACCGGAAATCCTGCTCCGGCAGACCCAGAGAGCGAGGTGGAGGCGGATGTTGTGCAGTGTTCTAGACTGGGTTTAGGGTTTAGGGTGGACTGGGAGTTGCAAGTTTAGTTCTTACCTAGAGGATCATGGGACTTAATGAGGGTCATAAGTATATACCTTAATGTACCTAAATAAGTTTATATGTAATTAGAACTGTAGTTACTTTACTTATAACCCCAATTACTAAGTCCCATGACCCTTTAAGTAGGACCTCAAGGATATGATTTTAGCGCTTAAAGTTTAAAGGGTTGAGGGGTTTCAGGTCTGGCGCTGAAGGGTTCAGAGCTTCGCTGATTGAGCGCGGTCCCGCGCCTTTGTGTGACTGGCATGCGGGGCTAAGTTCATAACTAGTTCTCAACTTCATTTACGTTTGCTATTCTTGGGTCGCGGATTCAAGTTTGAGACGACACGCCCAAAGGCTTGTTCCCGCTCGAACTCAGCGCTGTAAACTTTGCAAGCCTGATAGCCACCTGACAGGGACGAGTACACTGACTCTGAGCTGGTGCGGGAAGATGTGCTATCGGGCTGTAACTTTGAGTTGTCTGACACGGGCGCCCAAAGTGACATTGTCCAGAAGGAGAGCTCCGACGATTCCGAGTGCCCGGATGAAAAATCTCTATGGCCCTACTCCCTGGAACCCCTGAGCCCTGAAGACCCTAAAACCCTACATCCTGGAACCCTAAACCCCAAACCCCCTGAAGACCCTAAAACCCTACATCCTGGAACCCTAATCCCCAAACCCCCTGAAGACCCTAAAACCCTACATCCTGGAACCCTAATCCCCAAACCCCCTGAAGACCCTAAAACCCTACACCCTGGAACCCTAATCCCCAAACCCCCTGAAGACCCTAAAACCCTACATCCTGGAACCCTCATCCCCAAACCCCCTGAAGACCCTAAAACCCTACACCCTGGAACCCTAAACCCCAAACCCCCTGAAGACCCTAAAACCCTACACCCTGGAACCCTAAACCCTAAACCCTAAACCCCTAAACCCTAAACCCTAAACCCTAAACCCTAAACCCTAAACCCTAAACCCTAAACCCTAAACCCCTAAACCCTAAACCCTAAACCCCTAAACCCTAAAAATCGCCAAGTCCATCAGCGCAGAAGCTCAACAGTTTCCTTCTCCCCCGGAACCCCAAAGCCCAAAGCTTCACCTGTGGATCCTACACCCTACTGTCCCGAACTGTCCTATGTATCGATATAGTAGAATGTAGGATTTCCATATTAGAAATTACTATTATGATTCAATCTTTAAGGCTCTTGGAGACTTTATGTTACTTTGTTCCTTTTTTGGTTCCGGTCTTCTTTTATAGGGGTCTCCGAAAAAGTAGTTTTTTGCTTACCTTCCAAGGGGAGTAGAGCAATGACTGAGGGAAGTATTCCCCACAACAGTACATTGGACCCTTCGGAATGATTCAAGGGCCATACCCCACACTTAAGGGGTCGTAACCTACTTTGTTGGGTCTGGGCGGTCAGGTAAACCCAACTTAACGGCTCATGGGTGAAACTTGTATACACTGAATCTGTCCCCGAAGCAGGTGCAGGTCATCTACTCTGGCAGCACGCCTCTTGATCCTGATGCGTCCTGGGTCATCGTGTCGTATGCATTACTGGTCAGGCGGGTTGGGAAGCTGTTTGGCCATTCTGAGTGGCCTTTATGTGTTCGTTTTGGGGTCCTACGGAGGTGAGAGTTGAGGATTTAAGGCCCCCGAACAGACGCTTGATACAAGCGTAGAATTCACTGCTTCACAGGAGCGGAAGAACCTTATAAAGTGTCCATGCGCCCAAACAGTATATACCTTGGCCTTAAAGTATCCAGATAGGGACTGCTTTAAAGCCATGGTATATACGATTTGGATACCTGGCCCTTAGGGGAACATTAAGGGAGTTCAGGGTTTCGGGTTTTGTTGGGTCTTGGGGCTTGGCCGTTCAGGGTTTCGGGTGTATAGCACACGTCATCAGGAATTGTAATTCTACGCCGTCCCAAGCCTCAATCCCAGAACATCGCCGGCTACTACATAAGTAATAAGCTGCTGCACCCTAAACGCTTAAATGCCTCAGCCCTGAAAACCGATCCTGAAACCAAACCGAACCCTGAACCCTGAAAGCCCCGCATCCAAAAATCCCGTTGCAAAAACCCGACAGGACACGAAAAGTCATGCACAACAAGTCCCAACAACCCTCAAGAAGACCTTACAACACCAACCGAGCAGACCCCAAGCCTCAATGAAAGCAGGCAAAAGCATCTTTTGCGAGATGCGCGCGGTCAGCCCTACCGGTTGGTGGTCTGTGACGAGCGCCCCGTGAAGAAGGATTTTGGTTTGAGGGGCTAAGGTTCAGGGCTTGAGGGTTTAAGCGCAGGTGCTGAGTTTCGTGTGGCAAGATGTGGGCTCGGGGTCTAAGGATGTGCAACCTAGTAGTAGAGTAGGTAACCTTTAACCTTTTGTGGGTAGTATAGTCTCTATATATACTCACCATATACCCTAAAAGGTTAACCTTAAGTTCCCCATGATACCCGACAAGTAGGTTAAAGGGCCAGGATCTTAAAACCCTAGAGCGTCATATGAAGGTAGATGAAGGTAGGGATCCTATGCTTGGCGTAGCAGGGTTCCTTATCTTAATCTAGGATGCCCAGTAGTACCCTTATTCCCCTTTTGTAGTTCTAGGTTCCTTATAAAGTTACCCAATACCAAAAAGGGAGCCCTTTTTATTCCCAGGTTACTGTGCATCCTAGTAAACGGGAGACCAGAAACCCGAGCAATCTCAACCTGTTCGTTTGAAGCCCAGGGGATTCGCTTCGAAATCGTAACTTACCTGTGGTTCCCACCTTCTTAAAGGGAACTGCAGAAAGTTGGAATATGGATTAATGGTAGGATCCCCTATAATTTACCTTAAATTACGATAATGATATTCCAACTTTCTGGCTTCTACTGTAGCCCTAACCCTAAGTTATAGAAGGATCCCTAATATGATTTAAGTATATTCCTTAATTAAGGGGTTTTGGAGTCTCTGGGTGAAACCCTAAACCCCTAAACCCTAAACCCTAAACCCCTAAACCCTAAACCCTAAACCCCTAAACCCTAAACCCTAAACCCCTAAACCCTAAACCCTAAACCCCTAAACCCATAAACCCTAAACCCTAAACCCCCCTAAACCCTAAACCAAACCCTAAACCCTAAACCCCTAAACCCTAAACCCTAAACCCTAAACCCCTAAACCCTAAACCCTAAACCCTAAACCCTAATCTTTCTTACAGCGCCGGCCGTCGGACCCCAGGTTCCGGTTATTTGGGTTGGTCTCTGGAGCCTCTGACTCACTGCTTCTGGGCCTCGGGTTCAGGGCTCCTTTAAGGAATACTGCAAGGGTTCCTTTAAGGGATCTATAGGGTTTAGGGGTTTAAGGTTTAAGGTTTGGGGGTTTATAGGGTTTAGCTTTAGAAGTTTATATGCAGGCTGCAGCGGCTGCAGGTGTTAGCAGCGACATTCGTCCTCATCATCGTAGACATCCCTGTCGTCAGACTTAGTGCCACTACCCTTCCTAATCCTGCTGCACAGGAATATCATCGTCATCATCATCATCATCATCATGATCTGATGGTTTGCCATCCGTGCAAACACTATTTTCATCATATCCACCGGTTGGTGATTTCATCTTGAATGGTCTTCACGACAGCTACGACTACCACCACCACGACTACTACTGCTACTGCTGCCTATTTCACACTGGATCCCAGCCTCCTAACCCAAAGGCTCCATGTACCCATATAGTAGATACTTAGGCCTTAAAGTACCTATATAGGGACCCCTTTAAGGCTTAAGTATCTACTATACAGGTACATGGAGCCTTTGGGTAAACCTAGTACCATGCAGCATCCGCAAATCACATGGGTCGGCTTCGGGGAGGTGCCATTACGTCAAGAATCCGGATGCCAAGCGGTCGCGTGCGGTATACACCGTGGCAGAGGCGCTCCTGGAGTTAGAGTGTGGGACGAGATCTTCGGTCTAGGGGTGAAGGTTTAGGGTTGAGGGTTGGAGTTTAGGGTTTAGCGGTTTAGGGTTAGGGTGTAGTAAGTTTAGGGGCCTAGGCCTAGGCTTCAGGTTATGGGGGTTTGAGTTCAGTGGTAGTTGGTGGGTTTACGGTCTGAGGCTTACGGCCACATGGTTTGGCTTGATGGATTCCCGGCATCTGGTCCACATGAAGGCAACGAGCTCCGCACCTCCCTGTCTGTAATATAGGGGCCTTATAATCTATAAGTAAAATAGGGTTTTGGGGCCCATTATTTCTATAAGTAGAATAAGGAGCCCCAAAAATCGTATAGGTAATTATTTAGGCCGTTCTATTAATCGTACGCTTAGCTGGGCTTCGTGAAGCATTCGGCATCAGTAAGTCGGGGCATGTGAGAGCGTCGCTGTCGCGTAACACAGACCTGAACCCAGGGACGAACGTTCGAGTGGGGTTTGGGATGCAGGAGGTTGGGTTTACGACTTGTGTGCTGCAACACTTTGCTACCGGAGGTCCTGTCGAGTTGTGTCTCGTGGCTTCTGGTGATTGGTGCTTCCTCCCCCTGAACCCTAAACCCGAAAGCGTAACCCCAAGACTCTAAGCCCTGAACCCGAAAGCTTAGCCCCAAAACTCTAAACCCTAAACCCGAAAGCAAAAGTCCAAGCCATGAAACCTATCGGCCTAAATCCAGAAGCCACAACTTGGATTGGGGTTTCAGGCCGACAAGATGCAAAGGTTTACTTCCAGACAGCTGGGAGGACCTGCAAAGTAGATCCCGAATCCCCAATCTGGGACTCGAAGCTACTCAACGATAGTTTACGGGAGACCCCGGATCTACTTTTCGGATCCTCCCAGGCGTTTTAGGTACTACATACCGAGAACATTGTAGCTAAGTCACTGAGACTATTCTGAAGTCGTGACCCCATCAGGGATTGAGGATGCGTTAATCCTAAACCCGAAAGCGAGCCTAAACCTTGCAAGGAACCAGGCACCCCCAAATACCCTGTAATAGAGCCCTATGGTCCTTAGTAGAGGTATTCGGGATATTATAGAGGGTACTTGGAGGTTCATGGGTAGTTATGAATGGAGCTATAAGTCCCCTCATATGGGTTATAAGGAAAGTTACCCTACTTATAACTACCCATGAACCTCCAAGTAGACCCTAGACCCTATACCCTTATGTACGTAAAACCTTTATGCTCGATCTGGCGGATGCCTTTCTTGTCTACAAGACTATTTACCGGATTTGAACTTGTAATATTTTCGAAAATTTTCAATAAGGCAAATTTTAAGCAAATTGAATATTTTTTATTTTTTAAATTTTGTAATACGGAAACTCAAAAAAATCGAGGACCTGGGGTCCGATCTGGAGTTTTCAAAACGATTTGCATTTCAAACAAAATTAAAAATTTCAAAAATAAACAAAACTAGAAATATTTTGTTGTTTTGAGTTTTACTTTTTTAAGTTTTCAATAAGGAAAATATTAAAAACAATGAATATTGTTTTTTTAAAAAACATTCTTTAATAAGGAAAGTTTTGAACAAATAGAAAAAAATCGAGGTCCTGGAGTCCGATCTGGAGTTTTCAGAGCGATTTGATTTCATTTTTAAAAATTTGAAAATTTACAAAAAATGCAAAACAATATATTTAGAATTTTTGAAATTTTTAAATTGTTTACAATTTTCCGACATGCTTCTGGCCGGAAGCTACAGTCAAGACATTGAGAGCAAAGCAACAGCAAAGTCACACTGCTGCCCAGGCCCGGAAGCCGGCCTGGCGCTCGTTCAGTGCAGCGGTGTGCTACACACGCACACGCAGACTCAGACGCACACGCACACACGCAAGGTCTAGTTCACCGAGCAACCGTTGCGTTGTCAAAAGGTGATCCGGAGCTGTCGTGTATCAATGAGCTGACAGCCTTTTATCAGAAATAGCAGCCTGGGGCAGCTTGGGGTTCTTCGACTCCGAAATAGAGGCCGACAGGGCATTCCAACTGTTCCGATTGTTTTGGGTGAACTTAGGTGATTCAGGGTGACTTTCGGTGCATCTCCATGCCTATGTAAAATTTGCGTTTCTGACCAAAGAGCTGCCGGGCCTTTGTGCAGAGGTTCGGTAGGCCGCCACGAAGGTTCCACGAGGGTGCCAGGGCCACGAAGTCCCACCAACCCCGTCCGAGATTCCACGAAGCCCCACGAAGGTCCCACGAAGGCCCCACGAAGCCCCACGATTGTGAGCCTCAAACAGGAATCCTAGTTGGAATGGCTAGTTTGGCAAATTTCACGAAAAACCGTAAATTGCTTTAAATGTCGAAAATGCTTAAAGTTCCGGTCTCGGACCCTACGGGATTGTCTACAAATGCCCCAGCACTTTCTGGGGCCTTCAGCTCCTTGGATGCGTCCTAAACCCCAAAACCTTCTCGTTGGTCCCCGTCAACACCGCCCTGCCGTGTTATACTACTTCGAATTTGGTTGATAAATGCCTGCGCAAGCAATTCCAGTGCAGCAACTTCATAGGGTTGTATGATTGCTTTGCAGAGGCATGGGTTCATCGTCCCGGAACCGAGCCCATATACAGGCCCCGGTAGGAATGGCCACCACAATCAGTTCCGAAGACGGACGAACTTGGACAACTCATCGACGCAGACGGCTGTGTGCACATAGAGTGAGTGCGGTCGATGCTTGCGGTGGGGGTTCCTGAAATATTTAGAGTATAGCGGGCCCCAAAGCCCTATTCTAATTGGTTATGAAGACCCTTACATTGCTTGAGTGTTTTCTTGAGGAGCATCTGTCGCAAGCACAGCTGCAAGCGTGTCAGAAGGCTTGAGCCAATTTTCGCCATCCGTGCTACAAGTATAGAAAACTTGGCCGATGAAAAGTACTGGCAGAGGGCGGTTGTCAAATAGAGCGTAAAGGTTCAACCCACATACCCTTATAGATTCCCTATGGTTCCCTTTAAAAGGACCCTTCAAGGAACCCTTATAACTACCCATGAACCTTCAAGTAGTTGGGGGGGTCTAGGAAGCGAAATTCCTCATCCTCATCAGCGGCACGCCGGTGTTGAACTCGGCGATGGAGTTGCTACCCAGCTGCGTTTGTCCGGTCTAGGGAGTCTAGGTTTAGGTTTTAGGGTTTAGGGGTCCATGTCCGATGCCCCTAAACCCGAAACCCCTAGACCCTAAACCCTAAAGCCTAAAGCCCTAAACCCCTAAGCCCTAAACCTTAAGTGCAGCGATATGCCAGGGTTATCTGCGGCAAGGTGATCAAGGGCACGTCCTCTTGGATTGAGGCGGTCCCTCGCCTTGCCCGGAGCTGTCAGCCGATGGCGATCGCTATGTTGTCTTGCAGCACCTTTGGAAGAGCCCCTAAACCCCAAACCCCAAATCCTAAACCCCCAAAAAACAAGGCCCAGAAGCAGGCCCCCAAACTCCTAAACCCTATAAACCCCCAAACCTTAAACCCTAAACCCCTAAACCCTATAGATCCCTTAAAGGAACCCTTACAGTATTCCTTAAAGGAACCCTGAACCCCAGGCCCAGAAGCAATGAGTCAGAGGCTCCAGAAATCGCACTGGCTCATAGGCCCCGGCCCCCTTCTCTGACTTTAGGGACCCAAAAAAGCACATAAGCATAAACATTTTATAGGGATATCCCTACCTTGTTGGGCTTCATTATAAGGGGGTTGGTATGGGATATCCCTATCCTAATTTTTGCTTATGTGCTTTTTGGGGGTCCTAGACTTGGGAGCCTCTGCAATTTAGGGTTTAGGGGTCCAGGGATTTAGGGTTTAGGGGTTTAGGGTTTAAAGGTTTAGGGTTTAGGACTTAGGGTTTATAAAGGTTTAGGCTTAGGGTTTAGCAACCCCCTTATGGGATCTCCCTTTTTGATCCTGTCAGGTGTCTGGGTAGGGATTTGTTTTCCTTGGTTGTGATAACACTACCTCAGCCCTACAAACCCGAAACCCTAAACCCTCACCCTACCTCTAAGCCCACCTAGGCCCTAGAAGCCCGAAACCCTAGCCGCCCCACAGCCTAGCTAACTCCCAAGCCTGAACTCGCAAAGCCTAGCTTGCCGCCAAGCCTAACTGTTTAGGGTTTAGGGGTTTGCGGTTTAGGGTTTAACTAGGTTCCTGCGTAGTACCTTTGTGCACTTTCTACCTCAGGGTTCCTTGAACCGAAGTATATTAGGAAACAAGGGTACGCTTCTTAGAAAGGGGCTATTCAGGAACCTAGTATAGCAGTCTCTAAACCCTAAACCCTTATAGTACCGTTATAGATTCCTTTAAAGGAACTCTTATAATCCCGTTTAAAGGGGCACTCAGGAACCTAGCTAAACTTTATAGGGTTTAGGGCTCAGGCTCTATGGCTCAGGGTTTGGGGTTCAGTAAGGGGGTTTTGAGCGTGCCGCTAAACTTCAGGGTTCTGGGTTCGCGGGTTCAGCATCTAAGGTTTATAGGGTTTAGGATTTACCCAAAGGCCCCAACGTAGTTCCTTTTTGGGATTCATATAACGAATCCTAGAATTATTCTCCTCAAAGCTCCCAGGTTTCCGCTTCTGCGCCTGCTGGATAGCCGTCTGCCGGACGAAAGCACATTTGGGCGTCGATACTTCAGGTGCATTAATTTGGGTAGTTCTCCAAATTAGGGTCCCTTTTAGTTTAGCGTCCTTTTTTGAAGGATGTCGTCCTATTTTGAGGACCTAGACGGGCCGTAATTTAGAGAACTACCCCTTGAAATGCTAGTAGGCTCTGGTGAACCACAGATGTCTTGCCTGGCTTCAGAGAGTTTCAAAGTCGTAGTGGAGTGACTTTGGCTAGTTTGAAACAGCGGACCTAGCTCAGGCTCGATGGTTTAGGGTTTTGGTTCTGGTTTTAGGGTTTACGGTTTAGGGTTTTGGTTTTGGGGTTTAGGGTTTACGGTTTAGGGTTTTAGTTTGGTTTTGATTTTAGGGTTTAGGGTCTACGGTTGACGATTTTAGTTTGGTTTTGGTTTTAGGGTTTAGGGATTACGGTTAAGGGTTTTAGTTTGGTTTTGGTTTTAGGGTTTAGGGTTTACGGTGTGGGTTTTGTTTGGTTTTGGTTTTAGGGGGCTTTAGTTTGGTTTTAGGGTTTAGTGTTTACGGTTTAGGGTTTTGGTTTTAGGTTTCAGGGTTTACGCTTTGGGTTTTGGGGTTTAGGGTTTGCGGTTAGGGTTGTGGTTTCGGGTTCAGGGTCAGGGCCGTGCACTGCAACCCTGAACCCAGTGAGCCACTATATAGGTTACTGGGCTGCTAAGGTACTGTATTCATGCGTACCCTTCGGCATGCCTTCACCATTACTCAGCAGGAACTATATTAAATACTATATACACTTACGAAAACCATCATTGAACCATACGGCATACACTGCTTGAGCACATGTTTCCTTAGGGATTGCAGGTCCAAGAACAACGACTTCGGAAAAAGCAAGTGGGTGGGTCCTCAGCGAGAGCTAGAGTTGCACACCTACCTCTTCCACAAGATCGGCATCCGGCGCAAGAAGGCACGGCGTAAGCTTGCCAGATGCTTTTCTATGGGCTTGTGCATCTTTGGATGGATGGCTCTGCATCCATAGTCTAGAGTCTGCAGGTCTTTTCTCGTATTGTCTTATAGATCGTATGCTCGGTTCTTCTAGCTGAGATGCTTAGTTCACGTTTCTACAATCGGACTTATACAAAGAATATGTGGGCCTCAATAAGGGTTCTTGGCGATAGTATAATGTACCACAACTACATTAGGGGCTGCAAACAAATACGACTAGCTATGCTTCCGACCCCATATGAACTTGCTCTCCTTGTTGCAACACTAGCACTTTACAGGGAAGCTCCTAAGCCCTACACCAAAAAACCTCGCGTTCTTTGGGTCGTGGAACCCCTTGGCAGGGATGCTTGGGGTTCGGTGTGCTCTGAAGGGTTTAGGGTGCAGGGTCGAGGGGTGGCCCGGCTTATATAAGAGCAAAAGTTTGGGTACTGCCCCTCACCCTGGAACAGCTGGATCATAAGTTTAAATAGAGATATATTGGGTAAATTTAGAATCGCTGTTGCAGGGTGGGGGCAGTACTCAGAAGCTTAAGCGTTTAAGGATTCGTGGGCTTTGTGCGGCTTCGGGGCTTGAGGTTTGAAGGTTTATGGTTGAGGGTTTGGGGGTTTAGAGTATGTTAAGGTTTGTGGGCCTCGGGGGCAGAGGGACTTGGGTAGTTTTGGCTTAGCTAGGTTGGATTTTGGGGCATTTTTTATTTTCCTTATTTGGGTTTAGAAGGGACCCTATATATAACTATTTTTCAGGGTGTTTAAAGGCCAACCGAGTTAACGGAGCAGGATCTATATCATGTCTGCCTGGCAACAATTATCAACAATATGCATATTTGCCGGACGACGTTCAAAGAATACACCTACCTCCCTGCCTGCCTGCTTGCAGCTCTACATCCTTACATGCCTTCAATGACCTCTCGTTCTCGTTCTCGTTCTCGTTCTCGTTCTCGTTCTCTCTCTCTCTCTCTCTCTCTCTCTCTCTCTCTCTATATATATATATATATTTATATACATGCATACCAACATACCTACACGTGAGCAAACATACTTACATACAGACAGACATAGCACACATACAGGCTTACAGACGTCCAGACACACATGCACACATGCACACATACATACACATATTCATACATACATACACAGGGGCCGAACTTAATCCTGCGACCCTGCACTTCACGCTCTACCCCTCTGCCCCGCAAACCCTCAGCCGTGACATCCCTATACCCTGAACCCATCTGACCCAAACTCAAGAACTTAACTTCGTTTTGCGGATGCATAATAGTTTCTGCTCAAAGTTCAGGTTAACTGTAAGAGTACGGGATTTCGTATGCTCACCCGAATCCTGTCATTGGTGCTTCAGCCCTATTCACTTATCCCTTTGTCCAAAATCCTGGTCACGAAACTTTGTCAGCTTCGCAACCCTAGCAGTTTGATGAAGTTTGTCCTGTCGAGCCGAGAAGCGCTGTTTAATGTTCATGAGTGCGCAAACTCAAGATTTGTTACTGCGTCCTTTAGAAACTTGACAGTAAATTCTAGGGTTCAGGGTTTATAGGGGTTAGGGGTTCGGAGTTTTGGAGGTATAATATTCCATACTCAGACCGGGAATAGGACTGGGCGACATGCTCTCTTGGGCGGTTCACCCTAGCCCTGTGATGTGCATGGGTTGAGTAATCAGAGTTGTGCAAGGACCATAACATGGTATTTCGGGCTTACGGTCTATGGTTAGGCATCCCCGTAACCCTTTATTCTGGGCCCTGAAGCCGACATGTGGCTTCACACGATTTGCTTGAGGGCCCACAACGTATACAGTTAGGTGACACACCCTTCAGTCGAAATCGTCATGCACACTGTGCGCGCGACAATTTTGCCGTTTACGCTTCATCAGTGCAGTCCTCATAGATACACTTTACCGATATTTCCTTTTGTCTTGCAGCGGTCGGATTTGGATCGCATGCTAATTCATGCTCCTGATATTATATTTTAGTATATATCATACTATACTCGTATTAATTCATAGTATACTGTACTATACTAATCTACAATCTACTCTACTAATCCCTAATCCCTGAGCTCCTGATAGTTGCAAGTTTGAGACCCGGCACAGCTCCACGAAATGCCGGGTTGGCGACATTTCGGGGAGGGTGCGTGGCCGCAAGACCTGTCGGGTTTAGGGGTTTAGGGGTCTAGGGTTTAGGGCTTTGGGGTTTAGCGGTGCAGAGTTTAAGGGCATGCACCGTGCAAGGTTGAAGGTCTAACATTGAATCTATATCAATTTCAGCAGTACAAAGGTTTCATAACACGCTATCATTTGCCACTGCTCCTTCGACATACACTGGCACTAGGATATGCCAAGAACCTTCGGGAACCCGTTCCAAACGCATCTAGCGGAACATGCCAAAGTGCACTCGACCCAAGCGCTTGAACTTCAAACGGTTACGGCCATGTGACGGGCCTGATACGGTCCGCACAAGAGCTCTTTATACAGGGTCCACACGTGTGTGTAAGCTGGTGGGCAGAATGTTTGCCAGGAGGACGTGCTGACGCAGCTACCGGCCAAGCGGCGGCAAACCATTCTGCTGAAAGAGGCCACTTGTGGTCTGAGCTGGCAGGACCAGAAAGACCGAAATTGGGTTTAGTAAACCATTAACCCTAAGCCGTGGGTTTCAGGAAGGGTTTGATACGGTTTGATAAGGATTTATGGCATTCCTGATGTTATTGACATGCAAGCCTAAATTTAATTACAAATTCTTGTTACTTGAGTTTCCGACCAATCTGTTTTATAGCAAAGCTCCTGTATAGAGGAGCAGGAGCATTATGTGAGTTTTTCCGGGTCCCTTGAGTCGAACAATGCTAGAACTGGAGATACTGACCCTCGACTCCAATGCTAAAACAGTTTCAGAAAATCAAAGGTCACCGAGAGAACATGAAAGCTGTCGGTTAAAAAAACCCTAAACCCTAAACCTCTAAACCCTAACCCTAAACCCCTAAACACCTAAACCCTAAACCCCTAAACAGCTAAACCCCTAAACACCTAAACACCTAAACCCTAAACCCCTAAACACCTAAACCCTAAACCCCTAAACCCCTAAACACCTAAACCCCTAAACCCTGGCTGATCCGCCTCCTTTGTCCTACCTCGCAGCTGCTGCCACCGAAGGGTTTAACATAGGGGGCCTTCATAATTACTTAGTAGCTGAGTGGATACACTTTGCAGTTTTTGGGATAATATTACCCCCTATAAGACTAAAAGTGTACACTTTCGGGGGCTTATGAACTCATCAACTGGGATTACCAATACTATCCTGGGGGATTCCTTAGTATTTTTACAGTTTAATGGGCCCCAAAACCCAATTCAAAATTCTAGGGCCCACATATGAGGGCTTGGGCTTGGGACTTGCAGCTGCGATTGCACTTGCCCTTAGATAGTGAACGGGGGAACTTTAAACTTTTTGGCCTTACATATTAGCTCTATCGTAGAAAGTTTGAGCTTTTTGGGGCCCGGCTGTTGAAGAGGAGAGTGCCAAATCACTTCCGCTTCTTCGCCTCCCACCACTGCTCCGGCGCCAGTCTCTGCACTAAAAGGGTTTCCTATTCATACGCCTGCATGGGAGTTTCCGAAAATAGGGGACCCTTATTTTGGGGTCCCCATAATAAGGATCCTGCTATTTAGGCTACTATACCAGGGTCCCCTATTTTCGGAAACTCCCACATTGCATGAACCCGACCTGCAGGGCTCTAGGGTCGGGGTGGATGGTAATACTATCCTTCGGGTTTACTATTGAACCATTCATGATGAAACATGCTCCAAAGCTCTTTTCCATTTTAAATCTATCCTGCCCCTATAACTAAAAAAATCCCCCAACGATGCCCTCCCTGTCCCTACAAGCAGCCAGTTGGAAAACAGCCGAAACTTATATCCGTTAACGCCTTAAACCCCAAAACTCCTGCAACCCCTACACGTCCAACGGCCACAAAAATCCATAACGTTCTATAACCCCGTCCTCAAAATTCTGAACCCAAATTCATGATGTCGAGGCCTCCATAATTGGGCATGCAGTTCCTTGCGGATCCTTCTCATAATGATTATGTTATAACTATACCTCCAAGCGCGATTCTAATTGCTAAGACCCTCTACTCAGCCCTGATACTAAGTCCCTATGGCAACTTTTCTAAAACCCTTCAAGAAACCCTATTTCAATGATTATGGCGCGTATCGTAGACGGATTTGTCTGTTTTTCCAGGAGCTGATGGCCTTGGAAGAGCGATTATTCGGCAATGCCGATGCTCTTCAGCTGCACTCCGCTTCTAGTTGAGACCTTAACGGATTTTGGGCCTAGGGTCTAAGGTGTAGGGGTAGAGTCCGCGGAAGGTTGTTTAGTC
>CAJNDT010002724.1:442957-467957 GCA_905221615.1 Symbiodinium sp. CCMP2592 | reverse complement strand
AGGATCCCTAATATGATTTAAGGAATATACCTTAATTAAGGGATGTTGGAGTCTCTGGGTTTGCGCATCGCCACCATGAGCATTGTTCGTGCTGGGGCCGCCAAGTTTCAGGACACTTTGGCCTTCGCCCAGCAGTTCCCGGCTGATGCCTTCTCGTTGCAGCTGGATAATGTAGGAGCCTCATTAGGAAACCCTGGGCCTATAACTCCAAAATAGCAGATTCATGTAAGGAACCCTAGTAAAGGCCCAAGGTGTCTTAGTCAGGTTCCCACATCATTATCGTACCCTTCTATAGATCCCTTATAGTATCCCACCTTATAGACCCATTTAAAGGAACCCTAGTAAAGGCCCCTTCATCAGCTTCCTAAGATCCCTTATAGTATCCCTTATAGACCCCTTTGAAGGAACCCTAATCAAGGCCCCAAGGTTTCTGAATCAGCTTCCTACGAGGCCGCTAAATACGTCCAGGCTTGGCGACAGCCTCGAGGCCCGAGCTCCCTGCTAATATAGTTTAGGGTTTAGGGTTTAGGGTTTAGGGTTTAGGGTTTAGGGTTTAGGGTTTAGGGTTTAGAGTTTAGGGTTTAGGGTTTAGGGTTTAGGGTTTAGGGTTTAGGGTTTAGAGTTTAGGGTTTAGGGTTTAGGGTTTAGGGGCCTTACTTGGGGGGTCGGGGGACTTCGTAGCTAAGTACCATAACCCCAATTAGGGTCCCTTTAAAGGGATCTATAGGGATTCTATAAGGGTATAGGGTTTAGGGTTTACTTGGAGGCTCATGAGGAGTTATAAGTGGGGTTATGAGTACCTTAATTAAGGTTAGATGTAATTATAACTGTAGTTACCTTACTTATAACCCTAAGTACGAAGTCTTATGATCCTTTAAGTAATGATTGCCTATACTGTTTTTTTTTGTTTTTTTTTGGGGGGGTTCCTTTGAAGGATTCCTCAAAGGGGTCTTTAAGGGATCTATAGCAGGGTTCTATGATATAGGGGCCTTCATAATTACCTGCACCATTTTTTTGGCGGGCTCTTTGTTGTAACTTTAGTATAATTTGCCCCCAAAGCCCTTTTCTAGTGATTAGAGCCCCTATACTATATACTACCCTTAATTATAGTATCGGCTCCTTATTTTTGCGATAGTATAATGGGCCCCCAAAGCCCTATTCTAGTTAGTAAGGCCCCTATACTATACTACCCTTAATTATAGTATCCCTTATAATATCCCTTTTGTAGATCAAAGGAACCCCTAAGGCCCCCCTATATTAATCGTCGGCGTGGCAGCTTCGGCCTCCACTCGCCCTAAACCTCAAACCCCGAAACCCCGAAACCTTAGGGGTACTTAGAAATATTTTTTTAGCTTTTGGTTATTACAATCCCTAAGAAGAAGCAGCTATAATTACAATTTTTGCTAGGGTTCTAAGTTCAGTATAGAAACCCCTAATACTCTGGTATACTGAGATACACTATAGTATAGTATCATATACCACACTATGTAACATACCCTAAACCGTAAACCCCAAGCCTTAAATCCTGAGCCCCTAAACCCCCTAAACCTGAAACCGCCAGGGTTGGAGTCTCTCGGAGGATCTAGAAAGTAGATCCCCTAATTTGGGGCCCTATACTACTAAGGGTACTTTACAGGAACCCCCTTTGAGGGATCTACTTTTTGGATCCTCCCGAGGGTCTGGGGTTGGAGTCTCGGGAGGTGCTGCTGTGACTACGTCAAGGATCTCCTGGACAACGGCATCGGCAAGTTCCTGTCCCCCGGACGGCAGTGGTTTTATGGATGGTCGGAGTACCCAGACATTCCGAAATTCCTAAATTCAGCAATATACCCTAAATCGTAATCGGGATCCTGTTATAGATAAGGTACAAAAACAATTATTGCTCAGGTAATTATATGCAGTGTTGGAAGGTCGGAGTATCCAAATGTCGGGTTCCTGGACCCTAAGCAGCCGACGTGTTTCGGTCTTCTTGTTAAGAACTCCTTATATTAAGGCATTGGAAATGCAGAGTTTTGGCGCTCGAAATTTGCGTCCTGAATCAATAGAAGAGACTGTTGGGACACAAATTACTGCAATTTTGGGAGAAGGAGCTCAAAGGATGCTGTCTTTTACTATAGGGGATTGAATAATTAGTAATACTATTTTTTGGGTTCCCTGTTATAACTTATAACTATAGTATAATGGGCCCCAAAGACCTGTTCTACTTACTAAGGACCCGATAGTACCTTCGAGTTGTGAGAGGCCCTGGTCAATGCTTCACGGGTTTCACTCTTTGACACCACTGTGTCATTCGGACATACGAGTTTTGCTTCCCCACCCCCATCCCAAAGAAATCCGAAAATGTTCTTCGCAAACTTCAAAAATCCAAAACTGCTAAACCCTCAGCTTGATAAGCCTTGAAGCCCTAAGCCCATAACCAAAATCTTCTGCAGGAGGGCACATCCGTCCGTTGTAACATAGAGGTCTAATGGGCTTTTGTGAAAATCTTCCTGTTGTAGTCCTGGAGTCTGTATATAGTTCGCTTATAGTCTACCAAATGTGATCGAAACCCGTAAGCATCTTACAACTCCCAGCATAGAATCTCAATTCAACGAGGAAGGCACCTAAACCGAAACCCCAAACTAAAACACCCTAAGCCTCAAAACCCTGAACCCTAAGCCCTAACTCATAACCCTAGACTTTGTAAACCTACATCTAAAGCTGAGGCTGTTTGCGCACCACCGGGCGCAGCTCGCCCGTTCGTTCTGGCATATATGTATTGTTTTTATTGTAATTGGTAGTCGTATCGCTACTGCTGTTTTTTGCTTTCATTATTACTATTATAGTTAAGTTAGTATTGCTAACTGTGTGTATATATATATGTTATATTTATACAAGCTACCAGAAAGCATTTCTTGGCTGATTGATCAGTGTCTGTGTGTATGCATGCGTTCATGCATGCATTTTTACTTTTTTCGCACAACTGCTTGCTTCCGTTTGTGTTTTCAGTCTGTGTAAACACGGTACGTGTTTATAAAAGCAAGTGCCAGCTGCCATAGGATGTAATTAGAGGGTTTCATTTGGAGTTTTGTTCTTGTTTCTGGTTCAGAAGTTCCTTGATATCGGGGTAGGGTTATAAACGGTGATTGAGGTTTAAAGGGCTTTGAAAGAGAACTTTGTGGTGCTTCATACCTGGAGGTTCATGGACATTTACAAATTGAGTTAGACGTGGGGCCCCAATATGAGTCTTACTTATAGTTACACGACTTAAACAAACCACACGTAACTACCCATGAACCTCCAAGTAAATGGTACATAAGCAAGCCCTAGGGGTTTAGAGAGTTTAGGGTATGTTAGGCAACTATTATCTCAAACCACCTGGAGCGCCAAATTGCAAGGGTCTGTCAAAGGCCATCATGAGCTACAGGGACCTGGATCATTTTCGATTGCTCGTCCTTAATCCTAGAATTGTTGATTGTTAGTAATTGTAAGGGTCCATGTACTCATATAGTATATACATTGGCCTTAATGTAGTCCCTATATAGGTACTTTGGGGCTCATGTATCTCTATATGGGTACATGGACCCTTAGGGTATGGTTCAACGATAACCTATGCCAACACCCTCTTCGAACCATTCAAGCCCCTACCACTCTTCGGAGCAGTGGCTCGAAGTTTCCAAGCTTACGTAAACCCTGATCTGTGAGCTGCCATCCAGAGAGCCCAGTCCCCCTTATTTAAGCGGGGAGCACACGAAGAGTGCATCGAAGTGGAATTCGGGAGCAGGCAAATGCGTAATGGTTTGTTGCTTGTGCCACCAGTGCTACTGGCGAGTGTGTGTGTGTGTGCGTGTGTGTGTGTGTGTGCAATGAGTTTTGCTTGTTGCGTGCAGGTTGTGCAGTTGATGGCATGAGCTTGACATGTCTCCATGTGCAGCCGTTTTATTCGTTGCTGCTCGAGTTGTGGGTAGAGCGGCAGAAGCGTGTCTCACATCCGGTGTGCTCCAGATTTTCTGTTCTTGCCATGGAAGAAGAGGATGGAGCAACGGAGCCGGAGTCCGAGTCAGATACGGAAGATGTCTCGCGTGCCGACAGTGCCTCCTTGTGGTCACGCTTACCTCTGCGCTTGCGAAAGGCGTTTGGCATCGGTGATGTCCCTGTAGCTAATGTGCTGGCCAACTTCTTCACTGACCAGGCGGATTTGGAGTCGTTTACGACAGCCAATTGCCCTTCTGGCGCAAGTCTTCGTCAGTCACAGCGTGTGTTGCGCATTTTAGTTGCGCCTGCTTCAGCACAAGCAAATCGTGGGCACAAGCGAAGGGCCTTGTATCCGGATTCTGCAAAGCACATGGCAGTGGCGATGTCTTCTGGTTCAAATCGTCCTTGTACTGGCGAGACCGTCTTAAAGTTCTCCAAGGAGTGGCTGGGAAAACGTTCTGGTGCCATTCAACGTAGGCGCTGGCGTCATAGGTTGGCGAAGCGTCTTGCATCAGCCTCTCGTTCTACGTATCGGCAAGAAATCGAAAAGCAGGAGCTCCAGCGTTGGCAGGGTGAACTTGCCATCCTGGTGACAGAGGCGGGTCTTCCGATCGTGGAGCACATGGAGCTTGTGCGGTTTCCGGAGGCCTTGCTTTTGGCAGCTTTGGGTTCTGCTCGGGCTTCAACGGTGCGCAAGCATGTTCGCGAGTGGAGGAAATTGAGACTTTTCTGCTTGTCGGCGACGGGTCGTGTGTGGCCACAACATGTTGGAGTCCTGCTTGTGACTACTTGCATGAGCGCCGTTGAGCGCGATTTGGAGCCCTGTGCACGGAACTGTTCCGCAAGCCACTCTCGCGTGTTATTTGTCCTTCATGCAAAAGGCTGGAGGAGTGCGACCGCAGGAACGTTTCTCGACGCTGCCTACTTTGCGCAACACCGTCAACCAGCTCACTGCAGATCTGGAGGCCAAGGCTCCTCCTTCACGAAAGGCGCCCATGCTTCCGGTGTCACTGATTGGGGCGATTGAGCTTGCTGTCAGCGATACATCTTTGCCTGTGTATGCACGAGCCTTTGCGTTTTATAAGCTGGTAAAACTCTGGGCTGCAAGTCGTTTTTCGACCTGGCCGGCCTCGCTCCCGCGTCACTTCGTATGACAGAACATGGATCATCAGGTTTGCTCGACCGCATGAAAACAAGTGGGCCAGGGAAGCGTGTCCGATTCCTTCCGATTTTCATCAGCAACCGCGTTTACTTCATGAATGCTGAGTGGTTATCGATGGGGTGGTCGATCTGGACTTCTGCGGAAATGTGGTTTGAGCGGGATTACTTTTTGCCCCTTCCAAATGCAGATGCCTCGGCAGCAATCCACCGCATGTCGGATTATGCGAGCACGATGTCTTTCTCGAAGCGTTTGCTGAAGCATCTGAAGCAGCCTGTCTGGGATGGTGTTTGCTGGCGACAGTCGGACAAGAATCTCTTTGAGGAAGCGGGAGCTCTAGCCTTCTGGACCGAGCATTCTGAAAGACATTGGCTTGTTTCCGTCTTGGCCAGCTTGGGAGTACCGCCCGAAAAGCGCGATTTTGTTGGACGTCGGCGGATTGTCACGGTCTCGGACGAGTATGTCCGTGCAGCGCAGCATGCAGTAATTACTCTGCAAAAGGCGGCATTGGAAGGAGTGCGCAAAGACGCACGCTGCGATTTGGTCAACGGCTGTCTGTGTGACTTGGCGGTCTTCCTTAAGGATCGTGGTGTGGAATGTGTAGCTACATCAGCCCAGGTGGCTTTATTGCAGTCGGGTCCAGATGCTGGACTTCGTTTAGGTCTAGAGTTAGCTGAGCAAGGCAATGAAAACTTGACAGCGCACCACCTCCATACATGGTTGACAGCAAGTTGATGGAAATGGTTGCAGTCGCGGATCTGAACGAAGAAGCTGACAATCCTCCTTTCTACATTGCTGTGGTTGGCAAGCGAAGACTGCGTCGTTTGATGGAAGGCCGATCCTGACGACCTGCACGAAATGGTGCTCGTCTACGAGCTGCAGGATGCTGAATATGATGTCGCCTGCAAGCACTGCTGGCGCAATGGCGAGCAGCCGCAGAATCCCACGCATGGGGCGTCAGACGCCAGCGGCAGCGATGAGGACGAATCTTCCAGCAGTGAGTCCGAAGCCTCGTAGCCGTAGCAGAGTCTGGCTCCATTCTTGTTTCATTGCGTCTTGGACGTGGTTAAGAATCCTGCGGTGATTTAGCTGTGGGTTTACTGCTTGTGCGGTCATTGATGATGTGCCAGAGTGACTTCTACTCCTGCTTGTCCTACAGTTGTTTGTGCAGGCGTCTTTGCGTGATAGCGACACATCTTTGGCTCGGTCTGAGCTAGAGAGAATCCTGTGCTTCACGTTGCCCTGTGCTTCCTACTTGCGAGGCGAGTGGGGTCGTTTTGTCTTGCAGGGCTCCGGTTTTGCGAGCGCGACGCGAAGTGAAGAGGGTCCGGACCTGGGCGGGGACAGGAGCAAGGGGGGCGGGGAGGGAGCAGGCTCTCCGTCAACTGCACACGAAGACTTTTTGCGCTGTCCGTCGGGGCGCTGCGTTCCGGATCGGATCAAATCACGCAATGGATTGCGTACACCTCTCCCAGGGCACATCGCGTCCCGCTCTCGAAGCCGAGGGTCTGTGTGCCCAGGTCGTAACCATAAAGGCCGAACTCTACCTTGTCTCCTGCAATGTCCACTGGCTGTCTGGACTGGGGTAGGCAGGAGGAGCGCCTCGAAGTCGCTCACGATGTGCATGCGGCGGTGGTCGTTCTCCCAGTAGCCCCACCAGCCGCGGTGCCGAGTGGGGGCGGGCACGAGCATCCTGACCCGCGCCACCTCTGTGATTGCAGGAACTTTGCCTTGGTTAATTTTGCAAGGGCAGGGCCGGGTAGGTCTTGCTTGCATTTCTTTCACCGGCCGGTATGGCTAGTGGGACCGTCTCCGTCAAATCACCGGCCCGTCTGGCTAGTGAGGCTCGTGAAAGCATCTTTATCACCGGCCGGTCAGGCTAGTGAGGCTCGTGAAAGCATCTTTATCACCGGCCGGTCAGGCTAGTGAAAACATCACCGGCCGGTCTGGCTTGTGAGAAATTGTTCCTTCGGCAGAAGTTATGTGCCGGGGAGGAGTTCTTGTCGTTTTGTTCTTAGTTGCTGCGGGGGCCCTGCTTGGTGATCCCGCCATGACGGATGCCCGCACCGACGACCAGATCCTTGCTTCCGCGGAGTCACCGCTGCGCTACATCATGGACGATGTTGGGGTGCCAGTGGCCTGCAAGTCAAGTTGCTCAGGAAGGCTTCATCTCCTTGCACATCTTCGCCGGGATTGATGAAACCCGGACGGAGGTACGGGAGGCCTTGGCGACAGAACTTCCCCTGGACTGCAGCACGGGGGCAGAAGCCCGTGTAAGTATGGCGTTGTTGTTGACAGCGTGGGAAGCTTGCCGGCGACAAATCTCTGTCAACGACAAGAACCGTGTTGAGGCAAAGCTGGGCGTTCAAGATCGTGCGGTTCAAGTGACCGAGTACGCAGCCATGCGGGAGGCAGTGGAAAGTGGCCATGGCGTGCTAGGCGATAAGGAGCTACCTTCCAAGTCCTTGTTGGCGCAGAAGTTGGAACAAGTAGAGGACAATGCGCCACATGTGGAAGACCTACGGGATGTCACCAGTGCTGAGGACGCCGAGGTTGAGTCCTATGCAGCCGTCATCGATCCTTCGTCTTCTTGCCTTCGCTTCAAGCCAGGGGGCACCATGACCACCCCGCCTGGCAGTCCTGAGGAGCTGAGGCTCCGTCATCGACGGATTGGGTTGGCGTGGCTCATGGTCCGCACGAAGCACACGACTCGGGCTTGGCTCCGCGAGTCTGTGGTGGACAGCTTTCGCAGGTTATCTGATCATGTGTTGGGTGATAAAGTTGCAATCTTGCGTGCAGAGGATGGTCGGGCCCCCAAGTGGAGCCTTGTGCTACAGTATGAGGCTGAGCTGCGGAAGAACACGTACAAGTACATCCGGGCAGGCGAGGCGACCGACACCGGGGATGCCATTAACACAGCCTGTCGTGCACCTGGTTTGCTTGCGTTTCACTTCGTTACACCCTTCTCCCTGGGCGCTTTCGTGCTTCCGAGTGCAACCACGTCAGCATGGATTGGCTTTGCCAGATTCGCCACATGTTTCGCTGCCTCCGTGGAATAGAATCGAAGGTATATTTCATAGTTAAGTCGTATTGGGCTATCTGGGCAATCCTGAGCCTCGGCCAAGCAAACCCTACATGCTCAACCCGACAATATTTAGGGTTTAGGATTTGGGGTACGCTTCTAGCAGTGCAGTTCGATATATGATGTGATATCTCAAAACCCGGCTCGGCATAATTACCAGGGTTCCCTTTGTGGGCCGTTACAACCCAGCAACAACGGGAGTTTGAGACAGACCCTGATAAAGAATCCAGACGCTGCATCACGCAGCCGTGTAAAGTCACCAAATGCAAAACTATTCTAACTATTACGACCCTAAGCCTCAGGCCCTAAAGCCGTAATCCTTAAACCCTCAGCCCCAAAGCCTGGACTCCCAAACCAAGAAACCCTAAACCTTGCACCCTGAACCCCCCTAAGCCCTACTTAGAGGTTCATTTGTGTTTTTGTCCGGGCGGTTATAAGTAAGGTAGCTACAGGTATATCCAACATTAGGGACTTATAACCTATATGTAACTACCCATGCACCTCCAAGTAGGCAAAGGCGATCTGAAATTAAAACCAAACCTCAATTAAACCCCTCATGCCTAAAGTGGCTGGCGGGTCTAGGTAAGGCCTATTCCCAAAGGCCCCATGTACCCATATAGTACATACTTAGGCCTTAAAGTGCCTATATAGGGACCCCTTTAAGGCTTATCTACCACACCTGGAGGTTCATGGGGAGGTTTCAGTGGGGCCATAAGTACGGTAACTATTATAGTTATATCCCAAATAATGGGGGGCTTATAACCCCACTTATTATAATATTACCAATGAACCTCCAAGTATGGGTACATGGAGCCTTTGAGAATCAGGATGATGGATGCTCTCGAGAGCGCCTTGCAGGATCGGCTCCGAGGAGACGATGCATGCTGAAAGCGGCATGAAAGGGGGAAATACGGGTAGTTGGGTTTCTTTTAAAGGGTCCTTAAAGGGCTTAGGGTTTGGGGGTCTATAGGGGTTTAGGGCTTAGGTTTTTATGGTTGCATGAAGGAGGGTACACATTGGATCTTATTAGGGTTTGGTGCTGAGGGGTACATGGATAGCTGTGGGGTTCAAAAGGGTCTGTACTAAATTTGGGGGCCTGAAATTGGCATTTAGAGAATTGTTCATACATTTGAGTTTGCTTTAGTGATTATGATATGTTCATTGGGGTGCTACATAGGGTATCAGCAGGATTTCAAGATGCGGCTTTATATGTTACTTAGGGTGCTATAAAAGTTTTATGGGTTTTTGCCGTCATGGCCTCTGCGCACTCGATGGTCCAACCTCTGCCTGACGGCCTACCCTAAGCCAGCTGAACTTACATTATCCCGCCTTTATAATGCTTTGGGAGATTTCGGTTTTCTGATTTCGGGCTTTACAGCTTCAGGGATTGAGGATGTAGAGAAATCTTGGGTTTCACGGGTTGGGTTTAGGGCGTGCGTAGGAGAAGTTTTTTGTTTTTTTACCACGGTTTCAAATTTCTCGAGATTAAGCAGCAGAGCCATGTCAACGTTATGTTTGGCAGTTGAATGGGTGCATTCGTGCAGCCGAAAGACAGGAAGAGCGAGAGAGAAGAAGAGAGAGAGAGAGAGAGGGACAGAGCGAGAGAGAGCGAGAGCGAGAGACAGGCTGTTTCAAAGAGAGAGAGAGAGAGACTGTGTCTTTCGACATTCTGCTTTGTAGTTCCTTTTTGTGTTTTCTTTTTCGAACAAAACAGACCTACGATGGAGACTATAGGTTTGTCCGAGAAGTCCAAGACTCGGCGTACGACGCCAGTGTGTTCTGGAGCGCGGTCCCGCATGTTTCGGATATCCAAGTACAGTACCCTAGACCCTCGAATCTCCACAACTCCTTGGTAATTACCGGAAACCTATGTAAAGCTTTTCTGGTGTCCGCAGGAAGATACATCCGGATCGACGGCAGCACCAATCAGAAGGATTGACCGTCATTGTGGAGCCCAAGAATGGTGACTGGGAGTTCTAAATTGGGAACTCTTTCGCCTAAGCTCTCACCCACCACCGGAAACACTAAACCCTGAACCCTACAGCCCTATACTAAATCTGTGCAACCACCAAAGCATATGCCACTGGCACATCGAGGATCCGTAAAGGGCAGCCTGATTCAGGATACTTCATAACACAGGGTTTAGTGTTTTTGGTTCTGGATGTAGGTCCTTTGGTTTGGGTTCAGCATGTTCGGACAACTTTCTTGCGCAATGTGAAGCCAGGTGTGTTCGGAAAAACCACTCTTTAAACGGTTTAGGGTTAGGGGTCCGCGAGAAGCCGAAATCCAAGCAGCCCAACCCAAACTGCCGAGACCCTTACAACACCTGACGGGCGGGGTTGTCTCACGGGTTACGATATGGTCTACTAGAAGGTTCAGGGTTGCGTTTTGTAATGTTTGGGTTTATCCTTAGACGGCCTGGAAACTGAGCAAGTAGGTTTGGGGCAAACTCAAAAACTGGAAACCTTATGCCTGGGCACTGAGCAAAGCCGGTTGTGGGCAGAACGTCGATCCTTCAAGTGGAAAACAACAAGCTTGAAGCAAGATAATGAAGCAAGATAAAAAATCAGAGCCCTTATCGGAACGCTGAAAGGAACCTTGAAAACAAGGCCCAACAAAAATCTAATTGTTGAATCCTAAAACCTGAACCACAAGCCCGAAACACCTGAACCCCAAATCCCTATGAACCCCAAGTCCTAAACCCTAAGGTGCCAACCCAACATCAAAAGACAGAACCTAAGCCCCCAACTCTAAATCCCTGAAAACCTCAACCTAAACCCCAAGCCCTAAACCAAACCCTAAGCTCCTAAAAGCCTATAAGCCCTAAACCTCAAATCCTAAACCCCAAGCTCTCTAAAAACCCCGGAGGAGCGGCCCGAGTTAGTCGAGCAGTTTCAGACGGACGAGGCTTGCAAGGGCTTGCTCTGGACTTGAAGGTTCCGGGGTAGTTCCTTAAAGGGATCTATAGTAGGGTTCTATAGTATAGGGGCCCAAATAATTACCTGTGTCTCATGAAGGACCAACCTCTTAGTAGCTGAGTGGATACACTTTACACTTTTTGGGATAATAATACCCGCTATAAAACTAAAAGTGTACACTTTGGGGGGCGTATGAACTTAGCAACTAAGTGTTTTAAAGGGTTCCTTATAAGGGCTCTATAAGGGATCCTTAAAGGTGGCCCTCCAAGAGCAAGAAGACCACCGCCGCTTGGGGCATTCAGCCCTTCCCAAGCTCGTGGTCGCGATCGACCTCGCAAACCCAGCCCATGAATTTCATCGAACAGCCATGGCTGAGTCGCACTCCGACTCCGTTCATGGCGGGGAGGCCGGCCTTCCTGATTGGGACATCTCCCCGGGAGACGTGCTGTATGACAGCAGCCGTCACTGGTCTTCCTCTAATGAGATTGAGTCCTCCAGAAAGTTCTGGTACTCCAATGACAAGAAGCCTCCGAAGCTGCCGATGCTCCACGTCATGGCAGAGGAGAAAGCCAAGAGGCCGGAGGTGTTCAGCATAATCCATAGCTTTCTTCATAAAGTGGTTTCCTAGAACAGAAGTCAAGGGGGGACCTCGTCGTCACAGATGGTTGGCTTCAGCTCGCAGCTTTAATCAAAGCATAGGTTTTTAGGGTCTACTAGGTTTTTGCGTAGTACCCTTTGTGTTAAAGCTGAATATTGGGAAAAGGGTACCTTTATCATCAAGGGGCTACTCCGGGAACCTAGCGATTTAGGGGTTCGGAGGGTTCGGAGGTTTAGGGCTTTTAAGTTCAAGGATGTAGGGGCTTAGGGGTTTAGGGTTTTCATGGCAGTTGGCATTCCACCCATACAATAATACCATGAACTTACCACTCGCAGTCACAATAAGGAAAGCGCTTTGGTTTGTGATATACCTCTGATTAGACTGATGGCATGGCCTGAGTTCCTTGAAGATAGTCCTATAACAGAGCCCCTTCAGATGCTCCCGTAAGCCCTTATGAGCCAAAGCCTAAACTCGAAATCTTAAACCGCAGGGTCGGGGTTCAGGGTTGAAGCTGAGGGTATACCTTAATTTACCAAAACCTGTTGTTAGGGTCTCTATGACTTTCTATAAGGGGTTGTTTAACTAGAACCTACAAAGAGTCGGTTTGGCTGGGTTGAGGTAGGGTTTTCTTGGGGTGTGGTGTTTCTGGTGCAGGGCAGTCATAATGTTTGGGGCGAAGGGTTTTGCTCTTAGGTTTGGGTTTCGGGCTAAGGTCTTAGCTTTGAGGGTTCAGGTTCCCAGAGGCTCCAATATCCCTTAATTACGGAATATACCTTAAGTTCTAGTTCATATGATTTAAGATATATACTGTAATTAAGGGCTATTGCAGTCTCTGGGTTTTAATGTTAAGGGATGAAATCACCAGTCAAGGCAGGTCCTTGCCCTGACCCCTTTAGGGTTTTCGGACTTTCCTAAAGGCTCCATGGTAGTTCCTTTTTGGTGTTCACATCTAGAATCCCATAAGGCAACCCCAAAAAGGAGCTATGGAGCCTAATTATATGGGTATAGGTTGAACGAGACCTCAGAATCTGAACCCAAGTGCTGAAGTGGTGAGGACTGCCATGTTGCTCTGCTGTCGATGACTGCCATGAGCCAAGGGGTCACGCTGACAGCTGCAGAAGCCCTTTGGCTTGACTACAGGATCTAGCCTTCCGGGTATGAAGTTCCCCTTTATCGGACCGTACATAGTCTAGGGGCCTCAGTAACTAGAATAGGGTTGTGCGCCCTGTTACAGTGTGACCGTAATGAGGAACCCCGAGGAATTTTATTGGTAATCGCTTCCTGGTAGTAGAGTAGGCAACCTTTAACCTTTTTTGGGTAGTATTTTCCTTATATAATGCTTTAGGGCTATTTTGATGCCCAGGGAATAGTATTGGTAACTATTTCGCTCTCCAGCCTAGGTCCTTCAGCCTCTTTGGGCCCCGCCCTTCATCATCCTTGCCCCACGCCTAATACAGGGGCCTAAATAGTTGCTAACACGTACTACTGTGGTGTTTCCTTATTCCTTATTATGACTACAGAATAATATCTCCCAAAACCTTGTTCTAATTAGCAAGACCCCTCTCGTCGTAGCTTCGCAACCACCGTCACCACCGACCCTCACCGTCAGCGTGAGCACCACTATTGCCACTTCAATGGGCGCATCGTGACCATCATCCACAACGCTACACCACAAAGTCTTTCAAATTCTGGCACGCCTAAAAATCTATCTGGGAATTTCATGTGGCAGGATCGCCATTGCTTAAGGGCTCTGCTTTTGGGATCCTACGAACAGTCTGGGCATACTATCGCCGTCATGATGTTGTTATTCTAGGGTTTGTGGTTTTGGGGCTATCGGGTGTGGGGTGTGAGCTTCGATTTAGGCTAAGTGTTGTGAAACTCTATGACCCTTTTACACATATGCTGAAACCTAGCCCGTCTAGGAGTCATTGGTTTAAGGTGTCGTGGCCAGGATCACAGGGAATAAAAAGGAGGACATAACTGGTTTGATTGGGTCTTCGCAAGTTCTGTTGTGTATACTGGCAGTGGCTGAGCTGTTTTTTCGCAGTCTAGCTTAGATGTCCTTTATGGATTTCTAGCGGTAGCTATGGCTAGCTTAGGACGTTTTTTTGGTCTCAAGCAGCTGCTGTCGTTGAATCATAGGTTCGGGTGCCTAAACGTTAGTATGCAATGTAGTGAACATTAGTATGCAATGTACAGTAGAAGCCAGAAAGTTGGAATATCATTATCGTAACCCCTTTAAGGTAAATTATAGGGGATCCTACCATGAAACCATATTCCAACTTTCTGGAGTTCCCTGTAGTGTTTCTTCATCCGAAACTTTCGGCTTCTCTGGCAAACAAGTCCCGACCCTTAGCCCCCTAAACCGAGACCCAGAGCCTGCTAAAAGCCCAAACCCCCAAGGGTCCAAAGGACCCAATAATCAGGTACTCGGTTTTAGGATGGTAGTTATGTAGGTTAGGATTTTGGAGAGTATATGATTTTTGGGTCTTTGGACCCTTGGGGAACCCTATAAACCCTAAACCGAGGCCGTCATCTTTGCCGAGCTCAATTGGACCCCAGGCTCACGGGAGTGTTCAAAACTTTTGCATTTAAGCTTATTTAGGAGTTGGGGTTTAGGGTTTAGGGTTTTTAGGGGTTATAGGGTTCAAGGGGCCTTAGACAGCTTTGCTTGTCAATAATGTGGCTTGTCAGCGCTGCCTGGGCTTGCTTCTGGCCATTGGGTGAAGGGTTTCCGGGCTCTTGGGACATGCATTTTGGTCGAAACCTGCTCACGATGCTCAAGTCCCCCCCCCCCCCGCCGCCCGTCGGAACACTTGGTGAACATTGTGGGGACACTCGAGAATTCCCGAGATCCAGGTCTAATATAGACGCCAAAGTACTTGCCAATACTATCCACTTGTTGTTGGGGGCGGGGGTCCTTAATACAAGCTCTAGCATAATACACCCCAAAACCCTATTCTAACTATTAGGGCCCCTATACTGGGCATGCCGATGGCCTCAACAAAAGCCCTCTCCAGACTAAAGGCACGCCCGAAACTGTAACCTGCAAAGCTTAAACATGTAGATCCCCAACACGATTGTTCCCAGAGACTCCAATACCCCTTAATTAAGGAATATGCCTTAAATTATGGTAGGATCCCTAATATGATTTAAGGAATATTCCTTAATTAAGGGATATTGGAGTCTCTGGGTTTGTAAGTGCCCTAGAGGCCCCAGACTTCCTAACATTTTCAGGGAAATCAGTCACGGTACACAATAACAAAGACGAGAAACGTGAAATCCCAAACCCTAAGCAAGCCGAAGCCCTGCTCCGACCCCTTAAGCCCTATTCATGTTAGCTCTTATTCGTCAGGCCCGCATGTTAATCTCAGTTGACCTTGAAAGGCGTCATGGTCCAGTGCGAAGCACGAGCGCACAGGTTGGGACAGAGACTCGGTTATGTTGGGTTTAGAGTTTTCGATTTGCTCTTTCAGGTTTCTGAGTTCAGGCTTCAAAGACATGAGTTCAACCAAAGCCAAGGATTAAAGACTTAGGGCTTTAGCACTTCCAGTTTCAAGGTTTAGACTTTGAGGGCGTGGTGTCAGTGTTCTTTGGCTATCCAGTCCGGGGCTACGAGAGAAGAGCTGCGCAAGAGAAACAGGGAAGCATAGGATATGTAAGACAACATCAAGAAGGTTTAGCCAGGTACCCCAGTAGTACCCTTTTGCCCTTTGTATTTTGGGGCCTCCTTATCAAACCGAGTATTAGGAAAACAGGGTACCCTCATTATTGAGGGGCTACTGGGAAACCTAGGTACAGTTTAGGGCTCGCGGGCCTTGCTGGCTCTTGGATGCTTCCACTGTGTGCGACATGATGATGGACATTCCGTCGCTCGCCAACGTCGCTGACTCGCGTCATTAGGATGGACTGTACTTCCCAGAGAGCCCAATACCCCTTGATTAAGGAATATGGCTTAAATTATATAGGGCTTTATATTAAGATTTAAGCTATATCCCTCAATTAGGGAGTATTGGGCTCTCTGGGTTGTTGAAGAGTGCATCCTCGATCCGGTTGCCCGCAACCGTTCCACAGATCCTCGCAGATCTTCGAGACAGATTCCCCAAGATTCGGTACCGAAAACCGTAGGTTACTAACCACAGAAAACGATTGCACTGGAATGTATATTGTCTTAGATGAGACTCCCCTAACCATTCAGAGGATGAAATTTGGGGGCCACAGAAATGTACCCCAACAACTCATTAGATACGGTTGATGATATAAACCCTGCATTTCCTTAAGGACCCTAGACTATGGGAATTATGGTATATTCCTTATCATGGGTAATGCAGGATTTATACCATCAGCCGTAGGTAACTGGAGCCCCGGGGGGTTCTCATGAGCAAGCAGGCGAAGGAGCGTTCTGTGCCATCAAGCTCCTGGAGTGACCACGTTAGAATAAAGTGGGTTCTGTTTAGGATTTAGGGTTTAGGGTTTTAGGATTTAGAGTTTAGGGTTTAGCATATTTCTCCTCCCAGAGCCCCGCCTTCACCTGTCTTTTTTGCGGGGTAGGGTTGTAGAGTTTAGCATTCCTGGTCAGCGGTTCAGGGTATGGGTATGGGCTGCAGTTTCTAGCGGTGATGGGCAGATTAATAGATTTAGCTGCGGCAGCTGTTGCTATCTGTAGTGGCAGGTAGTAACGTAGTACTATTCCGACTGCTTGACTGAATATCTGTAAACCCTGCCGACCACTAGAGGTCACCGGGCAATCATTGGGCCGTTCATCATTAGTAAAGGGTTTTCGGTGTATATCACAATACCACGAAGTATATGGGGTAGAATTCGCTAAACCCCCAAAAAGCGTAAACCCTCAGAGATTGGCTTGAGTCCCGGCATTTGTGTTTTTCACAGCAAGGTCGAAGGCACTGCTGGCGGCAGGTTTTTCACCGAATAGCCCTCATCTATTCATGGCAGAACATAGGAGCTTGGAGCTTGGGGTTTAGGGCTTAGAGCCCCGATAATCTGCAGAAGCGCAGCTGAGGAAGAACTGCGTCCTGATTCAGTACCTGTTGCTGGAGGAGTCTGCCACGGATTCGCGGTGCTACAGGCGTCTGGAGGACCGACATCCAGAAGCCTACAGTTGATTCTCCCTAGCCCTAGGGCTCCGGCTAATCGAACAATGGGTTGCCGAGGTACCTAGTACATGGCTGGCTAGCAACCTACTGTCTAAGCAACTGGATCCCCAGGATAGGACATGCTTGAAGTGTGCTTGTCTTCCTCCCCAAGGGTCCAAGTACCCGACAATCATATACTCGCCAAAATCCTAGCCTACATAATTACTATCCTAAAACCGAGTACCTGATTCTTGGATCCTTTGGACCCTTGGGGCCTCTGCTTCTGGTTCCAGGGATCCCCCGAACAAAGCTTTTTGGCCTTACCTAGGATGCCCAGTAGTACCCTTATTCCCTTTTTGTAGTCCTAGGTTCCTTATAAAGTTACCCAATACCAAAAAGAGAGGCCTTTTTATTCTTAGGTTACTGGGTATCCTAGCTTCTGACAAAAGGGCCCAAGCCGAAGCTCCTCCTGAACCCTAAACCGTAAGCTAAACCTTACCTTATGCCGGAATAACCTACCTTTTAAAGGACTTATATAAGGAAAGCATAGTAAGGAACCCTAAAAAGGTAGGTTCTTCCGGCTTAAGGTAACTCCTAAACCGTAAACTAAACCTTACAGGGAACTCCAGAAAGTTGGAATATGGTTTCAGGGTAGGATACCCTATAATTTACCATAGAAGGGTTTAGGATAATCATATTCCAACTTTCTGGCTTTTACTGTAAATCCTAAGCCACCTATGCAGACCACTATGGGCTATTAGGCCCTAAAGATCCCTATTAGGACCCTATTAAGGGTAGATCAAGGTACCCATAAGGTCTAATAGCCCATAGTGGGAGGACTAAACCCTAAACCCTAAACCCTAAACCCTAACTTTTACTGTAAACCCTAAACCCTAAACCCTAAACCATAACTTTTACTGTAAATCCTAAGCCACCTATGCAGAGGAGAAGCATCGACATGCAGGGATGGTCCTGGATGGAGGCGTCACCGGCCTCTGGGAGGCTGGGTTGCCGGCAGTTCCTGATGCCCTGGGCTTAACCACTATGGGCTATTAGACCTTATGGGTACCTTAATCTAATCTACCCTTAATAGGCTCCTAATAGGGATCTTTAGGGTCTAATAGCCCATAGTGGAAAATGGTTTAGGGTTGATGGCTTAGGGTTTGGGGGTTTTAGGGTTTAGGGTTTAAGATCTAGGGTTTAGAAGCACCTGCAGGCTGTGTGTGTTAAGGGTTCAGGGTTGAGGGTTTAGGGCTTAACACACACCTGCAGGCTTTCTGCGTGACGGATTCGTTTTTTGGAAGGAGAGGGGGCTGAGGGTTGGGATGGTAATTTTTCTGGCTTTGAGTTGACTGGGTTCGAAGCGGTCGGAGAACAGATGAAAAGGCCACCGGCTTGAACAGAGCGGAGTATGCTTAAAAATGGTTTCGAGCTCTAGAACCTAGACCGGGTTGAGCAGCTATAGATGGCATTGCATCAACATGGCGGTTTATAGGTCTTCATGAGGTTTGAGGGGAGCGTGACATGAGGTTTACAGTGTAAGTGTCCGGTGAGGATGCGGAGGATGGGACTTGAATAGTTGTATAGTACTCTCTAATACTGTAGAATAATGTGGGGGTTTCCGAAAATAGGGGACCCTAATATAGCACCCTAAATCATAGGATCAATATTATAAGGACCCCCAATAAAGGTACCCCTAATTTTCGGAAAGTCCCATGTTGAACACTGTTTTCAGTAGGGTTTCAGGCTCCGCAAGTTCTCATCTCTTGCCCGGTCCGACTCGCCAGTCCCTAGACCTTCAACCCCAGACCAGGAGCTGAAGTGCGTCAAGAGCTTTGGGCTTTTAGGGTTTAGGATTCAGGGTTTAGAGTCTAGGGTTCAGGGTTGAAGGTTCAGGGTTTGGGGGTTTAGGGTTTAGGGCTTTAGGGGTTTTATAGGATTATCGGGGTTAAGGGGCTCTGGTATTTCTGGTTTTCCCATGACTCTCACTGTTTTCTTGAACGGGATCAAGAGTGCACTGGAAATCCATCGCTTTTGGCCGGCGATGTGCCGCCAGCCCAGTCAGTTAGAGCACTAGCAACTCCAACAATCCAAGGGTAAAAGGAAGGACCCTTAACAAGGACCCCTAGGTATATACCCTCAATATAGCGATTATAAACCCATTATATAGCCCATTATAGGGTAGGGTTCCCCATCAAGGGTCCCCCCTTTTCCCCTTAGAAACGAAGGTGATTACACAAACGTCGCTGGCTTTAATTCGATGTTGCGACTCCTGAACTGTCTTCTCCGGCGTACCGCGTGACTCGAGGAATCATTGAGATCTTTTTCCACCTTTGGATTTACGAACGTCGTCCCATCGACCATATTACGACCACTTTGCTCTCGTGATCTGGAGTCCGACAATTTCTTGACTTCTTGGTTAACCGCCCAGATTTTTCGTTAGCCTTGCACCCGTTCCCCGGCAAAGTATTTTTGTCGACCGGCACCAGGGTTGTCCCTTGTAGGTCCCAAAACACTATGGCACCCTCAAGAGGGACCCTAATTTAGAGAATTACCCACCAGGAGGACCACATCCACTCTGCACAGGGCCAGGACGTGGCAGCAGATTAGGATTCGGCAGTGGTTTGCCGTGCTTGGGGTATACGCCCCCCCAGAAGGTAACCTACACAACTACCTAGAGGCTCCAAAGTAGTTCCTTTTTGGGGTCGATAGAGAAAACACCTATAAGGTAATCCCAAAAAGGAACTACTTTGGGGCCCCTGGGTAGCTATTACCCTAAACCCGAGTGTCGAATTGTTGGTTCATTTGGACACTTGAAGCTCGTGTTTCTTGCCTGTGCCCTGAGCAGATGCATGATTCCCTGCGATGCATTTCGGGTTGACTGGTGAGGTAGTCCAGCTGCAGGAGTATATACTTGGGGAGACTTAGAAATATTTTTTAGTTTTTGGTTATTATAACACCTAAGGAACAGCTAAAATTATGATTTTTGCTAGGGTTCTAAGTTCAGTATAGTATAGTTAGTTGATCTGCATGAGCATGGCGTGGGAACTTCAAGCTTTTTTGAGACTGCAGGCTTGGATGAGAGAATCAAAGAATCAGGGTACGACTAGGGTTATATGTGCGGGAATTTTGAGTTGTACTTTCGGACACTGACTAGAATAGAGCTCCAAACCCTTAGACCCTAAACCCTTATATACCTTAAACCCTAAGCCCTAAAACCCTTACAAACCCTTAGGGCCCTGAAAACCGTAAGCCAGGATGAGAATGCTACAAGTGTTGGCAAGGCCGTTGACTGGTTTCGGGTTCAGGGCTGTGGACTTTAGGGGTCTGCGATTTAGGAATTCCGTGTTTAGCCCGGATTCAGGGTTTGGGGGTTCGGATTTGGGGTTTATGGTTTAGGGGTTCAGGGTTTGGTGGTTGGGGTTTAGGGTTTTCGGATTTCAGGATTTAGGACTAGTCGTCACTTCGGTTTCTCACCCAAAACGACATCAGCCAGTCAAAGTGTTCGCAGGAGGATGCATGCCGCAGTGGCAATCCTGCGAGAGCCGCTCGGAGCATGTCGCGAACGGTGGGTTTTATCTTGTTCCCTTCCCGGTCCTCTTTGTTCTGTTCGAACTATCACGTTCATGTTCCCGAAGTGTCCATGTAACCCAATAGTTGGTATATAATTACTTTGGCCCCAATGTACCCACATATTAAATATAGTGAGTACCTTATAAGGCTAATGTATGTACTATTTCGGCACATGAACCGGGTTGGCGTTTGTGATAAGGGACCGTTCACACTTTGAGCCCACGCGCCTGGAAGAGTCTGTCACAAGGGTTTCGAACACCTCTAAGTCTCTTCCTGCGTGACTCATGCAGCCTGAAACGGTTGATGATATAAATCCTGCATTACCCATAAGAAGGAATATACCATAATTACCATAGTTTAGGGTCCTCAAGGTAGTGCAGGGTTTATATCATCCACCGAAGCACCGCAGCGTACCTTTCTGTAGGGTTGAGGGGGATTCTGCCCTCCAGTGTGCCGCTTCAGCCCCTGGACCTCCAACAATCAGGGGCCTCAAAAGGTAGGATGAAGGTAGGGAGGGTAATTCCCAAATAAGAGTCCTTATATAGGGGATCCTTAATCCTACCTGCCTTCCTCCCACCTTTTGAGGCCTCCAAGACAAAGGATTGTGGGTCTGGGGTTTTGCAGTGCAGGTTGCTGTGTGCATTTGTGGCCTCAGTCTAACATTTAGGGTGTAGGGTTTCCAGGTTTGGCTCACGGCCTTGGATTTTGGGTTAGGTTTTAGGGTTCAGGTTATCGAGATCCAAAGTTTGGCGTTGGTGTTTTTGCTCTCGTGCTTTTGCCGTGGGTTGTGTTTCCAATCTATCCCATGCTGGGAGGGTCGCGGGACTTAGTAAGTAGGTAGTATAAGTAGACTTATAAGTACCTTAAAAGGGACTCTAATTGGGGGTTATGGTACTTATAAGTCCCTAAAATAACCAGTTACTAAGTCTTCCGACCCTCCAATTGGTGTAGCATCTTCCCCACCGAGTAGGAGATCCCAGACAGCGTCAAAGTTCAGAGGGGTTTAGGGTTTCGGGTTTGATGGTACCCCTGAATGTTCACCAAAATGCCACGGCTTCCTAAACCTTTAAACTGCACATGTTTGTGCATTGATCTGTCGGTTTAGGATTTAGGGTTCCATGAATCTTTCTGTTCAAGCAGACTCTTGATTAGTACGAACCGCCCTGTGCTTCTAGGACCTGGAGTGGGCCTTTTTTCCATGTTTAACTGGGGCTTCAGAATCCTTATAAGCCCCTTTAAGCCATAAAGGGCACCCTTTTTATTCCTAAGGTATTCTTGGGTTTAGGCAGCAATACTGGTGAGAGTACGGATCTCAGATGTAGGGCCCTCAAGCAAAGTGGGTTCATCGATCTTAAGGATCCCTACCTTAGTGGGCTTCATTATAAGGGGGTTTATCTCGGATAGCCCTATCCCATGTTTTTGCTTATGTGTATTTTTGGGGCCCTATGATCAGGGCCCTACATTAATCTCGAGCCTCAACCTCCAATAACCCGGAGCACCCTTACGAAACGCTTAAAGCTCAACGAAGCCTTGAACGACGATTCAGCAGGACGAGTTTTAAACTCGTCGAGAGCCAGATAAACATACTATACTGCAAGTTGTTGCAACTTTCCTGCCTGTATGGAAGATACATTGAGGTGCTTCTTGGGGCGCCTGATGCCTTTGCAAATTCAAGAACACGTAGTCGGAAGAAAAATCTACACCGCAACAGCATCGAGGGTATAATTGGCCAAAAGCCCTAAACATTTTTGCATACGGCTAACTGCGGGCATTTTTAGGTACACTCAACTCTAGATTCTGCCACATTTTGGCTCAGCAGGTGCAGTCATCGCCAGAGCGGCCCCGCAAGCGTCCGCTCGCCACAGCAGGGGGCAAATCTTCCAAAGGCCCGCGGTCCACAGTTGAAGCTAGATACTTACCAATAGTCTTCCTACGGGTTTTTAGGATAATTATTCTGTAAAGGAGCTTAGAACCCTATTCCCATCATAAAGGCCCCTTCCTTACTTCAGTAAAACTCAGGGCTTCAGGGTTTGGGGCTGTCTTGTTTTTGTTGGGCATTGCAGGGGTGGTAGACTTTAGTCAGGCGTCTTAATATCTTTTGGTAAGTAGTGTAGGTTTTAGGTTTTTACTGTTTTAGGGTTTAGGGTTTGGGTTCGTAAGGTCTACCACGGGTTTGATACGGTTCGAAAAGGTGCAAATCTACTAGGATGCCCAGTAGTACCCTTATTCCCTTTTTGTAGTCCTAGGTTCCTTATAAACCAAAAAGAGAGGCCTTTTTATTCTTAGGTTACTGGGTATCCTAGTCTACATGACAGGGCCCAAATCCTGGACAAACCGTCAGGCTGTGCTTCTTCGCACGATTTAGGGTTTAGGTTAGAAGCTGCCCCCACCCTGTAATAGTGGCATAATAGGAATATAATAGGGCCCTAATATAATCCTATATAATCCTTATAGTCACTATTACAGGGTGGGGGCCCCTTCTAAGGTTTAGGGTTGTTGGCGGTTTAGGTACTCAGCAGCCTGTCAATCTCAAGCTTCCACAAGAGACAAAATCGTACAGAGCAACTTGCAAAATGCAACCCCGAACCCCTGAACCCCACATTACCCTAAACCCTAAACCGTAGGGTCCGGATGATTGAGGATCCCCGGGTGTCGCGCTTTTCCAGATTCCGTGATGTGCTACAAGTTACAACTGGTCTTCGTGGTCGGTTACGGAGTTCAGGGCGGAAGCAAGTCGTCCGGAAGAGGGTCGATCTAGAGTTAGGCTCTATCATGGGTTAGGGCGCGAACCTGGAATACTTGGCTTAGGCCTGAACCATAAGCCCTAAACCCCAAACCACAAGCAACCATTAGCCGGGTTGCATGGCTGTCAGGTGGCAAAGCGGCTGGAAGGCAGCAACGGAAGCCGGCGATGCCGAGTCTATCCTGCACGTTTCCAAAAAAAAATCTAGCAGGACATTCAACTCCAAGGGCCCCCAAAATAAGACATCCAAGACATCACCCTTTAGTTCACAGCAAGTAGTATATAGGATTTTGATTATAAGGGTTCTTACTTACCCTGGCCCTAAACACTATAAGCACTACACCCTAATCGCGCAGTTGTTTTCGTTGTGGGGGAAGGGGTGATAATGGACACAAGCCGCCTTCAGCAGCTTCAAGGAGCGATCGGTTTGCCTGAATCCCATGAAACCTTGGACTGGGCCCAGGTTGGTTTACGTTCTTGGTTTAGGTTTTTGGTTTGTTGGTTTGGTTTGGTTTTCAAGTTCGTCCCTTTGTGGGTTCCTTCTTTCGTTTCCTTATAATAGGTCCTTGCAAAGGTAGATTATTAGGGGTAAAGGTAGGGTTTAGGTCGACGACAAGCTGAAACCTCGTTCACCGAGCTTTTGCTGGATGCCCAAGCCAAGAAGGCGCAAGGGTCGAAGGGTTTAGGGTTTAAGGGTCGAAGGGTTTAGAGTTTATAATGGGTTTAGTGTATGGCTTTCGGTTTTAGGGTTTGGGGGTTTACAGTAGAAGCCTAAAAGTTGGAAACCTAATAGCCTCAATCCTTAAGAGTCCTCTATAGGGAATCCCGGCACTATTTGGCCTTAATCCGGTTTCCAACTTTATGGGGTTCACTGTAGGGCTTTAGGCTTTAGGGTTTAGAGCGCGCCGAGGCTGCCTTGTCCAGCCGCATGATGGAGGAAGCGGCCAATGACGTCTTGGTAATGTAGGGGCCTGATCAAGAAACCCTGGGCCTGTAACCCCCAAAAAGCAGGATTCATATAAGGAACCCTAATTCATAAAGGCCCAAGGTTTCTGAATCAGGTTCCTACATTGACCTCTGCCAACGAGGTCATCATTGGAGTCTACTTCAATCATTTCTTGGCTTTGGGGCAGCCCTGAAGGATATCAGGTCTTCTGGCCTGTGGTGTTCATAGGGCTTAGGGGTTTAGGGTTTAGGGTATGCTGATGGTCGAGCTGTCGCAACTCCTTACGCACAACGCGGTTGTCGGTGATCGCGACCTCGTCAGGGTGCCAGTGAAGGAGACTCGGGTTGCACATGACAACGAGGATTGCCTACCTGGACCCTAAGGAACCTGCCCTTTCAGGGCCCTCTAGTAGTCATGATTACTTTGTAGAAGTCGATAAAAAGGTAGGTTGTTTCGGGTTATGGTATACATGCAGACCGAGATGCGGGTCAAGACAACAGGGACTGCCCGAAAGCGGTGGGACGACTGCTTCGGGTGGCTCCGTCGACGGATAGGCAGGCTACTGCAACTAGGTTTCAAGGTTCATAAATTTTAAGTTATAAGATTTTTATATTCGTCCTTTAGTGCTCTTAGGATCTGTTTCTTATTCTGGTTGTAAGCAAACTCCCCGTCATTATTCACAATACTGTTTTTCTGTGAGGGACCCTCCAAGAAGATACAGGGAGGAACGCCAGCAGAAGACAACTGCAATCCGCAATAACAGAGTCACCCTAAACTTTCATAAAGAAGATCGTGAACCTTCAAACTTCACCCAATCCTAAAAAGCGTTAACCAACGACCCCGAGCCGGCTGGCAAAGGACGAGCTCGGTCGCGAGTGGCAGCGGCTACAAGATCCTGGCACCCCTTCACCTAGGCGATGCCAACGTGTGGCAG
>CAJNDT010002724.1:315457-437957 GCA_905221615.1 Symbiodinium sp. CCMP2592 | reverse complement strand
CGGCATCAGCAACCCCGAGCCTGCTGGATGTCACAAAAGGGGAGCCGTCTTCGGCTTGGGAGCAGCCAGAACCCGATGTAGGGGAGCCGACTTTGGCCCCAGAGCTGACAGGTCAGTCAGCCGAAGATGTGACATCAGCTGCTGAAGGGCTCCCCTTGACAAAGATCGAGCCACCTCCGGTGGAGCCGCCGCTTGATTAAGGCCAAATGGTGTTGGGATTCCCTCTACAGTACTCTTAAGCATTGAGGCTATGGGGTTTCCAACTTTTGGGCTTCTATTCTAAGGCTTAGGGTTTAAAAGTTAGGGTAGAGAGGTGGTTCTGAAAATTAGGGTGCCTTTTTGGATACCCTAAATAATAGGTGCCGTATTTTACCAGAGGCCCAAAGAGGGACCTAATGTTGACACCCACCCAAGGAGAGGTGGGATCATCAGAATGCGATTCTTGCAGCCTTTTGAGAGCCAGCCCCAGACTGCTGACACGAAACCATAAGTTGGACCCTATACCCACCCCAAAACCCGCCTGCTGCGTTAAGGAATTAAGGAACTTTATAAAGAGTCGTAGTAAGGAACAAAGCCCTAAAACCTAAAACCTTCGCTTGAGGTTAATTTAAGGTTTCCTTTAAAGGGATCTTTATATACATAGGTTCCAACAAAAATTAGGGTTTAGGGGTTCTGGGGTTTAAGGGTTTAGGGGTTTCGGGATTGAAGTTTCGGGTTTTAGCGTGTAGAGCTTCGTGGGTTGTGGTGCCTTGATATTCGAAGTAGGGTGGAGGGATTTGGGTGTTTCCGAAAACAAGGGGTGCCTTAGTTTGGGGTCATTATAATAAGGATCCTACTATTTAGGGTACTACATTAGCGTCCCCTATTTTCGGAAACTCCCATTTGGAGCTGTTGGGCTACAGTACATACTTAAAGGATTAAAGGATCATGGGACTTAGTAACTAGGGTTATAACTAGGGTAACTGTACTTATAGCTACTTATAACCCCAATTAAGGTACCTATAACCTGACTTACTAAGTCCCATGATCCTCCAAGTACCCCAAAGGCTCCATGTACCTGTATAGTAGATACTTGCGCCTTAAAGGGGTCCCTATATAGGTGCTTTAAGGCCTAAGTATCTACTATATGGGTACATGGAGCCTTCGGGTACGGGGCTGGGGCATTCAGCGTCAGATCCAGAGCGCTTTGGAACCGCGTGACTTCGCAAAGGCGCTCCTCGAACCGAGACTCTACCCAGAGCCTCCAAAACCCCTTAATTAAGGCGCGTGCGCGCGCGCCATAAAAAAGCACCCTGAAGACAAAACCTACAGATGAGCGGCCGAGGGAAGCGTACAAGAGTGTGGCAGGCGCAGCAAAATCGCATGTTTTGGCCTTCCCCAGCGGTCGCGTGGCAGAAGCAAAAACGGGACACGATTTCGTGTCCAGTTTTCTGGGCGTCGAAGGCGACCATCAGTGTTATCATCATCGAGGTCAACATCGTTATCATCCTTACAGTCACCATCGATATCACAATCATCTTCATCATTCTCATCATCATCGTTATCATCATCGTCATCAACGTGTTGAGCAGTGGGCTTTTTGTGTGCTGGGCAAAGCCGGCCTGAATTTATTATCTGGACCTGAGCTGCAAAGCTAGTCTTACGGCAGAAGGCGAAAACACTGGTGGGGCCAAGTTTGTTGAGGTTTGTGGGTGGAAAAGGTCTGGGGCAAAAGGTCTTTGCAAGGTCACCTTTGCCAGATCGCCAGGGCATCATCATTGCTACCACGATTGTTATCATCATCTTCATCATCATCGTTATCATCATCGCCATCGCCATCGATATCATCTTGACCATCGTAATTGTCATAATCATCGTTGTCTTCTGCGTCTTCAACATTTCGAGCGGTGTTTTTTTGGCACGCAAGCCTTAATTAAGGGATATACCTTAAATTATAATCGGATCCCTTATATGATTTAAGGTATATTCCTTAATTAAGGGGTTTTGGAGGCTCTGGGTACCCATAGGCTCCATAAAAGTTCCTGTTTGGAGTTCCTATCTAGAATCCTTGAAACTTTCAATCCCCAAAGCCGTGAATTCGAGAAGTCCAGACCCTACACCCCAACCCCAAACGCAAACCCGAAGCCCGAAACCAAACCCCCTCATCCCCAAACCTAAAACTAAGCCCCCAACCGAAACCTAGACCTAGACCCCAAAAGCCCAAGCCTTGAACCTGAAACCCGAAACCTTGAACCATGAACTCTAAACCCAAACTAGCCCCAACCCATTTCCACCGCATTTTCTTAGGTTGAAGCTTGAAGAGTCTTCTACAGCCACGGTGCAGAGCCTCTTCTGCATTTACAGAGGGGTCATTAACAGCTGGTATGAGGCTTTGTAGGGTTTCAGTGCGACCTGTGGATCCCAGAACCTTTGTGTGGGTGTGTGGGTGTGTGTATATATATATATATATATGTGACATATATACTCTGCCCGTGAGTAAAGGGTCAAACAGGCGTAATACTCAATAGCTTGCTCTTTGCCTGAATCTTGTCGTGTTAGCGAAGCTAAGGCAATATCTTGAACGATCCCCAACTAGCAAAGCCGCACACCCTCCGACCCCTAAAATGCAGAATGTAGAGTGTCAACATGGGACGAATATATGTGTATTCATATAGGCACGCACACACATTATTTGAATAGTAATGCCCGTTAATCATGCAGTCGTCATATCCTACGCTATTTTGTAGCGTCTGGGGCAACAGGTGGGATTTGGAGACTATTGGCGTTAGGTTGTGGGTATAAGGTTTAGGTTTGGCACAGAGCTTTTGGCGTCGGGACTGTTTCGGAGGTTTTTGCGTTAAGGGTTAATTGAGGGATGACTTTGGGGACCAGAAACCCACTCCCCAAACCCTTAAACTAAACCCAGATCCTATTCATCGGTTCAGGGTTTGTAGGGCTGGCTACTACGCGTTCTGATTGAGGGTTGTGAGGTCTCGTTACGGGTGTTAGTATAGAAGCCTTCCAGCAGCAGCAATGCTATTCCTTAGGACTCCTTATTGCAAACCCTAAAGCCCTAAACCCCAACCCCCAAACACCTAAACCCTAAACCCTTAATATAGTAGAGTGCACTGAGCTGTGCAAGGGAGCTCCTTGCGCAATGGATTCCTCCATAGTGGCGAGGCAAGCCGCTTCGAGGCCTTCGTCCGGAGAGCGTTGGATGGCGTGGCAGACAGGCTCATCGCACAGTACGCGAAATACCTGCAGCCCACACAGCCGATTGCCTCCACGCGACAGCGGACACAGGACGACGTCGACTCAGCCTTGGACACGGCCATTTTGAAGGAGTACGACTTCGATGGGACAGAGGGGGTCAAGCAGTACTTGTACATCGACGACGGAACCGTTGGAGGGTGGTGCTTCCACAGCAGGTGAGGTGGAGAGCAGCTTCGCGCAAGTTCGTATGCTTTCGTTAGCCGGCGCATGCGATTCATTCGGCGAGGTATCGAAAGACCGCGAGATCCGCAATCTTTCGATGGAGGAGACGAAGCAGGTCCAGGAGCTGCTCAAATCCGCCACAAAGCTGTGACCTCAAGCTGGGGAACTTTTTCCTGCAAGCCGATGACCACCCCCTGCTCGGTGACTTCGGCGTGTCACAAGTGCTCCCAAGTGACGCAGACAGCATCCAGGAGCTCCCGCAGGCAGGTACGCCGCTGTACTGGAGCCTGGAAGTCGCCGAGAATGCCGTTCTCCATGGGCAGCCAAAGGTGGTCCCTGGGCTGCTGCCTGTTCGAGTTGCTCGAACAACGCGTGGCTTTCGAGGTGCTAATTGGGTTCTCAGTGCCTACCCGTTGCCTGGTGCTGGGCCGCGTGCATGCTTGTAGAAAAAGTAAGCGGTAGAGACCTTGCGTCCGCCGAATTCAGCTTTCTGATTATGTGTTTGATGTGCGGCGTCGAGAACCTTCCGCCGGGTGCATGGCCTGGTCTGCGATGGCCGGGGATCGATGTTTTTCATGCTTGTCCTTCCTGTAAGAGAAAGCGATATCGTTCGCCTCAAGTAGGCTTCCGCAGGCCCTACCCGCGTGCAGATGGAAAAGAGCGCTCAAAAGAAAACCTTAATAAAATACCCGAGGCCCTATGCCTTTTTAGATACGAAGGCCCTATATAGACATTCCCCGTAAGGACATTGAAAACTCTACTGATAAATCCGAACCCTATTCCGTGGCACGAAGCCTCCGAGGAAGAACCGCGGCAAGAAGCCACGCATACGATGAGGAGCGATCCGCAGACGATTTAGAAAAAAAACTTAGTTTACGTCGCAGCCAGATTATGTCCGACGGGGGTTTTGAGCAGCTTAGCCATACCTATATCCCATAAAAGGGTACTTGTATTTCCATGTTTAACTACCTATGAACCTCCAAGTAACCCCAACTAGCCCACCTTTGTGAGGACTTATAAAAGCATGCAATCTTAGGGAACCCTAAAGGTAGGCTTCCTAGGGTCCAGGTATACCGTAAACCTTTAGGTAAACTTTAGGCCTTTAGTAACTGTGTCGAGGGTTTCGTGCTGGGGTGTATGGAATGTGACTAGAACTGGAAAGGCCAATTTTTTTAAAGTTTCGTTTCTGCGCAAGTTGGATTTGACATGATGTAGCCGACCGCTTAGAATTAGAAGCCCCCTAAGTACTAGACATGGCCAGGCATTCAAAACTCGGGCTTTGAAAGTGGATGAAGGGACGCAGGGTTCTCGGCCACATGAAGGAGGGAGCTTTGCAGTTGCTTTCGTTTGTGTCGCGCAGTTTGTGTGGTGTTTGGTTTAAAGTCCCTGGGGGGCTTCCCAAGGCCCAAGACTGCTTCACTAGGATGCCCAGTACTACCCTTGTTCCCGTTTTGTAGTCCTAGGTTCCTTATAAAGTTACCCAATACCAAAGAGGGAACCATTTTTCTTCCTAGGTTACTGAGCATACTAGCTCAAGAAGAATTACGAATCTTACCCTATACACCCTAAGCCTGTAACAGATTTGTCGGAGTGCAGACTGAACGGTCTGGGGTACAAAAGCAGCTTAAACAAAATTAACTTCAGCGGAAAAGGGCCCGGCCCTAGACCCCTTCGACGGGCCCTACACCCCGAAAATCCTGTTTGGCGCTGAGGGTCCAAGGTTTAGGGTTTAGGGTCTTGGTGCGGAGTTTAGGGTTCGGCGTTTAGGTGTGCGGACCCCAAACCAGCAGGAGGTGGCCTTCCGCATTAAGAGGGTGAGGAAACAGAGGGGGAGGCAAGTGGCTCCTCCCAGACATTCCAAAACCGCTTATTTAAGGAGTATATACCTTGAGTATGATTTAGGTATCCTATTGTACTTTAAGGTATATTCCTCAATTAAAGGGGTTTTGGAGTCTCTGGAGTTTACCCTTCCAGCAGGAGCACCAATTCCAGGCGTGTTTAGGGGATTGGGGGTGAAGGTTATATAAGGGTTTGGGGGTTCAGGGTTTTTTTCAGCTTACACAAGCCTGAACCTTGGGGTTAGTTGTGGCTTAAAGCTTCTTCTCAAGGTTACCTAGAGGCTCCACAGTAGTTCGTTTTGGGGGCTCATATATAGGATCCTATAATGTAATCCCAAGAAGGAACTACTGTGGCACGGAGCCCCTGCGTAGGGTGTTCTTAGACCCTTGCGGTTCGTTCCGTTCCAGCAACAGCCCCTTCAGTACGGAACTACCAGGCATCGGGGTTTGTCCGCACTGGGCATGTGGGCACAAAACCTGCTATACTTATACCCAGAGCCTCCAAGACCCCGTAATTAAGCAATATTCTCTAAAAAAGATAAGGATCCCTAATATGATTTAAGGTGTATTCCTTAGTTAAGGGGTTTTGGAGTCTGTTGGTACGTGTGGGGCTTCACCTAACCTAATCAAATGCTGTACAAGTGGATTGGGGCCTGGGGATACATTTCACTTTAAAGATAAACGCTGTGACAGGACACTATCACAGTGGTAATTCCATCGCCCCATAAAATCAGCAGCGCAAAACAACTAAACTCCTGAACTTACACTGCGCCTGAAGCTGTGGAGGAGCTAAATGGCGAGGCTTTCCGAACTGAGCTTGCTCGGTACCCACGACCCTTATCCGAAGGGTCCAAGCACTTGGTCACCCCTAACTTGGGCCTTTCGTTCAGGATCATGAAAGTTTATCTAGACCCTGACGCCTGAACCGAACCCCCAAACTCAAACCCTAAACCCCAACTCTTCCAATTGTTTCGGGGAATACAACAAAAGGATTTTGTACCCTGGGGGTTTCGAGACCAACTCATCCCTCAAAGAATTTTGGCTGGTCCTTGCGGAATTCAGAATCCTAAACCGTAAACCCATAAACCCTAAACCCTAAACCTCATCCCTCAAAGAGTTTTGCTTGGTCCTTGTGGAATAACCCTAAACCCATAAACTTCTGATCCTCGGCGAAGAGCTGGGCAATCGGTGCAGTTGCAGAAGCCTTTGCCCAGGCTTACATGGCAGTTTCCAAAAATTGGGGACCCTAATATAGTACCCTGAATAGTAGGATCCTGTTTACAAGGACCCCAAAACAAGGTACCCCGATTTTCGGAAACTCCCACATGTGTGTTTCAGGAAGCCATGGCTTGGAAAAGCCCTGTTAGGGTTTGGAGTTTATAGGGTTTAGAGTTTGTAGGGCTGGGGGCTTATAGGGGTTATAGAGTTTAGGGCTCGGGTTTAGAGTTTATTTATGGGGTTTCGGGCTTACAGGGCTTGGGGTTGAGGGTGTAAAGGGTTTAGGGTCAGAGTTCAGAATTTATAGAGTTTAGGGTTTATAGGGCTTGGGTTTAGCGGTTATGGGGTTTAGGGTTAGGGGGGCTAAGAGGGTGCCTTGCAAGTTTATTTCTAAGTTACTTGCTAAGTCCCCTGATCCTCTAGGAAGATCGAATCTATGGATCCAATCCTACATGGGGCTTTGCGACTGATGACCGCTTCACTAAGTTTCCCGAACTGCTCCCTAAACTCAAAACCTCCAATCCAAAACCTTAACCCTAAACCTTAAACCTTAAATCCCCAATTGAGAGGATCTTACCTACGAACATCTTTCAAAGGCTTTAAAATCACCTCCTAGAGAAGGCTGAGGGCTGAAAAGGATTTTGGTTTGGAGCTTACAGGCTTAGAGGTTTAGGGTTTAGGGCTGGATAAACTTATCCTGAAACCTATAGACCCCCAAACCCTGAACCTTCGACACTTAAACCCCTAAGCCCTGCAGTTGAGGCTTCAGGGTGGAGGCTGCAGGGTCTCTCTGGGAGTTTTTAAGTCAAGCCTCGAGCTTGAGCCCTAGTAACTAGACCTTGCACCTCTGAGCTACCAATGAGCGTTGCGGTTTTACACCAAACCCGAACAAAAACCCAACCCTCAATCCCGAAACCTGAGCCACAAGCAGGCTTGTTACAAGGAAGGCAAGCAGTGCATGAACTGGTTCTCACCACTGTTATGTAGGTCCACCAAGAGCTACCGAGCAGGATATTTCTAGTAAGAAAGGTAAGAACAACAAGTCCAACAGCAACATATGTTTAATAGTTTTCAAGTATACAATACGGTTGATGATATAAATCCTGCATGACCTTAAGGACCCTAAACTATGGGAATTATGGTATATCCCTTATTATGGGTAATGCAGGATTTATATCATCAACCGTATAAGTAGGTTTAACAAAAGAGCAGGTCACAACCCCATAATTAGAGGGTTTAGGGTTGACGGGCTCAGGGGGGCAAGACCCCATAATTATGGGGCCTAGCCGCTGAAAGAGAAGGTGGTCTTTGGATCCACAGCTAGGGCTTTGAAAGTTAAGCTATAGTCTCCTTAGGATCTTCATTCTTCATATAAAACCCGAGAGAATAACAGCAATTAAGCACATCATTCTTATCATGGTTCTAAGGATTGTATAGTGAGGGGCAGGGCTGACAAGCTGGATGAGGATGTTCTAGGACATGGTTCCTGAGTAGTACCTTTTTGCCCTTTTGATTTTGGGGCCTCCTTTTTCTAAACCCTAAGCCCCTAAACCCCTAAACCCTAAGCATACTTTTGAATAATTGGCACTTACAATAAAGGGGCTACTCAGGAATCTAGAGAGGACCAAAGGTCCACGTGATGGACGCGCAGGGTGACATGGTCCAAGAGCTCGCGGTTTGGGGTTTAGGCTGTATAGGGGTCTAGGGGTATAGGGTTCCTTTAAACGGAGCCATAAGAGTTCTAAGAGTGTTTAAGGGTTTAGGTTCCTTTAAAGGCATCTGCAAGGGTGCGGAAAGTGATAAGGGTCCCAAAAAAGGCAACAACAAGTGTAAAGAAGTGATAAGGGTTATTTTCACGGGATATGTATGGGTTCGATAAGGACTTAGGGTTCAGGCTTCAGGGTTTAGGTTTAGGTGTTAACATCTCGCGCCCTGCCTGATCCTACATGTGAACTCCACACTCTCATACAGCACCCGAAGATCTTGCCCACCCCAGCTTCTGCTGTAGAAGCCTGAACAATTAGATGGGCCAATGTGTTTCCTGAGAGTTGTCCTGATCAACATTATGCAAAGCCCATATATGGGAGTTTCCGAAAACAGGGGACCCTAATATAGCACCCTAAGTAGTAGGATCCTTATTATAAGGACCCCAAAAGAAGGCACCGCTAGTTTTCGGAAACTCCCATATGACATCTGCAAGCTCTGGACCCGAAATCCCCTAAGTGCAACCCCAGGACAGGAGTCCTTCACCTGAAGTTCTCAGACGGTTTAGGGTTTAGGGTTTAGGGTTTAGGGTTTAGGGTTTAGGGCCTAAAATGTAGAAGCCGGATCAATCAGTGGAGTTGTTACTCTCGGGTTTCCGGTTAATGTATTGCACAATCTCTTTAACAAAAATCGTATGTCAATCTTAAAGGCCTGTATTACCTCGAGTCACCTCATCCACTTTCCCCTGTACAGTTTAGGTTCTAGATTACACAGTTTATCTTTGGACCAGACGAAAACGTAGGTCACGGCATTTTCAGGTTCCCCACAGGCCTGAATAGCCAGTCTTCTCCCTGTACTCCCTATTCAGCTGTACATACTAAGCACGCGGCGGCGTCTTTTTTAAACCTTCTGCAAACCTTGTGCTTCCCGCTCCAAGCCTTTCTTTCATCATATAACTCGGCGACATGCCTTACTGTAAGTAAATAAGTCATAACGGAGTTTGGGGTGTGGGTGGTGCAGAGTTCCGGAAGGGTGCCGGTTCGGGTTCATAAGTTCATAGGGAACGCAAAAGGATCATAACTAGGTTCTGCTTCTCGCGACTAGGATAGAATCAGAAAGACACTTTGCATCCGGGCACTAACCCCAAGGGTCCAAAGGACCCAATAATTAGGTACTTGGTTTTAGGATAGTAGTTATGTAGGTTAGGACGGTTAGGACTTTGGAGAGTATAGTTCTATTGTCACAAGTAACTTCACACGCGATACTGTTTGTAGTCTAAGATTTAAACCCCCCAAGCGCTGTAGGCCTTGAGCCCGGAACCGAAGTCCTAAACTCTAAAAAGAGATCCTTAACATGATGTTCGGATATTGCATAATTTATGGCCAGCACCCAATGATTGAGCTTGAACCTGAATCTAGATTTTGGTCTCATTACAAAAGCAACTATGTACAAGACCCTTACATCAACCCCTGCAAAGGTGCTATGGCACACTTAACACGGATAAAGACCCTACGATCCCCAAGCCCTAAAGCCCTAAAGCCCTAGACCCTAAACCTCCAAACTCTCAGCCCTAAAGCGCTGAAGCCTAAGGCCCTATAGACCCTAAGCCTCTAAACCCTCAACTCTAAAGCCACAAATTCTAAACCCTAAGCCTTAAGAGTGGTGAGCCTTAGGCTCGTTCTCCTTCGCGAGCCTCTTTCCGTGGCCTCGGGCTTTACACCTTTTGTCAGTGCCTGGTCTGGCATTGTATTGGGTTTAGGGCTCTTCTAGAAACTCCTTCGAAGCCCAGAGAGCCCAAAACCCGTTAATTAAGGAATATGGCTTTAATTATATAGGGCTTCATATTAAGATATAAGCTATATTCCTTAATTTAGGGGTATTGGGCTCTCTGGGAGTGTGCTTAAGGGTTCCTGTTTACAGGCTCCTTGAAAGTGTGCTTTAAGGGGCTCCTTTAAAGTTTTCTTTAAGTGCTCTTTTTACCTTCTCCTTTATATGGGAGTTTCCGAAGATAGGGGACCCTCATGTGGTACCCTAAATAGTAGGATACTTATTACAAGGACCCCCAGAATAAGGTACCCCGCATTTTCGGAAACTCCCATATGAGTGTGGAGGGCCTTTGTTTCCGGTTCCGCGAAGGACGGTTTAGAGTTTGTGGCTTCGGGTTTAGGTCGGTCGGTTTAGGGTTTAGGGTTTAGGGCTCAGGGTTGAAGATTTAGTGTTCAGGGCCAGGGGTTCAAGTAAAGACGCTTTGGTTTTTGGGATTGGGGCTGAGGGTTGGTTCAGGCCAAGTGTGAATTTGCAAGTTTTGGCAGGGTTCCGATCAGTTTCGCAGGCGGTCTGCATCAGCATGACGAAAACAACCCAGACTTTCCAAAATCCCTTAATTAAGGAATATACCTTAAATCATTTTAGGGATCCTGATATTATTTAAGGTATATTCCTTGATTAAGGGCTGTTGGAAGGTCTGGGAACCCTGAACCCCCTAAATCAATATAGAGCTCTAATCCCCCATTTCACAACCTTGAACCCGAAAGAACCTGGAAACCCAAAACGCTAAACCCTATCCCGGAGGGACAACTTGGAGGTTCATGGGTAATTATAGGTTGGGGTTATAAGTAGGGTAGCTCTAGTTATAACCCATATTAGGGAACTTTTAACCTCACTTATAACTACCCATGAACCTCCAAGTAGATCCTAAACCCTATACCCTTCTAGAATCCCTATAGATCCCTTTAAATGGACCCTTAAAGCCTTATTATAGAATCCAACCTCACTTATAATTGCCCATGAACCTCCAAGAAAGGAACCTCTGCCGTCTAAGCCCCGGCCGAGGCGTGCATTTCTCAGATCAGGACCGCGGTCCCGCCAAGATCCCTTCATTCCAAGGGAAAAAGGAGGGACCCTTAATGTGGACCCCTAGGTATATACCCTTAGTATAGCTATTATATACCCATTATATAGCCCATTATAGGGTAGGGGTCCCCATTAAGGGTCCCTCCTTTTCCCCTTTGATTAATGGTGTAGGTTTTAGGGATGGGAAATACAGTAAACTGTTAGTAGTACCCCTTATCCCTATTGTAAAAGTGGATGCCATTTGAACATCTGTCTGCTCAAGACCGTTGAGTGCTTCGATTCTGAGCCCTGACTAAAGCTATATAGGTTTCAGGGCTTAGCGTTTAGAACCCGCCCCCCTCGCAGGAAACAAAGCCTGAGTCGTTTCACAGCTCTAAGGCACCATCGGCACCGTTCGGCGTGGTGAGGTGCGCAGGACTTGGTGTTGAGGATGCCAACACTGTTACAAGGGAACCCCGGACCGGCTAGGCCGGTTTAGGGTTTAGTTTAGTGTTTAGGGCGCAGGGTTTAGGATTTAGGGTTTAGGGTGCGTTGGGTATGAAGTTTCACATAGTTCACGGCTTCGACGGCTCATGGGATACTGCCGTAAACCCTGCTTCGAAGCCCTCAGCGGTAAACCAAAAGCCGAAACAAAAAGCAAATAATCACAAGCATTCTGCCGGGATATCTCTACCTTACTGGGCTTCCTTTTTAAGGGGATTTATATGGGATATCCCTATCCTATTTTTTGCTTATGTGCTTTTTTGGGGGGCCCTAGTTTCGCGTGGAGGGAGGCTCGGCTTAAGCCCCAAACCTTACACCCTACAGTAAACCCCAAAAAGTTGGAAAACCTTGGGGTTCCTTTAAAGGGTTAATATTAGGTTACTATAAGGTTTCCTTTAAAGGGCTCTATAAGGGTCTAGAGTTTCCGAGAATTACAGTAAACCCCATAAAGTTGGAAACCGGATTAAGGCCAAATAGTGCTGGGATTCCCTATACTTTGCTCTTAAGGATAGAGGCTATGGGGTTTCCAACTATTGGGATTCTACCCTGATTCAGCCCAGTCACAGAGGCTTCTTTCTCCCTAGACCAGGTACCTACACAGATCTACACAGTGTGTTGCGGGTTGCTCTTCCTTAAACCTCATAGTTAAGTAGCCATGTACCCATTTAGTTTTACGTTTGCTTTAAAGTAATCCCCGTATTAGCATTATGGCCACAGTAAAGTATGTAATGATACTGTTCCGGAACCTGGGTCTTAGGGAACTCGTATCAGAAGCTTGTACTACCCTTAAACTTTTCCAGAAGGTCCAAGTACCCAAATGGCAAAGGTAGAGTTCACGGTCCCTGGTTCCAGACCCTGAATGATTTGGGGCACCTAAAGTCCTAGTAAACATGGCTACTTGGGCCCTTCGGGTTAGTAACCCACCTAAACACTAAGCCATCCTAAACCCTAAGCCTGAAAAACCTTATGTATCACAGCTTTTGAAGCTTTAAGGGTCTGGGCTTTGCAGCGGTTCTGCTCTTCTCCCGAACCTATGGTTTGGGTCTTGGGTCTAGGGTTTGGGTGGTTAAGGGGGGTAGGGTTTAGGGATTTTGGGTCTAGGGTTCAGACTTTAGGCGTTTAGGTTTTAGGGGTTTAGGGTTTAGGGGCTCAGAGTTTAGCGAGAGGGCAACACCCTGTATCACATCAACATCCATCATTGGCTCATAGTGTTGATGATATAAATCCTGCATTACCTTAAGGACCCTAAACTATGGTAATTATGGTATATTCCTTATTGTGGGTAATGCATGATTTATATCATCAACCGTAGTGAGGATGTTTCCGAACTCCTTCAGGGTTCTAGTTGCTGTTTCTTCTTTGCAGGTTTGAAGTGCGTAAAGTTCCACTATGGGCTATTAGACCCTAAAGATCCCTATTAGGACCCTAATAAGGGTAGATTGAGGCACCCATAAGGTCTAACAGCCCATAGTGGTTTAGGATAGTTCAATGTTGTTTTGGCTCTGAACATCTGGCTCCATGGGATAGAGGTAGAAGGGCTTGGTTCCGGTGTGGGAGAGAATTTGGCTTCCACGATTGGTGAGCTGTCTAGGGCTTAGGGTAACAATTGGGCTCTGGTTATGAGTGGTGCTGAGATGCGTCGCATGCCGAGCCCAGCTCATTCGTGTAATGTAGAATGCCATGAAGTCGGGCTCAAGCTTGACAATACAATGCCCGGAGCGTCCAAAACCCCTTAATGAAGGAATATTCCTTAAATTATAGAAGGATCCCTAATAGGATTTGGTATATTCCTTAATTAAGGGGTTTTGGAGTCTCTGGGTACAGTACGACCCACCCTCAAAAAAACAAAATAAAAGGCACAACCTACTCAAACTATTAAGGCCTCGTATGTATGCTTCGTCTGAACTAGTGCTTTGTCTTGCTTTCGCGTTTTGCAAGGGGTGCACGGTTTAGGGTTTAGGGTTTAGGGGGTGCATGCCAAGGGCGGCAGATGTGTTTAGGGATTGCTATAGCAGCCTGGATAGCTAACAGTACAACTGCTGACAGGCCCCCTTAGACCCTAAACCCTAACTAAGGCTTAGGGAGCCAATTTCTTTGTTTGACATAGTCATTTCCCCTAAACCCTAAACCCTAAATTAGGACCCGCAAGGCCTGTTCTGATTCTGAGGGCGTCCATAGGGGTTTAGGGTGTGGGGTTTAGGGGTTTAGGGTTTCGGGGTTAGGGCTTAGGGTTTAGGGGTTAGGGGTTATAATAAGGGATTTACGAACTAAATATTACCCAAGAGCTATGCCAGATCATGCCTATAAGGCATGATTCCTAGACCCTGCCATGTGCCGGCTTGTCGGATTTGCCGGCTTGGGGCTGGTTTTACTGTCATCTACACAGCAGCATCTTGGCGTTCTTCTGGTTGGCTCTTAGGGCTTTAACTTTTCGGGTTTCACTATAATCAGGAGGCCAAAAGTTAAACTTTCAGGAGGGGTTCACTTACTTTTGGTTAGTAGGGGATGGAGGAATGGGCTACAATTATAACTACTATTACTACCGTTCTTCCATTCCCTTCTAACCAAAGGTAAGTTCAGAAGTCATCCAAGGCACTATTACTTCGCCCTATGGAGATGCCTCGACTACGCCTGCGTGAAACGTGGCGAAACCCATGCTGAAGAACGTTGGTCGGATCCATCGCCAAGTGCTGCCAGTGCCTCGGTGGTTGAGATAATGGACAAGGGACTGAAATTCTTTCTGGGTGTGTGCTAGTGCCTAAAAAGGAGGTCTGTTTCTTGCAGTCCTCAGAATTCCACTGTTAAGGTACTGCGACGAACGAGACGATAGGCACTGTCAGCACGAGCAGTGCGAGCACGTTCACAAGCACGAGCGGCTCGTCTTCGTTTGCTGTGACCAGTGTGGCCAGCTTGGAGACTGCGAGCAGCACGAACCGCCTGCCAGAAAGCCTGCGACGTGACTACCTGACATCCTGCAAGCATGACTTTAGCGGCAGGCTCTACCGCATGGAGCGGAACAATACTATGGATGCAAAGGATTCGGCAAGCCATGCGGGCCTAATTCTGACAGACGCGTTCTTGCATCCTTCAAACCAATTTGCCTATATCCACTTCATGTTGCAAGGTAAGCGCCCGGATGGTGCGGGGTTCACAGTCGGAAAGAAGCAGGTCCTCTTTGCCAGAAATGTCACGTGGAACTGCTTTTGGGTCTCACCCGAAGACCCCTCGCGGTTGCTGCACGCGGCATCAGATTCGAACTGGCAAGACCGAACAAGCAAGGGGCGAGGAGATGATCTCTACCAACTAGTCATAGCGAAGTGCGATGCTGGTAATGTTGCTGCCGGCAGGCTTCAGAAACCTCTGCTCATGAACATCACGGTCACAGCTTCGGGGAAGATTCTTGGACGTTGGGAAAAGATTCGGGTATGTCACGAGCCACTTTCTCCGACTCCGATTCGCTCGGTCGTCTGTACTGGAACCCTGCGGACCGGAACGAATCCGCACTCTGGAGCGGTATACGAACCGAAACTAGGTCTCCCAGTGGGCCCTTTTTCCCTTTTTGTAGTCCTAGGCTTAGCTTCCTTATAAAGTTATACCCTTTAATACCAAACAGGAAGCCCAATTTCTATCAGGTCGCTAAGCATCTTTCTCTGTTTTGGGGTCTAGTAATTAAAACCGAATCTGGGGTACTACTATCAAGGGACTACGGGGGAACCTTGAACATAAACCCTACACCCCTGAGCCCTAAACCCTAAACCGGGGAACCTAGGAAACGGATGGACCACTACATCAAGACATGGGTGGAATACAGCCTTTTTATCGGCTCCTGGGTTCGAATCTAAGCTAGGATGCCCAGCAGTACCCTTATTCCCTTTTTATAGTCCTAGGTTCCTTATAAAGTTACCCAATACCAAAAAGAGAGGCCTCTTTATTCTTAGGTTACTGGGTATCTAACCTCAAAGGGGACTATGCCCTATACTTCCTAAGCCCATAGCTGCCTGTTTTTAATTAAAAACAGATGCCCCATTTTTTCCTAAGCCCATAGCTGCCAAAATCCTTAAGATTCAGGATATAGGATTTGGGGCTCCGTTTGGGGGAACTTATACAGCTGTGTTAAAGTTACCATAATGAACTCATGTGTTTCGCACAAGACCGTGTAAAACCTTACAATCCTCTCAACAAACGAGAAGATCTCGTAATACTATTCGTTAGGGTTATCTTGTTATAGCTATATCATATGATACCCCCAAACCTTATCCTGTCTCCTGGAGCCCTATACTATTCGTTAGGGTTTCTTGTTATAGCTATAGCATATGATATGTTTTCAAAAAACATAACTTCTAGAGCCTGCACTGAGGGTTCGACATGGTCTTGATGTACTTCGAGGACAAGGACTTGTCTCCCATAGAAGCTTCGTCTCCAGTGGTATCTTTATTCTTTCATGTTCTCGTGGACTATCGTTTGTTTCTACTGTGGTAAACCCTAAACCCTAAACCCCTAAACCCTAAACCCCTAGACCCTAAACCCTAAGCCCCTGAACCCCAACACTCCAAGGAGTCACCTACACCGAAAAGCATCACGTTTTTGTTCTTTGTGCGCGCAAGTACAGTTGTAATACTTATAACCCCCAATTAAGGTACGTATAACCGCACTTACCAAGTCCCATGATCCTCCAAGTAGGATTGCCGCCCCGTATACCGCCGGCCCGCTTCCTTGACTGATAAGCACCCTTCAATATTAGGATCCCGAGCACCGTCCCTTTTTGACGGAGATGAGAAAGCATGTATTGCGATTGACCCGTAGCTTCTGGGTCGAATGCGGCCCTTGCCTGTCGCTGCGGCAGGGGGATTGAGTGGAGGGGTTGTGGGGCTTGGGTTCCAAATCCTTCGGCGGGTTTTCGATTCGGATACGGGGATCCTTGTTCCTCCCGAGCCCGCTCCTATTCCTCTCTACACCTCTCCTCTGGACTTTGGCCTCCCTTCGCCCTCCGAGGGTTTGCATTGGACTTCCTTTGGACTGGGCCTGGCCTGTGGAATTCTCTTGGGCCCCGTGTTGGACTGTGTGCTGCTAGCAAGGCTTCTGCTTGTTCGGGCAGCCAGTCGGGCCGGATGGCCAGTGCTGAGGTGGTACCGCATCCTTGAATGAGCTCCGAGCTGGCTGCACTAAGGCTTGAGATCCGAGGCCTTAGGAACCTGCTTGAGAGCTTGGAACTTCGGGTGGCTGCTTTGGAGGGAGAGCGCGAGCGCGAGAGTGCTCCTTTCATTGTTGTCAGTGATTCGGCACCTGCGACCCCGCAAAGGTCGGCTCCTGCCAGTGCGCAGGGCACCCCCAACACTTGCTCGCGCGGATTCGCGGACGGATCTAGCGCCGAGGCGCCTGGGCCTCCCGCATCAGCCTTCAGGCTCGCTTTGGCACGCCGGATCGGCTCCTTCATCCGCAGGGGCCTCGAGGGTGAATTCCGTGGCCCTTCGGGGCGCGAAGAGCTGAGTCTGAGCTCCAAGTATTACATTATCTGCAAAAGCCGTGAGGGCCAGGTCCATAATCCCCCAATTGTCACGACAGTGTTCAGCCGGGTGAAGGAGCTGTGCTTCCGGGGCCCGAACCCTCTCCCGGATACGGTCTTCGTGGGGCTCCCTTCGCAGACTGAAGTGCGAGCGTGCTTGGAGGCGGCAGGCCTCCCTTGTCCTGACTTGAGCAGCCATGGCCGCTGAGAGTGAGGGCGAGGAAGCGACTTCTGAGGAGCCTGAAGTGCTGGGCTTGCAGCATCGTCTCCTTAGTGAGGTTGGTTCGGATTTTTGCATTGGTGTCATCAGGGCTCAGCGAGAGGGCCAGGAAGTGAGTTCTCAGCTGATAGGGATAGCCGAATTGGACGGATCATTGTTGGTCGCAGTGCCCCACTCGGCTTGGAACCGAGTGGTTGCCAGGCGCCACCTTCCTGCCAAGTCTCTGACTCGAGCTACCCTTGTCGAGGTCGGTGCGGCTTCGGACGACGACCGCGCCGTGCCGCATCCAGTATGGAAGGTAAAAGTTTGGGTCGGTCTTTTGAACCCAGCTTTGAACGATTCGGTTCAGATCGGCTCGGAGGACGCCGGCGCCGAGATGATCTTCGTGGTTGCTGGCTCAGGGGCTTCGGCGGCGGGGCCGGTCCCAGCGGTGCCGTTGGCAAGCGCTCTGTTGGCGGTGGCGGGCGAGCACTTCGCCTTTGTCTCGGCTCAGGGGGAGCCTGCGGCGAGTGTGGCAGGATCGACTGTCCCCGAGAGGCTGGACAAGGTGGAATCTGTGCTGGGCGAGCTGCGCCAGGGGCTGGATTCTCTGCTTCAGCGGCTCCCTCATGGAGGAGCTCCGCCAGCCGAGGCCGAGGGCGATCGGACCCGAGGCCGCCCGTCGGCTATGAAGCCGAAAGTGAGCGAGGCTCCTCATGCTCCTCAGCTACCGGCAAGAGGAAGTGCGGTGGCGGTCGGACCAGCTCTTCCAGGGCTGGACCCGGCGGTTGTAGAAGCGGCGAGGGCCGCTGGGGTGCCGGAGGCTCAATTGCGGAGGATGTCAAAGCTGACTCAGGATGCGAGGAACTTGGCTCCGGAGCCCCGGGGCCGGGGCAACGACCCACTCGACGACGAGCCTTCCGAGGAGGAGGATCCCGGCGGCGGCGCGGGGTCGAGCGACCCTGTGAAGCAGGCGGTGGTGAAGATGAGCAGGATTCTGGATGTCCTTCATCGAGACAGGAAGGCTGCGAACCTCGAGGACCTCCTCGACAAGGCGGAGGGCGGCGACGGAGGCCAAGGGAGCTCAGGCTCTCGATCGAAGGCCGCTGCATACAATCGACTTCGGACCATGTTGGTCAAAAATCCGCAGGAGATTTCGAAATCGATAGAGGAGCTCATCGCCGAGGACTTCCTTCTGAGTCAGGGAGGGCCGGGCCAGGAGGCGGCTCGCTGTACCGTCCGGGGATGGATCGAACATCGTTCACTTCTTCAGAGTTTTCCGGGTCCCATCAGAAATGCGTGGTTGCTCGGCGGAATAGTCGACGCCATAAACAGTGGCGAGGTCGAAAGAGCGAAGAGCATGGCGCTCCTTGGGGTGGCAGCGTTGGATCAAGCCGCCATCGATGGCAGCTGGGTCATCGCCAGCGAGATCGGCCTCGAGAGGGCGCCGCCTTTCGGCTCCTTTTCGCGCCCCCGCGTCCTCGACACATACGAGTCGAAGCAGACAAAGATTTTAGACTCCCGATGGATGAGCGTATTAATGGCCCGCCTCAAAGAGAGAGACTCTTTCCACACAGCGAACAAGAACCTTGGGCAGCAGAGTGGTGTGCAGCCCAGCGGTGCTGGCGGCGGAGCTCCGAACACTCCTCCTTCCGGAGGCGGGGGTGCAGAGGACAAAGGTCCCCGTCAAAGAGAAGGCAAAGGCAAGGGCAAAGACAAGAAGGGGGACAAGGAGAAGTGATTCTTCAAGACGATCCCCTCAGTGCTCAGGCGCCGTCGCCTATCGAATTGAGCAGCAAATCTCTTGGGTTCCCTGATCCCACTTCGGTTTTAGGTCCCCGTAGGACCCCTAGCCCTAGGAGGGTGCGCTTTGCCGACTGTGTTCTGGCGCCGACGCCGGAGCCTGCCGACCTTGCCGTTCCCCGAACCCCTAAGGGCTCTTTTGGTTTAGGTCCCTTTAGGACCCCTGTAGGCTGTGTTCCGCAGGACAGCGGAGTTGCCGCGGCGCCCTCTTCGGGCCTTCGTCTTGCCGAGCCCCCTTCTAGTTCGGGTTGTAGTGCCCCTAATCCTCCGTCTTCTAGTTCGGGTTGTTGTGCCCCCTTTTGCCCTGTAGACTGTGCTCTGCAGGCTGGCGGTGGAGCCGCCTCTGCATCCTCAGCTTCCACACGTGCTGCGGGGGTTGCTCTTAGTTCGGGTTGTAGTGCCCCTAATCCCTCTTCTTCTAGGTCGGGTTGTTGCGCCCCTCCTTTGGTGTCTTCTAGGTCGGGTTGTAGTGCCCCTAATCCCTGTAGTTTGCCGTCGGCTCCGCGCGCCGAGCCTCCCCTCGCTTCTTCTGCCCCTAAGGCTCTGAGTCAGCGGTCTGGTGACGAGGACGTCCCTGGGTCTCGTGCTTCTCGGGTCTCGGGTTCAGGGTTGTGGGAGGATTGGTTTACCGCGCTTGTCGGCTCCACGTGCTCTTTGCAATCTTTCTTTTGCAGCCTCCGTGAATTACCCCGGAACGACCGGGGGCCCTCCCAGGCTCCTCGACGACAGCGAGCACGGACTTGGCCGATGCCTTTGCCCTACCCGGAGCTCCACTTGCCTGGGGCCTCCATGCCGAGGGACCCTGTGAAGCTCGGAGTGAACGCTTTGGTTTTGGTGCTTAGCTGGTTGTTTTTGGGGCAGCCTTCTGTGTGCAGGCCCGAGTTGGGTATGTGGTTGGGTGCTGAAGTTAGCCCCGCCCAGCATGCAGCCATCGACGCTCTCTTTGAGAGCGTAGCCCTTTGGAATGCCGAGCCTGAGGTGGGCCCAGCAGAGATGGGTAGGTCGGCTTCTAAAGTGGAAGGCACTGAGGACCTCCTCCGTGCGCTCAGGATGCAGCTGTCTTCTTCGCCTCCAGGTCGCGGCAAGGTCTGCGGCAAGTTGAGTTTTCAGGTTCCCTGCTACGCGCGAGCGGTGGACCCGTCTCGGCTTCGCTTCGTGGGGATTCCTACTTTCGACCCGATGCCTTTCCTGGATGCTGAGACTCGTGCTTTGTACGCTCGCCCCCTGGATTATGTTTCGCCTTTGCCTGAAGGGATTACTGCTCCCCGAGTGGCAGTTCGCACAAAGCCGGGCAAGACTGTTGCTTTCCTGAAGGCGTTGGACGACACAAAGCGCCTCGCTTTGGTCCCGCGCCAGGAGCTCCTGTCGGAGCAACGGAACGGCGTTTTCGCCGTGATCAAAGACGGTCAGAGGGACAGGTTAGTCCTGGACGCTCGACCGCCCAACTTGGTCGAAGGCGGCCGTGACCGGTGGGTGGGGACGCTGGGGAGCCTTGACCAGATCCAGCATCTTCATCTTCCTCCTGGCTACATACTGAACATCTTCACTGAGGACCTCAGAGAGTTCTATCATGCTTTTGTGATCGGGGGCCAACGACTTCATCGTAATGCCTTAGCCCTCTGCCTCCCAGGGGAAAGCCTCGCATCGATGTCAGTGTGCAGCCGTGCCATGCATGGGTTGCAGCTTGTGCCGTGCCTGGCCACGATGGCTATGGGTGACACGCATGCTGTGAATTTCGGCCAGGCCAGTCATCTGTCCCTGCTTCTTCGCACTGGCAAGTTGACCATCAACGATTTCCTCATGCTGAAGGGGAGGCCGCGCAGGAGCCCCGAGCTTTCCGCCGGCCTCTTGATCGATGACTTCATTCTGCTGGAGCCGACTCCTGTGGACCGGCCCTCTTCATCGGAGCCCTCCCGAGGGGAGCAGATCATTCAGGCTGTTCGTGAGGCCTATGTTGAAGCTGAGCTCCCTCGCCATGAAGGTAAAGCTGAGTACAAGGTCACTCGCGCTAAATTTTGGGGCGGCGACCTTGACGGGGAGAAAGGGCTGTTGCGGCCGAACCCGCACCGAACCATCCCTTTAGCTCATCTCTTGCTTGGGGCTGTGGAACTTGGTTTCAGTACTGTCGGCCTCCTTGAGACGTTCTCCGGAGGGCTTGTATCTGCTTTTCAGGTGAGACGCCGTCTGCTCAGTGTGCTCGATGCAGTTTACAAGGAGCAGCGCGGGCGCGAGCCGCGGGACATCGTCCGGGTTCGCGGTGCGCTCTGCTCGGAATTTCTTGTGGCTAGTGCGCTGCTGTGCCTCGCTGATGCTGATCTTCGAGCGCCGGGAGCGCCTGTGTTAATCTTGTCTGACGCCTCGAACCATAAAGAGGCAGCAGTCGCGGCCAGCATTCCTGAGGGGCTGTCGCTTGAGTTGACACGTCATGGTCTGCAAAAGGGGTTGTGGAGCCGCTTGCTCTCTCCTTACTCTGCTTACTTGCGCGGAAAGGGCGAGCCCGAACCCGAGCTCAGTGAGCTTCCGGAAGAGGAATACAAGAGCCACCCTCTGTGGGAGCACATGTGTTCTTTTCTCCCCTTTAGGCTTTGGGGTTCGGTCGTTAAGGTTTGTAAGCAGAGACACATAAACCTTGGCGAGTTGAGGGCTGCCCTTCGGGCTGAGGACCGTGCTGGCAGGATTTGGCCGGGCAGGAGGTTCCTCCAGCTCATCGATTCACAGGTAGCTGCCGCGTGTCTTGTGAAGGGGCGGAGCAGCAGCAGCGCCCTTAATTGGGAACTCAAAAGGTCTCTAGGCCCCCATTTGACCTCGCGGGTTCGCCCCTCTTACGGCTTCATCTGTTCTGCTGCGAATGTCTCAGATGACCCAACTAGAGACGTCCCAATCAGAGCTCCGGTTGGACCAGAGCCCCCGTGGTGGAAGCCAGCCTGCGACGGCGACTTCGCTGAGCTCGACGCCTGGCTCAGCGATCGGGGGATGCACCTTGATCAAATGCGGGACATACCTGATGTGTGTGAGCTGCTGCCGGATGCTCCACTTGACCTACCTTCCGAGGACCCGGGGAGACTGATGCGCAGGAACAAAGGTTCAGAGGCTTACGCTCAAGCTCTTCTCGAACGCAAGGCGATTGGGGCTGCTGACCTCCTACAGCTTTTTCTCCGGCTTCCTCGCGAGGTTAGCGCTAGAGCGGTGTTCAAGGAGCGCCGGGGCATCACGTTTTCAGCTGGCATGTTCATTCATGGTGGAGTGGCAGGCCTCAGGAATACTTGCTCCGAGCATCCGCACTCGATCTCCGCTTTTTGCCGCTACATCAAGCTGTGCCACCCTAGCATAAGATTTACGACTTTTAGTGTTTTGCAGAACTCCCCCGCGATGCCGCACGTTGACGCCTCGAACATGCTTGGCGAGCCTAACCTTGTGCTGCCGCTGTCGCGGTTTCGCGGCGGGGGATTGTGGGTCGAGTGCGAAGGCGGGTCCATGCTGATAAAGCACAAAGGCCGGCAGATCGGTGGGGAAGTTCTCCCTGTACACTCGCAGGCGGTCGTGTTCGACCCCCATAAACTGCACTGCACGCGGCCCTGGCGGGGCCGAAGAGTTGTTCTTGTCGCTTTCTGTTTGCGAGGCACGGAGCGGCTCACTGACGAGCAGAAGGCCACCCTTGAAAAGCTTGGTTTTTCTTTGCCTGATGGGATACCTTCCGAAAGTCTGCCCGAAGCCCCCGCAAATCGTCGCGACGAGTCTTTTCCTTTGCATGCTGAGCAAGCTCTCGACGGTTGTCTTGGTGAGAGCAGGAAATGCCTTGAGTCCATTCGGGCAAAGTACGCCATCGATGACTTCGTACCAGTTGCTGCTCCTAGCGTGCTGGCTTCAACGCGGAAGCCTCTGGGTTCCCTTCGGGTTGAGCCCCCCCTCTTTCGTGCTGGCTCCCCCTCGGTTGAGCCTCCTTCTGCTGGCGCCCTGTTTCAGAAAGCCTCGCACTTCTCCGTGCCCCAGGGCTGCCCTTCCATGAGTCAAATCCCTTTGGACTGCAAGACCGTCGATTTCCTCCTCAGCCTTCCTCCTGGCCGCTTTGTCTACTCCTCGTCGTTCCCGGACTTGGGAAGCGCTCTCAGGACGGGCCGGGGTTGGTTGGATTTGTTTTCGGGGTCCAGGGGTGTAGCTAAAGCCTTAGCTCGTGCCGCGCCATGTTGGATCCTCTGCTACGACATCGCTCACTCTGCGAGCGAGAACCTTCGGGATCTCTCTGTGCAGAGAGAGATTGTCTACCTGTTCGAGGCCGGGGCTTTTCTGGGTTTCTTCGCTTCTCCTGACTGTGGCAGCTTCTCGACGGCTGTTGTGCCTCCGGTGAGATCGCGGGAGCATCCTGAAGGATCGCCCCAGCTGTCAGGATGGAAGCGCGACAAGCTTCTGCAGGACAACGCGCAGCTGGAGTTTCTTGCTGACCTCGTCCGTATCTGCATCGACAACTCACTGCTTTACATGTTGGAGAATCCGCACAACAGCTGGATCTGGAAGCAACCTTGTTGGAGCGGTTTGCGCTCCGATGCGGGACCGTGGGATTTCAGCTTTGATATGTGTGTGTTCGGGACTCCGTGGCGGAAAGCTACTCGGATCCGCTCCAACGGACAGCTGCGGGGTAAAACTTTACGTTGCAGCGGGAATCACAACCATCGTGTGCTCCGGGGCAGGGAATCTGTCTCAGGTGTCAGTTGGTGCAAGCTTGCTCAACCGTTTCCGAGGCGGCTCTCTGCACTGCTTGCAAACGCGATGACGCAGGACGCTGCCCGCTGCTCTGAGAATCGTCCTCTTGACATCGTGCGGTGCGCCAAATGCTGTGGTGCGAGGTTCGGCGAAGCGCGGAACCCGGGGCCTAGGCCTCGCCGCCCGCGGCCAGACTGTGTCCTTGCTCAGGTACCCTTGGTCGAGCCTGCCACCGCTGCTCTGCAGAAGAGCGTCTGGGATTCTTTCGTGGTTTGGGTCTGGGATGGTGCAGGCGAAGGCTCTTCTGAGACTTTGTCTGCCCATCCTGATCTCCTTGTCGAACTTCTCACTGCTTATGGACAAGTGCTGTATTCGGGGGGAAAGCCTCTACAACATTACAGGCAGCTCCTCGCAGTGAGTCAAAGGCGAGTCCCAAAGTGCCGTGCTACAATTCGCACTGCCTGGGAAATGTTATCACGTTGGGAGCGCTTGGAGCCTACTCAGCACCGACCTCCTCTTCCCGAGCCTCTGCTGGAAGCAATGTGCAGCTTGGCGCTCGCTTGGTTCTGGCGAAGATGGGCCGCTGTAGCCCTTTTGGGTTTCTACGGGTGTTGCAGGGTCGGGGAGGTTCTTAGGGCTAGGAGGTCTGATCTCCTTTTGCCCTCAGACCTCCTTCGATCTGATGGTCGTATTTTTCTGAAAATCCGGGACCCAAAATCCCGCGGCCGTGGACCGCGCGTCCAACACGCCACCGTCGTGCTGGGCCCGGAGTTCGTCGCTTTCTTTACGGAAGTGTTCGGTGATCTCCCTCGCAACGCCCCTCTGTTTTATGGCAGCCCATATGTTTTTCGGAAGCGCTGGGATACTCTGCTTGGAGCTCTTGGCGTCGCCAGGTCCTTTAAGCTGACTCCGGGATCTCTTCGAGGAGGTGGTGCGGTCGCCTTGTACCAGGCTGGAGTTACAGTTTCCGAACTTCAATGGAAGATGCGCTTGCAGCATCAAACGACTCTTGGATACTATTTGCAGGAGGTTTCGGCGGTCTCGATTTTTCCTGCCCTGCCGAAGCACGCACGTGAAGCAGTTACAGCTGCAAGGGCCGTGTTCCCTTTTCTCCTCAGCCCAGCGCACTAGTGCATTGCTCTGCGAGCTACTTTGTTGCTGTAGGCCGGGCTAGGTTGGTGGAGTTTCTGCTGCCAGCTCGAAATACGGGCTCGGCAGCTCTACCGACCAAAGCTCTTACGGAGGAAGAGCACGAAAACGAGGTCTGAGCCATACATGAGAAAGCATGTATTGCGATTGACCCGTAGCTTCTGGGCCCTCCCACCCGCCCGGAGGAGTTTCTGCTGCCAGCTCGAAATACGGGCTCGGCAGCTCTACCGACCAAAGCTCTTACGGAGGAAGAGCACGAAAACGAGGTCTGAGCCATACATGTTTTTTTCATGAACCACGGCTCTAATTACATCGCCCAATTAAGTGTCCTTTTCAACTGAGCGCCAAACCCTGAACCCTACACGCCCGAAGCCTTATAGCCTAATATCCTAAAACGCGTTGTTGACCCACAACCTTAAACTCCTTTTCCCGTAACCGCTGAAACAGCCAAGGAGGAAATGCTCCGACCCTATATCGACTCCAACAAGCTGGTCCTCGTAAGATCATACTTCGAAGGTCGCTGGTCTTGCCCAGGGGAGCATACTAGACATCTGAGTAATTCGTTGGGGACCCTTAGCTACGATGGTTATAGTATTAGTTTACCCGCCGAACCCAATCTGGTTCACGTTTTGGTGCTGATGCGATCCGCAATGCTCAGTTGAGCGCAATGCTTGGAACTGCACACGACTTGCACCTAAGTGAAATGAAGAAGTCCAGCACAGAAACCCACGATCCATACACGTGGTATGCACTCGGAAACGCACCTGTTAAGGCACGACATTGAGCAACCAATGGCGCCCCGTAGTCCGAAATGCCGAAAGATGCGCCAGCTCATGCAGTGCAGAAGGAAGGACAGAGAGGAACAGGCAGGAGTGCAAAACATTCTCCCCAAACCCAATCGGAAAGCGAAGAACAACGCAGGACCGTCCGTGATTCACCACGGAAGTGAATCAGCGGGCTCACAGCTGGCTCAGCGGAGCCATGCAAGGAAGTTTTGGGGCCTTCGCAATATGCGCTTGTGCAGTTTTCCTGGCTTTAAGAACGTCTTGGCTGGCTTTCAGGCCTGCGGATAAATTGAGCAGCTGCGGAGAGCCTGAAACTCCTTGAAACCCCTGAACCCATTGACCTCTCCCCCAAGGGTCCAAAGGAACCAATAATCAGGTACTCGGTTTTAGGATAGTAGTTATGTAGGTTAGGATTTTGGCGAGTATATGATTATTGGGTACTTGAACCCATTGACCTTTCTTCTTGCTTGGAAACCCAATGCCAGCAGGGGAGACATAGTTACCTTACTCATAAAGCCCAGTTGTAACTACCCATGAACCTCCACTTGCAGGATCATGGGACTTAGTAAGTCAGGTTATAAGTATCTTAATTGGGGTTATAAATAGTTATAAGTACTGTTACCCTAATTAGAACCATAGTTACTAAGTCCCATGATCCTTTAAGCAAGCAAGGTATCACGGGCCACGGATGGAGCCCCTTGCTGCTCTTCCAGGAGCTTCACGGTCCCTGGTGACCTGGTCCATAAAGACGAAATGAGCCCTAAAAGGTTTTAAGGTTCACATACCATATAGGGGTTCATAGTATCAGGGTATAGGGCCCCTACTTTTAAGGGACATTTGGTCCTTAAGGGTGTAAGAACCTGATTAAGAAACCCTGGGCCTATAGCCCCCAATAGTAGGATTCATAGTAGGAGCCCTAATCAGGGCACAAGGTTTCTTAATCAGGGTTGTACATTAGTTTCTTGTTGTATTCCTAAGGTTATTGTTGAAATTATGGTTTTGACGACTCTTCCAGGTGAGGGTCGGGTTTTGCATTTTTTTTGCCCTGCTGTCCAAGACTCGAGTCGACAACTGATCTACGTACCCCAAGCCCTACACCCTGTAACAACCCCAAACCGTATAAGCCCTAGACCCTACGGCAACCGGAAAAATAACCTAAACACCTGACCCTTTATTAGAAAGCTTGGGCAGGAAATGCTAAACTCATACGATTACCGGCCGCACTGTCGCAAGCTTCGGCAGCTGGCGTACCGTTCGGCATTAAGGTTAAGGCTTAGGGTTTAAAACGGTAGCTTGCATGGTTCTCAACAGACCTGTACGTTTGGTTTGGATCAGTGCATGTAGATGTTTTAGAACGCATTTGCAGTGTGGATTTACTGCTCTTGGGCCCCAAATCCTAAACCCTGACCTTTATTATTCTGTACTATTCAGTACGTCGGGGCCGATACATAGTTCGAGATCGATGAGAATCCCCGCAAGTTGATGAGGGTGGTAACTTGGAGGTTCATGGGGAGTTATAAGTGGGGTTATAAGTAAGATGACTATAGCTTTGACCCATATTAGGGGACTCATAACCCCACTTATGTATAACTACCCATGAACCTGCAAGTAGTCAGAACGGATTGTGAACATGAAGAGCCGTGCCAACAGTACAGCAATCACAACCCAGAGTCGGCTGTAACTAGGATGCCCAGTAGTACCCTTATTCCCTTTTTATAGTCCTAGGTTCCTTATAAAGTTACCTAATATCCAAAAGAGAGGCCTTTTTATTCTTAGGTTACTGGCTATCCTAGGTAATGATATTTTCATGCACCCATGACGCCTGTGAGTAACCATTTTTAGGCCCGAGTCGTCAATCAAATGATATGTTGTGGATCAGAGTGGGGACTACTAAACCCAAAATCCCTGCAAGCCTTGTAACGTGAAACCTTAAACACTGGAGCCGATACCCCCAAAACTCTAAATCCGAATGTAACCAATTACGGCCCCTAAATTAAAGGCCCTGTTCGAGCATGATGCTTGGAAGGAGAATCACTGCTTGTGGAGAGCGAAAGGTTTGGCAAGGTATGTCGCCCACAACGACGTGGACGAGTGGGTGGATTTGAGCCTCATAGATCTTACTGGAGAGTAAATCTCTGGGGTATAGCATCGTATACTGAAGCAGGTTATTCACCCTAAAGAGAGCGACAAGGTGTACTTTTGGTTTGATTACCGATGGTCGGTTTTAGGGCACCCAGACCCATTGCAGGATCCAACAAGCAGATCCCTGAACTGGGTGTGGATCCTCCCGCAGGTCTGGGTATAGAGCATACAGGCACTTATGTACAGGGGGTATTGTTTTGGAGCCATGGTGTCTGTAAGGAGTCCAACATATCCCAACATAAACGCCTACATGGATCAGACTATCGGGAGCCACGACTACAGAGCGATATCCATTCCGGAGAGCCGATGGATCTTACCGGGTGCAAAAGGGTCGCGAGGTGGCTACGACTTCGGCATTTACCCCTGTGATGAGATATGCATGACTCGTCAAGGTAACAGGAACAAGTTGCTGATGGACACGGAGCGTGTTGATGGTTACCAGGTACATGTCCTGATCGTACCTGTTCAGAACGACACGACCGTCAGGCAGCCTCCCCGGGATGAGAGACTTGGTAGACTGGGCAATTAAAGTTTAGGGGTCTAGGGATTTCGAAGTTAGGGTTTAGAGCTTCTTTGCGGAAGGACAACCCCTGGCCCAAATCCCAAAGCGTCGACCCAACTCTCAAACCCTGGCCCCACTGCAAGCGCTTGAACGAATGAACGCGCAAGTTTTGGGTGCATTTAAATTGAGCTAAGGATCCGCCTGGTGCATTTTCGGCAGCAACACCTCCTTCAAGCCGCTGGTTCAGTTGTCTGTATTGAGAACTTCCCTGGCCCGATGATCAATTCCACTTTCGCCCGATTCGTACGAGAGCGGTGCCCGATGATTCTGCCGAAGCTGCCCAAGTACGGTGAGGCACCACCATTTTGGCGCCGGCGACGGCAGGAGCGCATGCTCGTCGGCCCGTGACGGCACACCGTTTAGGGTTTAGTTTAGGGCTTAGCCCAGCCTAGACACCCCCAACTACCCTTTAATATACCCCAAGTGCCCACTACTAAGGACCAAAAGGACTCCATTAAAGGGCCCTTGAGGGGCCCTGGAGGGATGCCGAGTTCAGGGTTAGGGGTGCTAGTCGTGCGGGTCCGATGCCTTGACCGCAAACGCGCCTTGATCAACAAACACTTCTCGAGGGTTTAGGGTTTAGGGTTACAAACACTTCTCGTCTAGTTGGGTTAAGACGCGGACTTTGTTGATCAAGGACCTACATTAACAATTAGCACCATTTGATTGGCACCAAAGAAGAGTGATCGACGGCGGGGCGATTGTCCGTGCAAGCAGCCGTGCTCATTGTGCCGCCGAAACATGGCCCAGGCCTTCCATCATCGTAGTTATGCCCTACACCATGAATTGTACTAGGATCACGAATGTGATTCAAGGTCTGTTCCTTAAGTAAATGATTTTGGAAGGTTCGGTCAGTCGTGCTCATTGCCTTTGAAAACTACTACAGTAAACCCCATAAAGTTGGAAACCGGATAAAGGCCAAATAGCGCTGGGATTCCCAATGCATCACTCTTGAGTCTAAACCCTAAACTGTGACTCTTTCTCCTGGGGCATGGGGCCTTGATGTAGCAAAACCTGGATTGCAGGCATCAAAAAAGAGCTCAAAAAACGTGACTCACAATAGTAATTCCTTAAATAGAAACCCTACATTCTACTATATAGGCACATTGGACCCTTTGGGTAAACCCTTAACCGCGACTCTTGAGGATTGAGGCTTCTGGGTTTCCAACTTTCTGGCTTCTACTGCAGACTTCGCAGACCCCGGGCCGGCAGTGATAGGAAGATCTGGGAGCTTCCGAAAATTGGGGGTTCTAATAGGGTTCCTTTTCAAGGGTTATTATAAGGGTACTATAAGGGTTCCTTTAAAGGGCTCAATAAGAGTTTAGGGAGTTTCCGAACGTAGGGGACCCTAATATAGTACCCTAAACAGTAGGATCCTTATGATAAGGACCCCAAAATACGGGACCCCTAATTTTCGGAAACTCCCCCTATAGATCCCTTACAGAAACCCTTAAAGGAACCCTTATAGAAACCCTTAAAGGAACCCTTAAAGGATCGGTTTTCGGAAGCTCCCACCTTTCCTTCGGAATCAGAGGCCCGGCCTGAACCCTAGATCACCTCCAAGGAGTCCTTCAAAGGTTCCTCTAACTCAGGTCCTTGCCCAGACCTTCCAAAATCCCTTAATTAAGGAATATACCTTAAATCATATTAGGGAACCTATTATAATTTAAGGTATATGCCTTAATTAAGTGCATCCGCCATCCTTTCTGAGCCCCGGGTTTAGGGTTTCCAAGTCGCTCGATTAAAGCCCCGAGAGCTTGTAAAACCTCAAGCTGTAGAAAGATGCTCGCTTATCTAGCCCAGTAGTACCCTTATTCCCTTTTTGTAGTCCTAGGTTCCTTATAAAGTTACCCAATACCAAAAAGAGAGGCCTTTTATTCTGAGGTTATACTGGGTATCCTAGTCTAACTCAGGTCCTTGCAAGATGTCCTTTAAGAGGTCATTTTGAGCGTTCCTTTAGGGGGTCACTTTCCTGTTATTTGGGATTCTTGATTACGGCTTACTTGCAGAATAGGTTCTGCACAAAGGTCGATTTCTTGAGATCCAGGCAAGCACTAGACCCAAACCCTAAACGCAAACAGCCCCAAACCCCAAAACCCCTAAACCTGACACTCAACCCTAAACCCTAAACTCAAAAAGCCCCAAACCCCAAAACACCTAAACCCGAAACTCAACCCTAAACCTCTAACCCTAAGCCGGGGTTCGGGTATGCGTGCTGTGAGCCCCACAGTGATGAAGTTGCTTGCCACACAGGGCTGGGGTTTACCGTAGAAGCCCAAGCGTTGGAAACCAATTAGCCTCAATTCTTAAGAATAATGTGAAGGGAATCCCAGCACTACTTGGGCTTAGTCCGGCTTCCAACTTTATGGGGGTTTACTGTAGGGGGTGGACCTCAGTCTCTGTTGTAGTTCCTTTTACGGTCATTGTATAAGATCCTATACTAAATCTAAACCCAAAAAAGAAACTGCAATGGAGACTGTATGTAGGTGGTTGTCAAAATCATGGTCCCTTTTTGGGTCCCTAATATAGTACGGCACCTAGTATTTAGGGTACACAAAAAGGGGCCCTAATTCTGACAACCACCCATGCAGGTAGGGTTTAAGGAAGAACTGGCAAGTTTCCAGACCGTCGGCTTAGCGTTTTTGGGACCCTTACCCTAAGCCCTAAACTCCATATGGGCGGTTTTCAAAATTAGGGTCCCTTTTTGGCTACCCTAAATATTAGGTGCCGTATGAAAATAAGGGCCCTAAAAGGGACCCTAATTTTGACAAGCACCCATATAGACTTCCTGAGCTTGAAATCTCCATGTATGTTTGAAACCTGATTGCTGGAATTGCAAAGCCGGGACGTAGCAGCTGAAACAGTACATACGCCTTCTTGATTGTATATCAGACCTCCTTCGTTAAACTGAAACTTGGACTTTAAGTTTCAGGGTTTAGAGGCGTAGGTGCTGGAGTTTAGGGTTGAGAGGTTGAGGGGTAAGGCTTTGGGGGCGTTCAGGGGTTAGAGGTTTACAGTGTAGGGCTGCAGGGGTTTAAGTTTAGAGATTGAGGGTGCAGGGGTTTGGAGGTTTTAATGGTTTTAGGTTTAGCGTGCATAACTACTATCCTCAAACCGAGTACCTAATTATTAAGGCCCATACAGTGGAACCCTTATAGTAGCCCTTTTAAAGGAACCTTATAGAACCCTTTAAAGGAACCCTAATTATTCGGTCCTTTGGACCCTTGGGGAAGGATTTAGTGTTCATCCGCCCGCCCCCATTGGAGACTCCCGGCCCCTCGACTTTAATTCCCAAAGCTGTTCAATCCCTACGGTTGACGATATAAATCCTGCATTACCTTGAGGACCCTAAAGTATGGGAATTCTGGTATATTCCTTTTTATGGGTAATGCAGGATTTATATCATCAACCGAATCCCTAGGCCCTATACCCAGACCACCGGGAGGATCTAGACAGTAGATCCCCTAATTTTTGGCCCTGTACTACTAAGGGTATTTTATAGGAACAAGGGGGATCTACTTTTTGGATCCTCCCGGGGGTCTGGGTAGGGCTCCAAGTGCACAAACAGTACATGCCTAGTGGTTTTGAGTCTAGGCCTATTGATTTCACCTACTTTGGGCCTTTTTCCGGTGTAGACGATCCGAACCGCAGGGGGGCGCCGTGCAAGAGCCGACTCAAGGACACTGGTAAGTAGCTTGCAAGATAATTGCGATAACCCCACTCAGAGGACTTCTAGATGAAAACTCAAGTTCGACCCTGCTTACTTTTGCCCTACTCACGAACCCCGCCCCGATACTCTAAGTCTCAAAGTGCAAGGATCCAAAAAGTAGATCCCTTATTGGGGGTTAACGGGTTTCTAAGGGTTTAAGATATGTGGTGCGTAAGGGTTTAGGGTTTAGGATTGGGTTGTTATCGGATTTACCGGGTTTCTAAGGGTTTTTCAGATACGTAGACCCCTGATTAGTAATGCCCTCGCAGTGGGATACTTGTATGATGTTCCTTGTAGGGCGGAGAGTGAGGCTGCTTGTCTAGCCCACGTTTCTACGTCGCAGTCGCAGAATACCCAGAGACTCCAATATCCTTTAATTGAGGAATATTCCTTAAATCATATTAGGGATCCTACTATAGTTTAAGCTACTGTATATTCCTTAATTAAGGGGTATTGGAGTCTCTGGGTACTTGTCACAGAGGTGTTTGACGAATAAGACAGCTTGCTGCCTCGTATGAATGAATCATTGCTGTATTACGTTGACCATGTGATGTTGGAGTAGACATTCTGTGGTTGCATTCTCAGACGCTTGTTTGGGCTGTTTTGGGTCTGCCTTGTCGTGCTGCACCGACATTGTATGTGCGACTGCATGTTGTTGTGGCATGTGATGTCAGCAATCACTGAATGTAGGATGTGCGTGGGATTCCAATACTGTGCCTTTAGGTTTTAGCATGAGAACTTCAAGTAAAATTATTACTTCATAGTGCAAACGAAGTTTTCCAACACATTTTTCTGCTTTGTCGCAGGACACCGGCTTTTCTCGTTTGTCGGGGGCGAGCAAGGCTGGGAATGTGTGATCTCAGGATCCAAGCGTTGTCGGATGCGGTTTCTTGTAACCTATACGCATTACCTGTCGCCCGATACCCTGCCCTTTTGTGCGTCGGTAGAAAAGCAACACTATGCCCTACAACTCAAGACATGTAGGTTTAACAGCTACAAAAATTAAAGCGAAAGCCCGAAAACAAGCAGGCGGTCGTTCCTGTTGGCTAGGTAATATATATATATATATATATATATATATATATATTATATATATATACACAGAATCTTGAACCAATAAATAAGTGTGTATGCGCAGGGTATGTATGTATGTGTACGTATGTGTGTATGTATATATATATATATATATATATATAGATAGATAGATGTATGTATGTATACCTACATGTGTGTACATATATGTATATGTATATGTATGTGTATATATATATATATATATACATACTTACATACATACACACATACATACATACATACATACCCTGCGCGCGATGATGTTGATGTGCGAGTAGATATACGTGAGCCAGTAGGAACCCGGGGCCCGGGGCTGTGATGAGATGCACTTTGGGGTTGTAGCGGCCAGAGTTGGACAACTTGAAAGCAGACCTGAGGAAGTTTGGAGGTTCAGGGTTTGTGGGTTGTGGGTTTAGGGTTTAAGGTCTGCAGCAACCGCTACGTATTGAATATTGTCCCAAAACAGAATGTTGTGTGTGCATGTATCTTGTCGTTGATGACTTGCTGGAATTCGATCTCGAGTCCTGACCCCACGACCCTGATCTTTGCTCCCCGCACTCGTGCATGGAATGCCCATCCAAGTCTGGCGGCATCAGCGGAGAAACACTTTCATCTTCGATCTTCCTTGCAATCACAAGTCAGCCGTCATGCGGCGAAGAATGCTTTAGCTGTACATCTTTGCGACATGTCCTTGATGCCCATTTCCACCACCGAAATCCTTGTGGTGCTCAACACGGCACCACAAGGGGATGCTGTTGTTCATCATTCAGACTTAGATTAAACACAAGCCATCGGAAGTTCAGTCTACCTACACCCCCAGAAGTATGTAAAATAATGGCCCAAAGCCTATAAAAGCCTACGATTCTACATACTTTGGGGTCCAGGTAGAAGCCTAAAGGACTCCATGCAACTCTTTGCACGTCTCGCATCATCCCTGAACACGTGGTTCTCACAAGCCTCCATACAGAGGTGGAGCAACGCTCCTGCAAAAACAACCCCTATAACGCCCTAAAGCCCTGAGCCCTTAACCCTGATAAGGGAACCCTATTCCAGTAAGCCTTGAACCCTAAAGCCCTACCTCTAGTCGAAAAGACCTACCTGTTTAAGGAACCATATATATATATATATATATATATATATATATATATAGCAACCTCAATAAAGAGCCCTAAAACGGTACGTCGTTTCGGCTACAGGTATACCTTCAACCCGAATAAGGGAACCCTATATACTCTAGAGGTGGAGCTTTCAAAGGCTGAACACTACTACGGGGGCTGAAAGAATTACCGATTCTTTTTTGGTGGTTCCTTGTTATAACTATAGTATAATCTACTATAGGGTTCTATCATATAGGGGCCTTAATCATTACCGAGACTGTTTTGGGGGGTTCCTTATTATAACTATAGTATAACAGGCCCCTAGACCCTATTCTAATTATTAAAGCCCCTATACTATAGTATACCCTTATAGACCCCTTTAAAGGAAACCCTATTCTAAGTCTTAAGGACCCTATATAAACCCCAGTGACTGATCAGGAGCGAAAGGGCAAGCAAAGATTTGCGCGGTCGGGGGCTCTCAGCCTCGTGGGGGTTTACCCTAAGGCTCCATACTTGGAGGGTCGGGGGACTTAGTAACTAGTTATTTTATAGAGTTATAAGTACCATAACCCCAATTAGGATCCCTATTAAGGTTCTTATAACTGCATATACTAACTACTTACTAAGTCCCCCGACCCTCCAAGTAGTAGTCCCTTTTTGGGAGTACCTGGTAGGATTCTAATTATGAACCCCCAAAAAGGAACTACGATGGAGCCTCTAGGTGGGAGAGACTTGTGTCGGCGCCTTTCCGTTTCGTATGTGTTCAGATGTAACCCTACGGATGCGTACATGTTTGGCATATGTGTGTATTGTTGGTTCTGGCTCATGTGTTAGACAGTTGTGCTTTATGCGGTTGTGGCATGTTTCGACCGTGTTCGAAACGTTTGCACCTTCTCGTGGGTGCCATCTCGTGTGATTGCAGCTGAAATGCCAAGCTGACACGCCTCCAAGAACCTTGAACCCTAAACTCCTAAAACCAAACTCCTTATAGACCCCTACACCCCGAGCCCTGAACCCCTAAAACCCCAACAGACAAACCCCCGTAGTTCGCGATAGTCTCCTGCAATATACCAGGCGCGACTTCGACGATGACCCAGGGTTTCGGTTTAGGGGTGTAGGGTTTAGGGGTTTAGGGTTTAAAGGTTTATGGCGCAGACTTCAGCCCTAGACCTTTGCAAAATGCTAAACAAAGCTTAGGGTTGAAGCTCAGGGGACTCAGTAGGTAAGTAAAAGTTGCTCATACTTGTAGAAGAGTTTCCATAATTGTGACTACTGACGGCGAGGTCTAGGCTTGGATAGTTGGGGGGTTCACAGCCAACACACCGCTAGGGCATCGTCATTATGTGTATTTTCTTGCAATGTGCAAAGCACGGGCCCGCATTATGTGTTCAACTCTTGCTGGGTGGGGGCCGTACCCCAACCCTAAGCCATAAACCCATATTTTAGGGACCCAAAAAGCACATAAGCATAAGCTTCTTACCGGGATATCCCTGCCTTATTGGGCTTCCTTTTAAGGGGTTTTATATGGGATATCCCTATGCGAATTTTTGCTTATGCGCTTCTTTTGGGCCCCAATAATGTTGTGCAAGCCTCGTCAAGGTGGGCTCCTCGCTGCTGCCCGAGCGTTGCCAGGAAGTTGGGACAACAGCCCAGGAGGTCGCAGTGTAGGGTTTAGGGTTTAGGGGTTTAGGGTTAACGGTTCGGTTCAGAGCTTAGGGTTAACGTGTGGGTTTTGGGTTTAGGGTTAACGTTCAGGGCTTTGGGAGGCTAATCGATTGTTTACGCTTTTGGGGTCGCGGAGACGTAGCGGGTCTCATATGCTGGCATTGGTTTGGACAGCGAACCTCAATCCTGTTTAGCCTACCTGCACGTTTTATGGCCTAAAATTCCAGCGGAAGATAACATTCAGGCTCAACGCCCCAAGCCCCAACCGTATTCCTTGTGTTGCGGTCGCAGACCGTTCGGGAACTGCTCTTCTATTGGGTTCACGGTCTGTCAAGGTCAGGTTTGGGATGATAAACCTTCAACCTTGCACTCCTTCCTATTTAGTAAAACTTGATAAGTCTCTGGAAAATCATAACATCAACGAGCTGCAGCTCTAAACACCAAAGCGTAAGTTCAGGGTCCGAAATGTTAAAGACTGTATTCAGACTCCCCGAGATACGGGCATCTCAGAGACTACGTAACAGCTCTCTGGAGTTTTTGGGGTTCTTGTGGATAAAGTTGACAGTAGAAGCCCGAAAGTTGGAAACTCAATAGCCTCAATCCTTAAGAGTAATATATAAGGCATTCCCAGCGCTCTTTGGCCTTAATCCGGTTTCCAACTTTATGGGGGTTTACTGTAGGGTTTCGGCGTTCATGTTGGGGTTTCCGGTTTCCCGTATGGGTGCGAACTAAAGGGCTCCTTCAAGGCTTCCCACAAGGGTTGTTATTGTTTAGGGTTATAGGGTTTACCTTAAGCCGGAATAACCTACCTTTTCAGGGTTCCTTACTATGATTTCCTTATACAAGTCCTTAAACGGTAGGTTATTCCGGCCTAAGGTAGGGTTTAGGTTACTACAGGTGGCTACCAGAAGGGTCTGGCACTTGTGAAAGAGTCTAAATAGCACCCAAGCCCCATTCGAATAGTGGAGGCGTCTATGAAACCCCAAGCCCTATACCATCGACCCTAAACCCTAAACCCCTAAACCCTAAACCCTAAACCCTAAACCCTAACACCCTAAACCCTAAACCCTAAACCCTAACACCCTAACACCCTAACACCCTAAACCCTAAACCCTAACACCCTAACACCCTAAACCCTAAACCCTAAACCCTAAACCCTAACACCCTTACACCCTAAACCCCTATACAACCCTACGCTTTTCGGGGCTCCGACTGTGGGACCATTGGCTGAGGTTCAGGAGTTTCAACCCTAAACACTACATCCCAAACCCTAATGTAGGGGCCTCAATAATTACCAATACTATCTTGGGGGTCCATTGATATAATTATAGTATAATTAATGGACCCCAAACTCTATTCTAATTGTTAAGGCCCCTACATTATGGGGTTGCAGAGTTGCAGTGCTGTATTCTTTAGGTTGCCTTGTGAAGGTCCTGGGCGTGTCGGCAGCCCTGCTCTCTGATAATCGCGTGTTCCTCCTCACGACCACGGCGGGGGTTAAGGAGGTTAGGGTTTTTAGGGATTCGGGCATTGGGGTTGAGGGCACTACCCAACTACCAACCTTCAATACTGCGTGGGTTTCTATGTTAGAGAACTTCTGCCACCATGTCATTGAGTTCGCACGAGAGAGATTTCTCAATCTCTTGACAATGGGTTGAGGGCTTGTGGTTTGGGGTTAATGTACGTGTTTGGATACTCCATCATTTTGTATGCCCATTTTGGATTCGGGTCCCTTATATAAGGGTGCCGTAATATTTTTCCGACCCCGGGACCTCACTTTAAAGTATTACCCATATGCCAAGCCCTAAGGCTCCGTGTACCCAGAATGTAGATACTTCGGCCGTAGTAATGCGTAGTAATGCAGCTATATAGGAACCCTAAACCCTGAACCCCTAAACCCTAAACCCCGTATGGCCTAAGTGTCTACTATATGGACCCCAAACCCCTAAATCCTAAACCCTAAACCGTCCCAAACCCCTAAACCCCTAAACCATGTGCAAAGAACGCTTTCCTTGCGGGCAAACATCAGTTCGCCGCCTTCGCGATGCTGCTATTGCTCATATATGGTGTCGGGCCATGCGAAGGCTTCGACACCATGGCCCGACCCGTAGAACACTTTGCAGCTAAACAGACAAACACCATCTGTTTGCAAGGAAGAGGTCCCGAGGGCCTTCTGCGGCGGGCGGAAGCCCGCCGGGGACCTGCGGGTTGTACCAGATTGTGGGGCGAATGCAGCAGCATTCTTGATCAGGTCAGCTTCACCCCAGCGCTCTTGCTGGAGGCGGCATGGTTTTGTTTGATTGAGCAAATCACGACTTAACAACGCATACGATGACAGGCCTCGGAAACCTGCCACGACCTAGCTTCTGCCTGAGCCAGGGCACTGCATGAAGCCCCTAAACTCCAGAACCCCTGAACCCCTGAACCCCAAACCCTTCATGGCCGAAGTAATACACAACAGTGGCTCATGGAGCCTTCGGGAATCTGCGACCCCAGATCTTCCCCGCAAAAAAATCCCTTAGTTAAGGCATCTGGGAGTTTCCGAAAATTGCGGGTACCTTACTTTGGGGTCCTTGTAATGAGGAGCCTATAGTTTAGGGTACCATATTAGGGTCCTCTAGTTTCGGAAACTCCCATATACCTCAAGTTATCGTAGGAACCCTAATGTGATTCAAGGTATATATGTATTCCTTAATTGAGGGCCTTGAACTTATAATAGGATCCCGACTATGATTCAAGTAATGTATTCATTGAATAAGGGATTTTGGAAGGTTTGGGCACATCGGGAACCGCCTCCTTCCCGAAGCAAGCGTGGGATTCCAAGCGAGTGCGCAGACGCACGGCGGCAGAGTGCTGACGGTTTAGGGTTTATAATGCTTACTTGGAGGGTCGTGGGTAGTTATAAGTGGGGTTATAAGTAGGGTAACTATAGTTATAACCCATATTAAGGGACTTATAACCCCACTTATAACTTCCCATGGACCTCCAACTAGAGTGTAGGGTTTTGGGTTTTGGGTGCCGTTGCAGAACGGCAGCGGCCTCCGTGGGTCCCTGGTGGCTTTGGATGATCGAGCAGGATGGGACAGGAGCCAGTCTAATGTAGGAACCTGATTCAGAAACCTTGGGCCTTTATCAGGCTTCCCTATATGGATCCTACTATTTTGGGGTTATAGGTCCAGGATTCGTAATCAGTTTCTTTACATGACCATCGGATTTGATTTCAAGGGGTCCTTCAAGTGATAGATATGGGATCTATAAAGGATCTAGGGTTTCACCCGAAAAGCGGCTTTGCTAAACCCCAAACATTAAAACCTCAATAGCCCGAAGCCCACCCTAACGTAGAAGCCCTCACTGAAGTCTCTTAATGCTTAAACCGTGAAGCTCCTCAACCCTGTACACCTAAACCTGAAACCCAAAAAAGGCTCCAAAGCCCTACCTTAACCTACCAAAACCTACTTTTTTGTAGGGTCCCTATAAATCCCATATTAGGGTTTATAATAAGAACCTACAAAAAAGTAGGGTTTGGTAGCTTAAGGTAAGGCTTCAACTAAAAAGCCCTTACAGATTTAAGCCTTAAGCCTGAAGACCTTAAACCCCATTTACACCCTTAACCTTTGTCATAGCTGGATAACATTTTACATATTTATGGGCACTAAGGAATGGCAAGTCATAATCTAAGTACTATCCCAATCTTGGACGAGTAAACCCCATTAAACCCCTTAGCCCTAAACCCCCAAAGACCTAAACCCTAAACCCTGCAACCCCCAACGCTCTAAACTACACCTTAAAACCCCCAAAGCCCTAAGCCCAAAAACCCCCAACGCCCTAAAGCATACATCCCCCAAAGCCCTAAACCCTAAAACCCTCCAAAGCCCTATACCCTAAGCCCCTAAAACCCCTAAACCCCAAACCCTAAACCCCTAGGGCTTTTTCTATCCCAATCATATACTACCAGTAGTATCCCTAAACCCTAAACTAGTTGCCCTAAACCCTGAACTTGTAGCCCTAAACCCTAGACCCTAGACTACTAGCCCTAAAACCCCAAAACCCCAAACTAGTAGCCCCAAACTCCCAAAAGCCTAAACTAGTAGCCCTACACCCTAAACTATGGTAATTATGGTATATGCCTTATTATGGGTAATGCAGGATTTGTATCATCAACCGTAGAAGCCCGAAACCTCAAAACCCCGAACCACGAGCCGATCCAGCGAGTCTCGGTAGGCCCGAGGCGAGCCGCACTATGCGCTTATCGGCCTCTGAGGCTCGGGTTGCAGGGTTCCTTTAAGAGGTTCCCTTTAAGGGATCTTTAAGGGATCTAAGAGGGTTTTAGGGGATTAGGGTTTAGGGTTTATGGTTCAAGGGCTTTAGGGTTTTATCGGCCTCTGAGACTCGGGTAGGGCTTATCAAAGGGGAAAAGGATGAACCCTTAATGGGGAGCCCTACCCTATAATGGGCTTTATAATGGGTATATAATAGCTATATTAAGGGTTTATACCTAGGGGTCCATATTAAGGGTCCTTTCTTTAACCTTTGGAGTATCGGGTTTAGGGGCGTAGCTGGACCCTAAATAACCTACCTGTTTAGGGTTCCCTACTATGATCTCTCCTTTTGCCAGTCCGTAAAAAGGTAGGTTGTTTGGGGTTAAGGTAGGGTTTAGGGGCTTTAGGGCTTAGGGTTTAGGGGTTTATGGTTCAAGGGCTTTAGGGCTTAGGGTTTAGGGGATTATTGTTTAGGGTTCACGGGCTTGACGGTTTAGGGCTCAGGGGCTTGAGGGTTTCTCTAAGGGGGCTCGCGGTGAGTTTTGGAAGAGGCTGTAGAAGAGGTTGTGCAGGATTTTAGAGAAGTCACATTGTGGCATTCTTTACCCTGATTCAAAGGGGAAAAGGACGGACCCTTAATGGGGACCCCTACCCTATAATGGGCTGCATAATGAGTATATAATAGCTATATTAAGGGTATATATCTAGGGGTCCTTATTAAGGGTCCCTCCTTTTTCCCTCTGACTGATGCCCACAACCCTAAGTCCCTGGCCGCCGAAAGCCCGAAGCCCCATCGCACGAAGATTCTTACATCCGTGGAGACCCAAATGCCTCGGTATCCGCACATCTATGGTTTAGGGTTTAGGGTTTAGCTAATCATGAAGGCCCCCCCCAAACAGCCCTTGTCAGACCCTACATAACCCGTTTCGATAGCTCCATAAACCCTAAATCGTTATAAAAGCCCTTGGCTTGGTATGGCGAGCAGAGCCAGTCGCCGCCAGGCATACATACCCATATAGTATCATTTATAGTACATACTTAGGCCTTAAAGTACCTATATAGGGACCCCCTAGAGGCTTGAGTATCTATTATGTTTAAAGCTACATACCCACAGAGCCCAACAACCTTTTTTAAGGAATATGCCTTAAATCATAATATTAAGGCCTCTATAACTTAAGGAATATTCCTTAATTAAGGAATATTCCTTGAAACATACTATTAAGGCCTCTATAGTTTACGATATATTTCTTCATTGCGGGGTATTGGGATCTTTGGGTATGTTGGGGGGCCTAGGGTTAAGGGAGACTGCAGACAAATGAATTCCCTTCTGCGACTAACGATCACTTGGCTTGGAGGTTCATGGGCAGTTATAGGTGGGGTTATTTTTTTTAGCAGGATTGGAAGGTCAGGGTACACACGGGCAGAAGTGGCACAAGTCCGCAGGACGAACCCACAGTCGTTGCCAGCTTGCAAACGCTGGGTGCCAAGACCACCGGGACGGTCCGAGAACAAATTGACAGTGCTTTACATGTGTTCGGTCGCTGTGCGCTCGTCGCGGTGGAGCTGGACGGCTTTGGCGCAGTGATGGAGGAGACAAAGCGCAGGCACCCCACGTTGCGGCGATCTGCCTTTTTCGCGAGGAGCTGTCGTGACTTATAAGTAGGCAACTATAGTTTTAACTCATATTAGGGGACTTATAACCGTACTTATAACCAGCCATGAACCTCCCAGTAAGAATAATTGTTCGGGCCCTTAAAGAAGGGGTGTGCTTCATCACATATGGACGCACTTTACTGCCATGCTAAACAACAGCACACATGACACATGAATACATACACATACATTCGTTCATTCCTTTGTTCGTTCGTTCGGTCATTCATACATTCATTCCTTCATTCAGTCAGTCAGTCGTTCATTCGTTCATTCGTTCCTTCCTTCTTTCATTCATTCTTTGATTCTGCATTCAGTATGTCAGTTATTCATTGTTTAATGCGTCCATTCATGCCTTCATATTTACTCGAGCTTGTTTACTATACTTACTTTCATACATGCTTACTTTCTAGCTTACTGACATATACAGCATGTAGCAGAGAGTAGAAAAATCGAGCAAATACGTATACATACATATATATATATATATATATAGGTGCACACACACACACACATACACACATACATTTACACTGTGTGTGTGTATGCGATGAATAGAACGGGTTGACTCTGAGAACACGAATGACAATTGAGTACGGTGGATGATGGTGGTCGTATCTCTGTTCGATGTTTGATGGACATGGTGCTCGAAGTTTCCTCTGCTCCAACAGACTTTGTCATGTTGGAAACTTCCGGGTTGCTCAGCTCCGAAGACGTCCGACGGCCTCTTCTGAGAACAAGAAGGAACATGGTCGTGTAACTGTGGGTTAGTTGGGGGAGCAATGTGAACCACTAATTAACCACAGCACAGGACACTAGGACCCAACCTGAGAGCTTTGTACTAACAACATCTTGCCTACAGCACTGTCCGGCGAACTGTTTGCATAGATTGAACGAGAAGAACTTCGGGAATATTCTTTTGATCGGTTCAAAGCCAATGAAGCATTGTTGCGCAAGAAACATCGAGGCAATGGAATAGAAAGCCCCTAGACCCCAAACTCAAAACCGAACATGCTTGTAGCATAAGCACTGTCACGCTGGTACGCCCTTCGAATCAAGCAGCGGCAAGGTTTGCTCATGCACGGCAGCGCGCCTGCAGTGACCAAAAAGGTGCGCTGTTGGAAACCCTTGAGCCTCAGGGCTTGGGGGTGGGTTTAGGGTTTAGGGTTCAGGGTTCAGGGTTTAGGGTTTAGGGTTTAGGGGTCATATCATTGGGGTCCCATGATCATGGTCCCTATACTAAACTTAAAAGATCATGGGACGTAGTATATACCTAGGGTTCCTTAAATGGGTTCCTTTAAGGGATCTATAAGGGTGAGTACTGTCGCAGAAGGCCTGTTGTTCTGGCTTTTAGCTTCACTTCTACTTAGTTGCCTACCTACATCATTCAAGCCTCCAGTTTCTTGCATAAGGCCTAAATGGGAGTTTCCGAAAATAGGGGACCCTAATATAGCACCCGCCCTAAATAGTAGGATCCTTTTTACGATACCCCTTATTTTCGGAAATCCCGAAATACCTCTATTTGACCCCATATGCCATGAGCGCTGCGTAAACCATAGATGCCCTAACGATGTGAAATCGAATCTCTGAAGCTTACAGGCACCAACACACTCAAGCCCTAAAGCCACCAAGCCTTGAATAATTGCAGCCCCAAGAAGACCCTGAACCCTAAACGCTAAACCCTAAAAGACCCGGACCCCAGAGCCCAAAAGCCTCACTAAAACCACCCTACCCCCTGGGGTTTCGGGTTTAGGGTTGTTTAGGGCCTCACGCCCCAAGCCCCTCCACCACCTCGAGCAACAAGGCCGCTGAAGTCCCGCAACCCCCAAACCCCTGTAATCCCTAATCCCTAAACCCCTAAACCATAAACTAATAAAGCTATTAAACAATAAGCCCTGGAAGCCCCTGAACCCTATAACCCCAAATCCCCCCCCAAGAACCAAGAACCAGAGACAAGTGATGCTATTAAAAGATAAACCCCATCATCTCTAAACCTCACATTTGGCCACTGTGAGTTTAGGATTCGGAAGACAAAGAGAGCCCAATAGGTCTTGATTGAGGACTGTACCTCTGTTTGGGTTTAGGTCAAGTTCAGGGTTTAGGGGATGCTGCCTGTACCTATGCTGCAGAGGGTTCCTTCCTGAAGGGATATTTGGCGCTCACTGAGTAGCTTCGAAACAGAGTTCGAAGCACTTTGACTCGTATGTTAGGGGCAGAGTAGGAACCTTTAACCTTTTGGGGCTTAAAACAAATCCTACCATAATTCAAAAGGTTAACCTCTGTTTGGGCTAGGGTACTCAGCCTCAGGTATTTTTTCCGCTACTTACTCATTCCCTGGGTACTTCAAAGAGGGGTCTGCGGCTACGGGGCGTCGAGGCTTAGTGGCTGTAGGGCTGCGGATTGGAGTGGTTAGGTAGCCTCTGAGGATTGTAAGGTCCAGAGCTCTAGACTCTAGAGCACAGGGCTTTGGGACTAGGACCTAAGTAATTAGGCCCTCATTCCTTTGTTTTTTGGGTTTCAGATTCGCGTTTTAGCCCCTTAACCAAAAAGGGCACCGTTTATTCCCAGATTGCTCTTGGGTCTATGGGAAAAGGATCAAAAGGGTCGGCATGTTTCGTCGAGGGGTCTGGGTATTCGGCTCCGAGGGCGGGGTTCCGGGATTCTAAATCCATCCTAAGCCCAATAAACTCGCAGACAATGCATCACCGAGTCAACAACCGTGTGCGAACCCGAGCCCGAGACTGTCGAAACCCTGGCCCCCGATATGTTCAACCTAATTCCTGCACTTCTACATGGACCCAGCAGCCACTAGAAGCCCTGAGCCCGAAACCCCCAAAGCCGAATCCCTAAACCATCCACTAGAAGCTTTGCTTGAGGCTCAGCTCTCAGGGGTAACCCCAAACCGTAATTGAAAAGAGGATTCACGGGTAAAAGGAGGGACCCTAAATAAGGACCCCAAGGTATATACCCTTAATAGAGCTATTATATGCCCATTATATAGCCCACTATAGGGTAGGGGTCCCCATTAAGGGTCCCTCCTTTTCCCCTTTGAGAGGAGGGGACGCTAAACCCAAATCCGTTAAAGTCCCGAAACCCCCAAACCCTAAACCCCTGAGCCGTGAGCCCCCTGAACCCTAAGACTCTTATGTTAGGATTTAGGGTTTAGGGTTTAGGGTTTGGGGTTTGGGGTTTAGGGTTTAGGGTTTAGGGTTTAGGGTTTAGGGTTTGGGGTTTAGGGTTTAGGGTTTAGGGTTTAGGGTTTGGGGTTGGGGGCCCTGAGATGCAACTCAGGTATGGGTTGGACAAATGTACTCCCAAGAGCATTCCCTCAAAGCCTAGAGGGCTCAGAGGGAAGATTTGGTATTCCTTTGTAGCAAAACCCCTAGGCTAATGTTCAAGGCCATTATGTATTGCGATAAAATACCCAAACCCAAGTCCGCCGAATTATCATGGCCGTTCTTGGCGCGGCTTGCAGCGAGTGCGGCTCATAGCCGAAACCGTGCATTGCCTTTAGATTAAGCGCTCAAAAATGAAGTGTTTCAAGTTTGCTACTATCAGTTCTCTAAGGGTGTGAAAAGCGGAAATATTCATAACTATGGGAATGCTGGTATATTCCTTAAATCTGGCGGGCAACCATGAAGCCTTGAAACCCTCAAACCTTGAACCCTGAACCTTAAGCCTCAGCCCTATAACCTTAAAGCCGCAAAGCCGCGAGCCCTGAACCTGAAGCCTCAACCCCAGAGAGCCCAATACCCCTTAATTAAGGAATATGGCTTAAATTATATAGGGCTTCATATTAAGATTAAAGCTATATTCCTCAATTAAGGGGTATTGGGCTCTCTGGGAACCCTAAACCCTGCAGCGCCTAAAACCCCTGAGCTCTCGATCCCCACAACCCTATATCCTACCTAGAGTCTTTGCTGGTACCCTGTAGGACCCTAGATATACAACTGCTTAAGCCAGAACAGGAATTGCCACAGAGATCATAGGTAAATCGGCCCTCTGATGTTGCCATGCGGACTGCTACCCTCACTGGACCCCTGAACCCTGCAGCTTTGTGCCGGAGGCGCGTTTCAGGCTTTCAGGGTTTAGCGGTGGACCTTAGCTTTAGCATTGTTAGGATGCATGTTCAATGATTTTTGTTGGTTTTAGGGCTTAGCGTTGAGGGCATTATCATAAAACTGCACGGGGTAATTCAGACATTCTTTCCATGTTGGTCAGAAAGGCTCATAAATCTATAGGGGCTTAGGGTTTAGGCTTAGGCCTTTGTGGTTTTGATGTTCAGGGCCTGGTTCCAAGAGCCCACTATCCCTTGATTGGCTTTCCTGCCGGTTTATGGGGCTTAATTCGAATGTTCGTGTAAGGCTTCCTACAGGGTTTGTAGTTTAAGTTGAGGCTTAGGATCATACTGAGCACCCGGCTCCACTCGAAGGTTTGCACATCGTTTTGCAGGTTTCGGATTTAGGGATTTCGGTTTGAGGTGCTCGTGTCCATTTGCGTCTCGAATGCGATTTTTGAGGTTTGTGAACCCAGGTTGAACCGATCGATTCAGACATTTCAGCCTTAGGCCCTGACAAGACCCTACTATTTGCTTAAGAACCACCAAAAAATAAAATATATATTCCTTATGGGGGTAATATAGGGATTATTATCTTTATTTTTTGGTGGTTTCTTAAGCAAATAGTAGGACCGCTAAACACCACAGCTCCTATGGAGCCCTCACCCGAAGGGCAGTAGTAGTTGTAAGCTAGTCTTGGGGGAGTGACGAGACACCTGGGAACTTAGCAGGTCCTAGAGCATCCCATGTACCTTCAAAGGAGGGGTATGGCCTTCAAAAATTGGTGCACTTACCTTGTTTAAGGTACCTCGGTTACTCTAGTATAGTTCTCTTTACGCCGCCAACAACCCAGGGCCTGTACCTCTAAACAAGAGATTCTTTCGAGTCACAAATTCGGGCAGCTCTAATCCCTGAGCCGTCCCCGTAAGACCATAATACATAGTTTTGAACTCCTCATCGACAACAAAGAACTTTAGACAACGGAACGTGCATACGTGTGTGTGTGTGTGTGTGTGTGTGTGTGTGTGTGTGTGTGTGTGTGTGTGTGTGCGGGTGCATGGCGATTTCCCGAAAATAAGGGTACCTTATTTTAGGGTCCCTATAATAAGGATCCCACTATTCACGGTACTATTTCAGGGTCCCCCCATTTTCGGAAACTCCCGTATAGAGACATACACCTACAGCCCCGGAGCCCGCAGACCCAGAAGAACAAATCATCCTCGGCCTTGCACATGGCTAGTTATCTAAAGTGGTCCCCTTTAGGGCTTGTTTATATGGGAGTTTCCGAAAATAGGGGACCCTAATATAGTACCCTAGGTAGTATAGGATGCTTATTGTGAGGACCCCATACTAAGGTACCCCTCATTTTTGGAAGCTCCCATATAAGAGTGCCGCCTTCTTTTGGGTTCCCAGGAGGGGACCAGACTACCGATATCCTTTTGGCTTCAGGCCAGTGGCTGTAGGTGTCGCCGGGGGAGGGGCGGTTTAGGGTTTAGGCTTTAGCGTTTAGGGTTTAGGGTTTAGAGTGTGGCTACGGTTTAGGGTTTAGAGTGTCGCCGGGGGAGGGGCGGAAGGTCAAGGGGGCTTTCCATGCTAACCTCTGAAGCCAAAGACTGATTATTCGGTTCAAGGGTTGAGGACCCTAAAGCCCTGAATGTAATCCCTACTAAGCCCGAAAATTCCCCTAAAAATCCATGACTCTAGACTACAGGTTATGGGGTCATACCTTACGATAGTGAAGGGCTTATTAGGGGCCTTTACTTACATGCCTGAAGCTATCTGTTTTCTCATGAGGGATCCCAATATTTTGGGGTCATAGGGCCAGGGATTCTTGATTACTGCAGGGATTATAGGGTTTAGGGTTTTGGGGTTTTAGATTCCAACATATTCTTGTAATCATGGGGACAATGCTACAGCCAAACCGTGTGCCATGTGGAGACTGTTTGCCATAACTGTGGCATTGCTTGTGACGCTATTGCCTCTGTGGCCCGCCCAGCGTCACTTTGCCCTCTGGAGCTGCATCTGGGCTGCGGAACGCCTGACATAGAGCCGTAATTAATTGCCTAGGTTCCTGTGCAGTGATTACCCTTTTGCCTTGTTTATCGAAGGGCCCCTTTATCACGAAACAAGGACTATTAGGAAAGCGGCTCCCCCCATTATCAAGGGGTGACTGGGGAACGTAGTATTTTTCTTTAGGACCCCTTATCAAAACAATACGGATTTATTCTAATTGTTAGGCCCCTATATTATTGAGTTTTCTTTTTTACACATTTTTGGGCACGTAGGAACTATGGTAGAAAATTGCGCGCGTGCCTTGATTCGGAACCCAGGCAGGCAGTATGATTGCTTCGGACATGGTGAGAAGCACCCTGAACGCAGAGGCACCAACACTTCGGACTCAAGCAGGCAGCAGACCACCACCAGCTCTGAAGTTACTTCCGGCATGCCGAAGACGACAACGGGCTCTATCCGGACCAGCACGACTTCTCCCGACAGCCCGCAGCAGGAAGACGTCCGAACTTGCAAGCATGATCTATCAGGCAGGTTGTACCGCAAGGCTCGGCATTTCCAGGATGACTATGTGGCCACTGCAGGACTGATGTTGGTGGATGCTTTTCTGCATCCCTCAAACCACTTCGCATACGTCTTGTTCAGTCGCCAGAGGGGCGAAGCGAATGGTCCAGGTTTTGTGACGGGTCAGGAGCAGCTCCGCTTCGCCCGGAGAGTGGCTTTTAACTGCTATTGGGTCTCACCTGAGAACCCCTCGCAGCTGCTGCACATGGCATCAGATTCGAGCTGGCAAAACAGGACGTACAAGGGTCAGAAGGATGACCTCTACCAGTTAATCACGGCGAAGTGCGATGCTGGTAAAGTTGCTGCTGGTATGCTGCACGAACCTCTGCTGATGAACATCACGGCCACAGCTGCGGGCAAGATTCTGGCACGTTGGGAGAATGTTATGGTATGTCACGAGCCCCTTTCCCCGACCCCTGTCCGCTCCATCGTCTGCACCGCAACCCTGCGGATAGGGACGAATCCGAACTCTGGAGCCGTGTACGAACCGAAGAGCATGGACCCGTACATCAAGAATTGGGTGGAATATAGCCTTCGAATCGGCTTCGACATGGTCTTGATGTATTTCGAGGACCAAGACCTATCCCCGATGGAGGACAGTTAAGGGTTTAGGCTTTCGGATTAGGGTTTAGGCTTTAGGCTTTAGGATTAGGGTTTAGGGTTGAGGGTTGCGGTTTAGGGTTTCGGGTTCACCAACCCATGGAGGACATGCTTCGGCCCTATATCGACTCCCACAAGCTGGTACTGGTCAGGTCTTATTTCCACGGCATCACTGGTATTGGTTGGAGCCCATTGCTGCTTTTGCAGGAGTCCGGGTGGTGACTAACTGGTCCTGAAATTCTGAATATCAAGTCGGTCCTGCATTACATTCAGGGTTGGGGTTTCCGGGAGCCTAAAACTTCGGGCTCATGGTGTCCGTTTGACTCGCGCTTTCGCCATCTAAACTTCCCACTACTTGTGTCGATTAAGGTTGCATGAATCAGTGGGCGACAACTAGCCTTTCTCACGACGGTCTAAGCCCAGCTCACGTCAAACGAAAATCCTCTAACATACAAACCATAAGGTAAGCCCTCTCGCTATTCCAAGAACCTTACAGCCATTCAACGCCGCTTGAAGAGGAGAACCACTGCCTTTGGAGGTCCAAGGGACTGGCAAGATACGTCGCACACAATGATGTCGATGAGTGGGTGGACTTAAGCGAAACTCGTCTTACATTCAAATGACCGTGAAAGGTAGGGGCCCTATAGCCTTATACTGCAGAAACCCCTGTGTGGTATATGAACCTGAAACCCTTTCAGGGTTCATGCCGCCTTTGAGGGACAGCGTTCCTTCCAGGGTTACGGGGTCCCCGACGTAAGAATCTTGCTGCTTGGGGATCTAAGTGATGTTAATGGGTGGGTGGCCCTAACCGACATGCCGTCTTTAAATGATGTCGGTGTCGGTTGAGGGCTCCGCTAATTAAAGGCTGCCGGAATGGCAGCCAGGGTTCGGAGCTGGTAGGCTGACGTTGTTGAGTGAGTGGGCTTAAGCGAGACTTGTCTTACCTAGTAGCTGGGTAGGAATTTTGTGGGTTTAGAATATGACCCTACTACACCCTAAACTACATAAACTAAACCCAAAACCCAGGTGAGTGGCTGTCAAAATTATGGTCTCTTTTTTTATCCCTAATATAGTAAGGCACCTATTCTTTAGGGTGCCCAAGAAGGGGCCATAGTTTTGACAACTACCCAGATATATTCCTTAACCCTGAAGAACCTACCTTTTTAGGGTTCCCTATTATGATTTCCTTATATAAGTCCTCAAAAAGGTAGGTTCTTCAGGGTTAAGGTTCCTCCTACCATAGTTCAAGAGCTCAACCTTTCTGGGGCCCAGGGAACTCAGCAGTTCGGCTCAGGGTTCAGGTAAGGGTTAAGGGGTGTAGGGGTTAGGAGTTTAGGGTTTTAGGGTTCAGGGGTTAGGGGTTTAAAGTTTTAGGGTTCAGGGGCTTAGGGTTTTAGGGTTCAGGGGTTTAGGGGTTTAGGAATTAGGGGTTGAGGGTTTAGGGGTTTAGGGGTTTAGGGGTTTATGGGGTTAGGGGTTTAGGGGTTTAGGGTTTAGGGGTTTAGGGTTTAGGGGTTGAGTCGAGGGTTTAGGGGTTTATGGGGTTAGGGGTTTAGGGGTTTAGGGTTCAGGGTCACCTTAAACCCAAATCCTAATCCCCAAGCGAAGGGCTTGAAGGTCCAGTTGTAAGCTTAGAAGTGAAACACCCAAAAGACAGGTTTCTTCGTTTGATTGAGTAAGGATTACGGTCTACGGTTTGGCATCAGCAGTCCTACAGGGTCCAAGTACCATTGCAGTAGGTATTTTGGCCCCCAAAGTATATACTTTACCATCACTTAGACCCTTCGGGAGTTCGATGTTCAGGGTAACACTTCTGCAGGAAACATACGAATATTTATGCTTTGGCAAGCCCCGACCACCCACGAAGGATTCATCTGTGAAGTTGAATGCATATTGGTTTCGGGTCGCAGGTATACCATAAGTTGACTTTAGGCCGTGTACTTGGTCAGACGACCAAGATGATAATAATAGAAATTAATAACAATAGTCTCAATAATAATACTAATAGAAATAGTGGTAATACTAAAAATGAGTTTGTAACAACCGAGGCAAACTTCTCGAGTATCAACGACTACATGGATGCAAGACTGGGAAACAGCAACTATGCTGCAGTATCCATCCCGGAACGTCGCTGGCAACTTCCGGGTCTTCACGGCTCAAGAGGCGGATACGACTTCGACATATACCCGTGCGATGAGATCTGTATGACTGGCCCTAGTAACAAGAACAAGTTGCTGATGCACACGGAGCGCGTGAACGGGTACCAAGTGCATGTGATCCAGGTACCACTGCAGGATTCTTCGAATACCTTAACACCACCACCCAGTGAGATTCGATTGGTGCATTTTCGGTTGGTCCACCTTTTAAAGCCTGATAATACACCAGTTTGCCCAGAGGGCTTCGTGGGCCCTCAAATCAACTCCAGTTTTGCCACATTCGTGAAGGAGAGGTGCCCAAGCATCTTACCGCAACTGCCCAACTACACCGAGCTACCACCGTTTTGGCGCCGCCGGCGAGCACCGCGCATGCTCCTGGGCGCGTAAGTATGTGGAGAGCTGTTGTTGCGTACTAGTGAAAAAGGCTGCGCGGAAGACAGTTCCATGGCACGTAGTTGGTGGGTCAGTGATTTTGCTACGGTAACTCTTTATAGCCGCTCGGCTGAATCCCTCGGCCGTTCAAGTAATGTTGACCCCTGATTAATAAACCCCCCCCCCCGCCCCCCCCCCCCCTCAAGGTTGTCAAGGTCGCAGGCCCCCCACAGGATCACAGACCCCCAAATAATCCCGCGAAGCCAAATTGCAGTAGACAGTGGTGCTAGTAGTAGTAGTAGTAGTAGTAGTAGTAGTAGTAGTAGTAGTAGTAGTAGCAGCAGTAGCAGCAGTAGTAGCAGTAGTAGCAGTGGCAGTAGCAGTAGCAGTAGCAGTAGCCCTTGAAAGAACCGCTTGAAAGAGGACAAGACGCCCTTTAAATGTAGTCTTGCCCCCTTAAAAAGTAGTCTTCGAAGCACTTTTTGAAATTTTAGATCCCCAGACGGTGTTGCCTTTAATCGTGGGGGGTTTTCTGCAAAAAACGATCCTTATTTGGGTGCTGCCTTTAAAGTAGTACAGATTGGGGCCGGAGCCGCCCGCAGGCCGCCTTTAATCGTAGGGGGATTATTAATCCTAGGTCAACATTAAGATTTGTAGGTTATGCATGCCTGTAGCCAAAGCACGTACCTTCTTAGGGACATGCGGAATAAAGCACCCTGCAGATGTATAGGTCTGTTTAGTGTTCAAGCAAACTCACCCTAAGCACCGAACACCTGCCCTACAGAATCCCTCTTGGTCTAGCTGGTGATGGAACCGTGATTGTCAACCCGGAAGCCAATTTTCCCCAACCTAAACCCTAAACCCTTAACCCTTACCTACACCCTAAACCCAAACCCCTAAACCCTAAACCCCAAGCCCCGAGCCCAACTACTCCTTCGTCTGGGCTGGGCATTTCAGAACCGGAGGTTCAGGAATTGTGGGCTTCTTCGATCGTCAGGCTGGTGGCTTGGTAGCTGAGCACACTTCTTGGGATAAGATTAACGGTGTAGGGTTTAGGTTTAGGGATTATTATCCACTATGAAAACTAAAAGTGTACGCTTTTTGGGGCTTATGAACTCAGCAACTAAGGTGGCTTCTCTGTGGATTGGGATCCAGGGTGTACGATTTCAAGTTGGCTTAAGGTTTGGGTCATGATGTTTGGAAAGATGTTGCTCACGTTCTTTATATAGGCACCCATGAACCGAGTATGGGCACTAAAGCCTAAAGCCCACAAGCCCTATAAGCCTCAACCCCAAAGCCCTATAATAACCCTCAACTCTTAACTAACTATATAGCCCTCAACTTGGGGTGCTCTCTGGTGTGCCAGGGGCGCCTGGGAGCTGTGTATCGGATGCGGAGTGGAAAATCAATCCGTTCCTTGTCTTCCGTCTGCGGTAGTTGATTCACCTATTGTACCAGACACCCTAAACCCTATACATCATCGGATCCTAAATATGTAGCTGGTCAAACTGAGAAGAGGAGCCGCGCGGGACACTGAAGACAAACGCTAAAATCCTGCATGCAACCCTCAGACATGTGGGAGTTTCCGAAAATGGGGGACCCTAATATGATACCCTAAATAGTAGGATCCTTATTATAAAGGCCCCAAATAAGGCACCCCTAATTTTCGGAAACTCCCATGTGACTCTGGTCTTGTGAATGGCAGACTCTAGGGCTCGCGGTTTTAGGGGTTTAAAGTTTCAGTTTTAGGGTTTGCCTTAGCCCGGAATAACACACCTTTCTACGGATTCTTACAAGGAAATCATATTAAGGAATCCCGAAAAGTGTAGGTTATTCAGGTTCAAGGTAGGGTTTACTTACCTGTGGTTACTAGGGAATGGAGGAACGGGGTACAATTAAAATTACTATTACTACCATTCTTCCATTCCCTACTAACCCAAGGTAAGTTTAGGACCACCGGGTTGTTGAGTCAGGTCTTTCGGGTCTGCAGGTGCTCGTCCTCGAATTGAGCGCCTCCTTGGGTTAGGGGGGGTTTAGGGTTTGGTGCCTACCTTAAACTACCAAACCCTACTTTTTTGTTAGGTTTTGATTATAAAGCCTACTATGGAATCTATAGGGATCCTGCAAAAAAGCAGGTTTTGGCAGGTTAATTGAGGTAGGGTTTGGGGTCTAGGGTTTTCGGTTTAGGGGCTTTTCTGATTCTATGTTTAAGGTAGGGCTTGGGTTTGGGGTTCAGGGTTTAGGGGTTCGAATCAAAGGCTCCGAGCCTTAAGGTTCAGATTTTGCTTTTTTGGTGTCCACCTCAACCCGGAATAGCTTACCTTTGTAAGGACTTATATAAGGAAGTCATAATAAGGAACCCAAAGAGATAGGTTGTTCAGGATTAAGGCAGTGTTTATGCCATGGTCGTGTTGTTTTATGTTGCTTTCGGCTCGCGCTGCGGATGGTGAGGTAGAGTGTAATTACATGCCATTGTCGCCCCGAAACATTGGATCAACCCACCAAACCAGCCCAAGCACTAAACTAACCCCTTATCCTATTCCCTAAACCCCAATCTCTAACCCCTGAACAAACCCTAATCTCCGCATCCTACACGAAGTAACTGAGTGCCTAGCTCCCCAATTCTACCACCCAAGCATATGATGTCGATGACTATATGTCACAATGCACGAGCCTCGTAGATCTTAAACCCTTCAAACCCGATATCTTGCCTAAGGGATCAAGGAAACAGGAAGCTTGTCAAATGAGAGCTAATCAATCATACAAGAGTCTGAATACAACCTAAACCCCAAGCCATAGCCCCACGCAGATTTACCTAAGCGCCCCCTGGTGGGTTATGATCCGCCTCTCTATTTTCTGCGGGCTTTTGTACAGCACCCGACTCCAGGCGGGGTATCGAATTTGAGTTTCAGGCTTTTGGTCTTCCAGTCTAGAATTCTGTTAGGGCTCCGGGGTTGAGGGTTACTTGGAAGTTCATGGGTAGTTATCAGTGGAGTTGCGTATAAGTCCGAAGAATCTGGGATGTAACTATAGATACCTTACATACAAACCCACGTATAACTCCCCAAGAACCTGCAAGCAATAGTGGAGGTCGTGAGGTTTTGGGGGTTTGGGTTTGGAAGGAATTCTGGAAACGAGGATTCCTGTGGCTGAACGGCTTTTGCTTCTCCTTTTGGGCACTGTAAAGGTGACCGACTACCCAATCTGCCCACGCGTAATGCCGGGATACTTAGACAAAGGTTGGTGATGTTACGTGAGAGTTTGTGAGTTTGCTGGTGTGTTTGGCTTGTTTGTCATTCTGTAGTTAGTATTCCTCGCATATATTGTCGTTGTTATGCTAGTTACTAAGCCCTACACCCTAAAAGTAGTAGCATTTTTAGAACGTTTCAAGAATCCTTACAGGACCTCACAGTGGCGCGAAAAGTAGTATAGTAGAAGCCCAAAAGTTGGAAACCCACTAGCCTCAATCATTAAGAGATAATATATAGGGAATCCCGGCACTATTTGGCCTTAATCGGGCTTCCAACTTTAAGGAGTTTACCGTAGACCCAAAGGGTCCTGGGTACTGTTACCGAGGATACTTTCCATAATAATGATTCCTAGCATGGAAACCCTAAATCCCATACCGTGAAACCTACACTGTACCGTTTTCGCTACGTACTTAGCACCCTTTGGGCAGGTGAATGAAACCCCAATCGTGGACATCCGGGCCTTGCCGGAAGCAAAGGACTGGGTTCTGCAGCACCATAAATGGTACTAAAAGGGTCACTATAAAGGGTACTATATAATATGTACGGGCATTTTAAGAGTACTACAGGGGTACTGAAGGTATTATAAGGTTCTGGTATCAAAGGGCTACTATAAGGGTACGTTTATCGACTGGGCTTTGCAGTATTATACTTGGATTCTTGCTTTTGGACCTGTTCCTTCAAGGAGCCATCATGAAATACTTGTTTTGTACTTGGCCCCTAGAAGCAACCATTCTGCAACGGAAGCCATAATGAAATGGAAGCCCATACTTTCTCGTGGACCTCTTTCTTAGAGGAACCATAATGGAAATACTGTCTATGTCTCAAGGGACTAGTCTGAAATGAAGCTCTATATACCTTAGAAGCTGCCCCCACCCTGTAATAGTGGTATAATAGGAATAGAAAATAGGGCCCTAGTATAATCCTTATAGTCACTATTACAGGGTGGGGGCAGCTTCTAAGCTCTATACCTATAGACCCCCCAACTACCCTCTGTTGTGCCCGAAACAGCCACTACTACTATTCGGGGATCTTGAAACCCCTAAAGGGAACTCCAGAAAGTTGGAATATGGTTTCAGGGTAGGATACCTTGTAATTTACCATAAAGGGTTTAGGATAATCATATTCCAACTTTCTGGCTTTTACTTTAAACCTGAAGCCCTACTTTTTGTCTCCCTGGCGTTCTTCAAAGTGCAGAGGAGGAGTTCCCAGAGGAGCCTGATTCTCTGAAAGTGCACCAGGCTCTGTTGTTATTTGAAGATTTTCGGGTTCTCCAGGGATTGGGGTTTGGGGTTCAAGGATTGGGGTTTGGAGTTGAGGGTTCAGGGCTTTGGGTTTGGGGTTCAGGGATTAGGGTTCGGGGTTTAGGGTTTAAGGTTCAGGGAACAGGGGCTCGGGGTTTAGAGTCTACGATGGTCTGTGGTTTGGCTCCTAAAAGGGATCCTTTAAGAGTTCCTTTCAGGGATCCTCTTGGCCTTCGGTGTGGCGTCCGGGTGATGACGAGTAAGTAGTGAGTATATGTCCCGCTGACGGCACCTTCTTCAACCGATGGGCATCTAGGATTAGGGACCCCAAAAGCACATAAGCATAAGCATTTTATAGGGATATCCCTACCTTATTGGGCTTCAGTATAAGGGGGTTTATATGGGATATCCCTATCCTAATTGTTGTTTATGTGCTTTTGGGGGCCTAAGGGCACCGACCAGTGCCACAGAAAGAGATTCCTGTGGCAACCCGATAGCACCAGTAAATAGCAACCCTTACCTCCCTTATAGATCCCTTTCCGGGAGCCCCTTTAAGGAGCCCTAAGCCCTAAACCCGTAAAACAAAAACCTTAAACCCTAAACCCTAAACCCTAAATCCTAAACCCTAAACCCTAAACCCTCCTAAACCCTCCCCCCCAAGGTACCCTTTAATAGAGGCCTGATGGTCTGGAGTAGCGCGTGCTTCGGCTCTAACCCCAAGGGTCCAAAGGACCGAAGAATTAGGGTTCCTTTAAAGGGTTCTATAAGGTTCCTTTAAAAGGGCTACCATAAGGGTTCCACTGTATGGGCCTTAATAATTAGGTACTCGGCTTTAGGATAGTAGTCATGTAGGTTAGGATTTTGGAGAGTATATGATTATTAGGTACTTGGACCCTTGGGGTAATAGTTGGGTTGGGGGGGGGGTGCTGGTAAACCTTAAATGCTGACCTTAGACCCTAAGCCTTAAAATCCTAAAGCCTAAGCCCTAAAATCCTAAACCCCAAACCCTAGCTTAAACCCTTAACCTTAAAACTTGACCAGGCATCTAGTTACTATAGTACACTTAAAGGGCCCCTTAAAGGAACCCGTATAGCAACCCTTAACCCCCCGGGTCCAAGTACCTTATAATCATATACTCTCCAAAATCCTAACCTACATAACTACTATCCTAAAACCGGGTACCTAATTATTGGGTCCTTTGGACCCTTGGGGTTAAAGGTACCCTTAAACCAGGCCTGTGCGCCGCTGCTTCTGAGCGCTGGTCTCGTGGCTCTGGCGCAACCTGGGCTCTTGTTAAGGATTTATATGAGGGTTTAGGGTTTAGGGCCAGGGAGATTCCTTTGGGGGATTTATCATGGTTCCTTTAATGCAAGAGTTTAGGGATTAAGGGTCTAAGTTACCATATACTAGCAATCTATAGTAAATAATATGATGTCTTCATCGTGGTAACTTCACTTACATTCCTTAATCCTTTAACCTTTATAGATCCTTGAAAGGAATCCTTCTATATCCCTATCAATTTTTTTTGGTACCTTAAGTATTTGGTGCCGTACTATAATAGGAACCCAAAAAAAGACCCTAATTTTGACAACCACCCATATGGTAACTTAAACTAAGTCCTTTAACAAGTACCCAGGCAACTGCGAGGGGTCTCCGCCCCCGGAACCCGAGCACGCCTCGCCTCCGGAGTCTCGGTAGAGGAGCTGCGGTGTAGGGCTTTACCTTACACTACCAAACCCTACTTTTTTGCAGTTTCTTATTATAGACCCTAATATGGAATTTATAGGGACCCTGCAAAAAAGTAGGTTTTGGTAGGTTAAGGTCGGGCTTCAGGGCTCAGGGTTTTAGGGGTTCAGGGCTATAAGGGTTTAAGGGCTTAGGGGTTTAAGAGTTTAGAGTTTAGGGTTTAGAGGTTTAGGGCTTAAGGGTTTAAGGGCTAAGGGTTTATGTATCACTTTGTCAGGTATCATGTCGGTGTTGTTGCGGGAACTTAAACCCAATTAAGGAATAGACCTTGACAGGTTTAATACTTTGCCAACCATGTAATAGTGGCTATAAGGATTATATTAGGGCCCTATCATATTCCTATTATACCACTATAACTATAACAGGGTGGGGGCCCCTTCTAAGGTTTGATACTATGCCAACCATGTAACCAGAAGGAGCTGCAGCTGGAGGATGAGCCGAGCGAGCCCCGGAAGGCTACCAGTGACTGGGTTCTTGTCTAGGACCCAGAGTAGGCCCTTATTCCCTTTTTTAGGGGTTAGGTTCCCTTATAACACCATTTAAGCCAAAAAGGGCACCCTTTTTATTCCTAGGTTACTCTTAGGTCTTGTTGTTAAGGAATTTACCCATAGGCCCCAAAGGAGTTCCTTTTTGGGATTACCTTATAGGATTCTATATATGAACCCCAAAAAGGAACTACTTTGGGGCCTTAGGGTAATTTAAGCTACCATAGTTAATTGGGATCTGTGGTACGTAAATGATATGGCTTCCTTATTACGGGAGCTTAAATCAAACCCCTTTCACAAGAGCCCAGGTGAGGCCAGCACTCCCTGCAAAGAGCTCCAAACTACGCCGAGCTCCCCGACGACCCCGAGCACTTCGACCAGCTCTCCTCAGAAAGGCAAGGGCAAGGCGCCACCGCCTCCGAATCTTAGATTGTATTGGAAATGGTTTCTGTCTCCCGGGCATCACTTTATTAAGAGGTATACTCTAATTCTGCATGTTTGTCACTTGTGCATATTCCCACTATATTGAATATAATGAAGCCGTCGAAACCCAAAGAACAAATTTTCTAAGCCCCAAACCAAAATCCCACATTCGGCTAGCAAAGTCAAGCCAAGGAAGGGATTGGGAAAGGGGCCCAGCAAGAATGCTGCGAAGGGCCCACCAGGGACACCAAAGGGCAAAGCCGGGGCCAAAGGCAGCTCGGCTGATTCGCATCCTAGAAAAGCCTGGGTTTCCTGAAACCGGTATCTCGGGCCTTTGTGCGTCTGACCGCGTGTAGAACCTACTTACCGACAGGAATCTGCTAAGTATTGCCCGATAAGAAGGACTGGAGTTCCGCGGACAACGCGGCTTATAGCAAGCAAGCATTATTTACACTCAAGAGAAGCTTGAACCAAAAAACCCAACAATGATGTGCTGCCTAAAGCCGGCGACCCTCTCAGCATGCTGCAGCCGAGGTGGCAAAGGAACTCCCCCGAAAGGAGGAAACCGGATTTAGGATGTTATCGGTACATGGCGCTTTGCTGCATTTTAGGGCGTGTGGTTTTGGCTCTGAGACGCTTGTCGGGATCAGTGCATCGAAGCTGCCTATAGATGCCTCTTGTGTGTGTATGTAGATATATGTGTATATATATATATGTACATACATATATATATATATTGCTTTTCATGTAAGTACATATTAATATTATGTCGATCTATGAAACACATAATATCATGTGTATATATAAGCCCCCTAGACCTTAAACCCTAAACGCTCTCCGATAAGCTCCGACAGAACCTGTTGTGATATCTAATACAGGCCCATGTTCTATAGTACCTTTATAGATCCCTCATTAGCAGGAGCCCTGGCCAGCCAGCGGTCCCAAAACTTCGAGGACCGTGACGGGGAAGCAAAGTCGCAGCCGCGGCTTTGCTGCACCTATATACTACCCAGAGAGCCCACTATCTATCATATTCGCTGCAGCGGTTTTGGATAAACTACCTAACTACCCAGGCATATATATCTATGTATAGTTTTATGTGTGTATATATATATATATATATGCATGTAAATAGCTGTTTATGAGCATTCAACTATCCCAGAATTTAGCGTGACTCCCTTGATCAGGGACCCCTTGCACAAACTTGCAACACGACCTGTATCAAATCCTGAATCCTAAGCCCTGAACCCTAAGTTTGGAAAAGGCCCTGGTCTGGAAAGGGCTTTTTGTTCCCAGGTTCGGGACACGGCGCATCCGCTGGAGAACGATCTCCGACCATTCGGGCACGGTCTTCGATGGCCTGGACAGCATGTGAGATAGTGATGGGTAGTTGTCAAAATTAAGGTGCCTTTTTGGGTACCCTAAATAATAGGTGCCGTATTATGATAGGGACCCAAAAAGGAACCATAATTTTGACAACCACCCTGATGATAATCAAGGTTTCGGATCCGATGCACCCTAAACCACAACGTTTAGGCTTTGCGGACTCAGTGTTTCGTGTGTAAGGTTTGATCTAGATAGGGCCTCTGTGACTCCCTACAAATAATGCCCCTTGACCTTCTATGAACTTTCTGAAACTCCGATTGTGCTGGTGGTCAGTTGTGGGGCATTCGGGTTTAGGGTTAGGCACCACGGTGTCAAACCCTCAGTTGCCTTGAAACATCATCAGCTGGTGCTACACCCTGACATGCCGAGGCCTACCAGAACCCCTATGCAACCTTAAACCCAAAACCCCTGCCAAAGACCAGCTATGCCATGCCAGGACAGCAAAGCGCCCTACAACGAAACACGGAAGATGCTACACGAGGTTGGCAGGGGCTCTAGGATTCAGAAGGGTTTAGGGCTTTAGGGTTCCTTTTAGTGACGTCTATAAGGCTTGTATAAGGGATGTCGGGGAGATTTGGGCTTTAGGACTTCTCTGGTTTGCTTTGATGTAAGGCTTCTTGTAATGTGGTCTGTAAGGGTTCTAGCAGGGATCTAGAAAAGGAGGGCCAGAGATTTCACCATTTGGCAGTGAATCTTCCTGAGCATACAGAGTATTCGTTGAATACCGTAGCACATCGTGGTACTTGTTAGTGAAGGTAATACTCCTGAGTTTGAAGGATTCCTACATACGATTTCCTCCAAATTCTTGGTTCAATGAAGGCCTTTCGGGCTTAGGCTTTTGGGGCTTAGGGTTTAGGGGTTAGGGTTTAGGTGCTTTGGTGCCTCCAGGTGCGGTCCTAAGTCTGAACGATAGCTGAATGATGTCTTGTCAGATCAGAAGCAAACGCACACGGTTTAGGGTTTAGGGTTTAGGGTTTAGGGTTTAGGGTAATCCCAGTAAAGGGGCCTCTAGTATAACCGGTTTAGGGTTTGCGGGTACTGGTCAGGGAATATCAACACTGATTGTTCAGAAGTTGAGACCTCCGTCCTCCCCTGAAGAGGCGAGTTTCCGTGAGCTTTCACACCGCCAGGGGGTTGAACCCTACAACGGCTTGGAGATACGGCTGATTCCACACACACACACACAATCCATTGCCACGTAATTAATGTGTTCAGTCCAACTGATGGATCCACAAGGGAGGGGAATCTAACGTGGCCCATTTCATTTATACCCTTATTCTCCCGAGTGCTCCGCAAGGCCCCCTCGACGTTCCCTCAGTATCCCTAGTAATTACCCTAAACCCTAAACCCTGAAACCCTAAACTCCTAAGTCCTAAACCCTCCAGCCCCTAAACCTTACACCCTGAAACCGCAAACCCTAAACTCCGAAGTCCTAAACCCTCGAATGCTAATCTCCTACACCCTCATAGCTTCAAACCCTCAAGCCCTAAAGAGGTCTTGGCAGCTTCGGTTGTGCAGCAGACAGCTCGGCCGAGCGCTTTCATCCCGAAGAGCTCCGGCGTCTGCCTCCTGGATAGGACACGGCTCCAGGGCTTAGGGGTACTTAGAAATAACGTTTAATTTTTGGTTATTATAATCCCTAAGAAACAGCAAAAATTAGAATTTTGCTAGGGTTCTAAGTTCAGGGGTTGGTTTTACTAGGTAGGGCTTTGGGAGGTTTTATATTTGCTCTTATTGGGCTTGAGAGGATCTTAGTCGCTAATATTTTTCAAAGGCTTGATAAAACACCTCCTAGTCGAGTTCACCGTTTAGGCTTGCGTTTAGGATTTTCGGCTTTGGGAGTCCACGAGTTTGGGTTCAGAGTTTGGGATTTGGATTCTGGGCTAACGCTGCTACTATGACGATGACGAGCTTGATAGTGACAACGGTAGTCCTCACCGTCGAAGACAGGCTTCAATGCTGGTGGTTTGGGACGGCAGTTTAGGGTTTTGGATATTGAGAGTGTAAGGCTTTTAAATCAAACACGCGCGCGTCATGCTTGCCAGAGTCGAGCTAACATTTTGTATTCAGAGTCCCTCAACCTTGAACCCAAAGTCACAAATTCGCACCCTCGGTCCCAAACCCTACACCTTAATCCCGAAACACAAAATTGCTACACCCTCCACCTGAAGATAGAGGAACCGGGCGCAGCAGTTGGCCATTGCTTTCCGCCGATCACCCTTGCCATTGCAAAAGCTTTGTTTGGCGCTTCTTCGAAGCAGTATCAGGCTCGGGCTTGAGGGTTTTAGGACTTTAGGGGTTTCGCTTTAGGCTAGGGCTTGAGGGTCTCAGGGCTTTAGGGATTTAGGCCTTTTTTAGGGTATTTTTGGGGGGTTTAGGGCGTCGGGTTTAGGATTTCAGGCGGTCTGGGTTTGAGCTTGACTAAGAAGATTACTAGGACCCAGAGTAGGCCCTTTTTCTTTTTTTGTAGGGTTCAGGTTCCCTTATAATACCCTTTAAACCAAATAGGGCACCCTTTTTATTCCTAGGTCCTAGGTTACTCTTGGGTCGCTAAACCCTAAACCCCTATAGCTCCCTTAAAGGAACCCTTACCGCACCCTTTGTATTCCTAGGTTACTCTTGCGTCTAGATTAGGAGATATAAGGAGGCCAACCCTGAGCCCTAAACTCTTGCAGCTCAAAAAAAACCTGCAAGAGCTGTGTGGTACGCCGTACTTCCGAGTGCCTTTGATGCAGTGTATGCCCGGAGAGGGTGGGCTCAAGTCCTACTCTGCGTGCGGAGTGAGAAAGAGTCATTGCACTTAAAAAAACTTGCAAGTAGGGTGTCAGAGGCTGCTAAAAGGGTTTAGTACTGAAAACCCTGAGGGGGCCTAGTAAGTAGAGTTTGTAAGTACCCCACTTGGATTTGGGTGTAGGGTTTCGGGTGCAGAGTTTAGGGTTTCGGGTGGGATTATAACTACGTATAACCTGGCTACTAGCCTGCTTACTAAGTCGCCTAGGCAGTGACAGCCGGTTGTTTGTGGATGTTTTGTTTTTCGTTCTGGATTTGGGTGTTCGGAGTTGCCCCAGACTTAGGTACTGCCCCCATACAGTAATAGTCTATAATAGGGCTACTATTAAGGTCTTAATATATCTATATTCTGAATATTATTCAGCTATTACTGAGTGGGGGCCGTACCCAACCCCAGACACTGCCTCGGCTTTTCAATCCTGAGCCCAAGCTCTTCAGCCTTCGCCTGAGCCCCACAGGCACCTAAACCTCAAATCCCAACGGTTTAGGGTTTAGGGGGTTTAGGGTTTAGGGTAGGTAGGGCTGTGGGACATTTTATGTTTGCTTTTATTGGGCTTATATAAACTTATTGGGCTTAAGAGGATCTTACCTACTAATATGTTCAAAGGCTTTGACAGCACCTCCAAGCCAATTGCGAAGCCCGAACTAGGTAACGGTCTGGGATAAATGACTGATTTACTTGTTGGCTTAACGCAGAAGAGCCCTAGCTACGCCATCAAATTACAGTAAGCCCCAAAAAGTTGGAAACCTGATTAAGGACAATTAGTGCTGGGATTCCTTGTACATTACTCTTAAGGGGTGAGGCTATGGAGTTTCCAACTTTTGGGCTTCTACTGTAAACAAATAGAGCACAACGCCGAAACCGAAATCGCTTGCCCAAGATTCCTTAAGGTTTTGTGGCCCCAAACCTCAGCAGCCCGAAGAGCTTTACCCTAAGGCACCATACTAGTTCCTTTGTGGGTCTCATATGTGTCTATATATATATATATACATATACAAAATCCTATCAGGTAATCCTAAAAGGAACTACTTTCGGGCCTATGGGTAGCTCTCAGTCAAGATGCTGTTTTCTTCCGAAGATTAAAACTTTAGGGGTTTCGAGTTACGGGTCGGGGGATGGTTTCGGGTCGGAGTTTGGGGTTGAGGATTCTTTGGGGATTAGGTCTTTAGGGTTTTAGGGGTATAGGGTTTTAGGGTTTTAGGGGTTTAAGAGTTTAGGGGTTTAGGGGTTTAAGAGTTTATAGGGGTTTAAGGTTTTGGGGGTTTAGGGTCCAGGGTGGAGTATGAGGGTTTGGAGTTTCGGGTTCCGGGTTTTGGGATGTACTCTTGCGGTTCCCGTTCAAGGGCTTCCGGGATAGACGGTCATATCATAGAGTCATATCTTAGGGACCCAAAAAGCACATAAGCATAAGCATTTTATAAGGATATCCCTACCTTATTGGGCTTCATTATAAGGGGGTTTATATGGGATATCCCTATCCTAATTTTTGCTTATGTGCTTTTTTGGGGGCCCTGATATCCGATGGCTAGGCCTAGGCTTTTGCAGCCCCGGGTCCCCCAAGTTCAAGCCGTGCTCTTTCAAAAAAAGGGGGTTCAGGGTTTTAGGGTTTATAGGGTTTGGCGTTGTAGGGTTTAGGGTTTTAGGGTTTAGGTTTTAAGGGTTCAGGGTTTTAGGGTTGAAAGGGTGTAGCGTTGTAGGGTTTAGAGTTTAGGGGGCATCTGTAAAGGTTCGTATTCGTACCCCCTTATAGCTCCTGTGTAGGTAGCTTTGTTGGATTCGAACCACGGAGGCCCCTAGTCTATCGAACCCTTAGTGAACCCTCGCAAGAACCTCACAATAAGCCTCTCTCATTTGTCAGGCCCCTAAACATACCCCAAGAAGCTAGGTATTGTAGGGTGCGGATAGGCTTTAGGGCTTTTCGCGCTCTGTACTCTCCGTTGCAGTTCCTTGGTTTTGTTTAAACAGTTCTATATGTAGGATCCTACAAGTAACCACAAACAGAAACTACAACGCAGACTCTACTAGGACCTAGAGTAGGCCCTTATTCCCTTTTTTAGGGTGTAGGTTCCCTTATAACCCCCTTTAAACCAAAAAGGGCACCCTTTTTATCCCTAGGTTACTCTTAGGTCTAGTCTAGGTAGGGGCCTTAACAGTTAGCACAGGACTTTTTTAAAGGGATTCTTCAGGTTTAGGGTTGAGGGGCTTAGGCCTTATAGGGTTACTGTCTGGGTTGTCTGAAACAGGGCTTTAAGGGTTTAGGCTAAGATAAGGGTTGCTATTATGAGGCTTCCGTGTTATGGGGGGCCTTAAACAGTTAGAACAGGGTCTTTATCAGGCTGTTCTAATTTGTCAGTGGTTTTCGATCATCTCAGAGGGGGAAATTACACCCAAGCCCTTAAAGTAAAAGCCAGAAAGTTGGAATATGAGTATCCTAAACCCTTTATGGAAAATTACAAGGTATCCTACCCTGAAACCATAGTCCAACTTTTTGGAGTTCCCTTTAAACCCGAAGCCCTAGTAGATACTTAAGCCTTAAAGGGGTCCCTATATAGGTACTTTAAGGCCTAAGTATCTGCTATGTGGGTACATGGAGCCTTCGGGTTAACCCTAAACCCATTAGAGCCGCTCCCAACTGATTTGCCAGCTTCCCTTCTTTGCCTGCGAAGCTCCCATTAGCGGAGACGACGGGCCGACAATTTCAGGTCTGATTCAGGGTTTGGGACTCATAACCCTCAAGTTGGGTACGTATAGTATACAAAGAGTATGGATCCTGGCGCACTTTCATAGTCAGCCACGAACCACCCCAATCCAACATCTCAGGTTGCAGACGCTTGATTTCTCCATTCCGCTCTCCGAAGAAGAGCCTTTGATTTGCTCGACAGTCTCTAGCGTCGCGTCGGTTTCATACAGGGTCTTGGGATTGGGGTCGAGTCTGCTGGGATTTATATAGGACTGTTTTGTTCGGGATGTATGCAGCTTGGCAAGAGTTTTGTTCTCGGGATACTTGGGTCTTTGAAGTGTGAGAAAAACTCGTCTTGGCTACGTTCTTGATTTCCCAGCGTGGGGGTTTCCGCAAATAGGGGACCCTAATATATCGTACCCTAAATAGTAGGATCTTCATTACAAGGACCCCTAAACAAGGTACCCATTGTTGTCGGAAACTCCGTGTTGTGGTGCGAATCGACATTCCTGTAACACTAACGTTTCTCCGGAGTGTCAACTTTCGGACTCTCTGGGTTTTCCTTCCAGTGCTCAGCATAGTATCGTTGACGGGACACAGCTTTTCTGTATGGGTATGGTCCATCAACCCTAAGCCGTAAACGCACGTGGCCTTAGACTTCCGAGCAGGATGCCCGAAACTGAGATGAGTTACTTACTAAACCCAGCGGATTTGGAATCGAGCAGAGTTGAAGGCTTGGGGTTTGGGATTGTTTCCGGTTTAGAGCTTAGGGTTTAGATAAGTTAAGGTAAACAGGTTAAGGCAACCTACAATGTACGCAGTGCAACAGTTGAGCCAGCGAAAGAGATCCCCAGACGTTGAAGGACGCTTCGGACTAAACCCTAAACCCTAAACCCTAAACCCTAAACCCTAAACCCTAAACCCTAAACCCCTAAACCCTAAACCCTAAACCCTAAACCCCTAAAGCCCTAAAGCCCTAAGTCCCTCGACCATCCTCAACCCCTTAACGCCTGACCCCTCAACCCCTAGACCCGAAAAGCCCTAAACCCCTGAACCTTTCTACCCTTGTAGGCACCTGTAAAGGAACCCTTAAAACCCCTAAACTTCTAAGCTCCAACTCCCTGAACCCCTAATCATGCCCTAAATCCCTACACCCCTCAACCCTGAAGCCCTAGACGCTAAACACCTAAACTAGGATGCCCAGTAGTACTCTCTTTCCCTTGTTGTAGTCTTCGGTTCCTTATAGAGTTACCCAATGCCAAAATTCCTTTTTATTCCTAGGTTGCTGGGCATCCCAGCTTTTAAGTAGGCCCTAAACCCCTAAACCCTAAACCCCTACACCCTAAACCCGGAACAAATCTTGAAAATGGTGTGTCGTGCTCTGGTCCAGCACGAGGACACACTGCAAGTTCTTCGACAGGACACCGGATTCGTCTTCTTTGCAAGGACGACGGCGCCTTTGATCGTTCCCACCCTCTTTCAAGTCGGGCACCCTTCGGGGTCGTCGTGTGTCAGCCGGTTCCTTGAGCCGAAGCGCGTTTCACCCCGTTGGATATCGCTGGAAGGCCGACTGTTCGACACCAAGGATCCTCACCGATGAAGTTTGAACAACTGATCACTGGGTTCAAACACCAACACAAGAGATCAGAATGGTTCATTCGGAACAAGACGTTCTCATTCATCCGGACAAGTGTCCCTCTCCTTTGTCATCCCTGCTGATCTATGCGTGGAAACTTATTGATGGCAAATAGGTACACTCGCATTTTGGAGTCAACTGACCCCGAGATGAACGGTTTGGAGATTGATGATTTTGGGTTGACTACACTGACAGTTCAGGCATTGATAAGACTCTTGAAGAAGATCCTGACAGGAAATTGATTTTTCGATGGTCTGGATTCACGGTTTTTCGAAACCCTAAACCCCGAAACCCTAAAACCTAAACCCCCAAACCCTAAAACCTAAACCCCTAAACCCTAAAACCTAAACCCCTAAACCCTAAAACCTAAACCCCAACCCTAAACCCCTAAACCCTAAAGCATCACTTAAACTCCGAAGGAGATCGAAGGCTTGCTGAAGGCCTGGCCCACGGACGTCGACTTCCGTCAGGTGGGGGTTTCCGAAAATAGGGGTTTAGGGTTTGAGGGGTTTAGGGTTTGAGGGGAGGGGTTTAGAGGGTTTGAGGGGTTTAGGGTTTGAGGGCTTTAGGGTTTGAGGGGAGGGGTTTAGAGGGTTTGAGGGGTTTAGAGGGTTTGAGTGGTCTGGGGTTTGAGGGGTTTAGAGGGTTTGAGTGGTTTAGCGGTTTAAGGTTTGGGGACCCTAACATAGTACCCTAAGTAATAGGATCCCTATTGCTTGGAGGTTCATGGGGAGTGTTTAGTGATGTTATAAGTAGGACTTACAACCCATATCAGGGGAATCATAACTCCACTTATAACTACCCATGAACCTGCAAGTATAAGGACCCCAATACAGGAGAAGCCAGAAAGTTGGAACATTATTATCCTCATACCCTCAAAGTAAAGTATAGGGAATCCCCGCACGAGTCATCCTAAATTCATGTTCCAACTTTCCGGGGTTCACTCCTAAATAGTAGGATCCTTAAGGTAACCCCTTATTTTCCGAAACTCCCATATATGTACCCCAAAACAATGTACCCCTAATTTTCGGAACCTCTCAGGTGGCGAAGCACGAGGGGCCCACCGAGGACTCGAGTCGGGACATGGCTCAGGCGTTAGAGTGTTTAGGGCTTACCTTAACCCCGAAGAACCTACATTATTTGGGGCTCCTTATTAAGATTTCCTTATGTGAGCCCGAATAAAAAGGTAGGTTATTTGGGGTTTAGGGCTTAGGAGTTAGAGTGTTTAGGGCTTACCTTAACCCGAAGAACCTACATTTTTGGGACTCCTTATTAAGATTTCTTTATGTGAACCCTGATAAAAAGGTAGGTTATTGGGTGTTAAGGTAGGAGTCAGAGTGTTTAGGGTTTTTTTTTGGCTTAGAGTTCAGGGCCTGGAAGTCAGGGTTTTACGGTTCAGGGTTTGGGGCTTCGGGTGTAGGGAAAAGAGCTCCGGGCTTAGGGTTTAGGGCTTAGTACGTGAAGATAAGCAATCTTTCAATGAAGTGGACTACAAATGCTCTATGTCAGGGCCCAATCACTAGAATTAAACCCCACAACAATGGTTAGACCCCTGAACACGGACGGCCTCCACCAGTTTTTTCGAGCAAAAGACAGCCTGCATGTCCACAGAGGTTCTCGTGTCTTCCTGTGCGCAGGGCTCGCTGATCAGACTCACGCACTCCCCCTTCACATACCCCTGCACAGGGTATGTGAACAAGAGATTAAACGGAAAATTCAAGAGTCCTTCAAACACTCATCAGCAAGCGCCATCTGTTGACACTGACTCTGATCTACAGGTAGAGACAAAAACCAGACAGAAGTCACATTCCGAGCGCTCTTCTATGCTAGAGCTATCTCCTTCAGAGATAATGAATGTCTGACCGCTGGCATCTCGAACGTTTACAGAGCAATCTGAGATCAACAACGGGTTGAATCAGCCTAACTTAGCAGGACCTGACTATAAAAGCCCAATATGAGATTGGCAACCCTTCCGATCCTCAGATCAGCCCATGTTTCGAAGGAAGCTTACAGTCCTCCGACAAGGCTCAAGACTGTCTTCTAAGACTGACGGTGGACAGCCACCCACCGAGAATGATGATCCACGCAAGCAATGCAGCACACCATGCTGCCAACCGCAATCCTCTAAGACCTAGCACCTCAACCGCAGGAACTTCCGCTTCTGTTCCAGACTCCTTTGGATGTGGATCCCAATCTATCTCGGTACAATCAGCACCCTGAAATGCCGACCAATCCCCAGAATTAAGACCCTGAACAACCTCGGAAATCTCTTGAAGACTCCAACCCGGTAGTGGGACCCGGCCTACATCATCCCCGTAATAAACCACAAAGCCCCCTTCTTCGGCTTCGTATCTTATAGGCTGAGTTGAAGATACAACAGCATGAGATCCGCTCGAGACCTCCGGTGATTCATCAAAGAGCCCTTCACGAGGACTCAAAACACTGCTGACACTACTATAGGTCACGATAGAAGGCTCTGTGGTCGACGCAAGTTCAACCTCTTCGTTCGACGATGCTTCATCCGACGATGTATCTTCAAACACAACCGCAAGAGGAATTCTCTCTAACACCGGAACATACGGTTGCCTATGAGGAAAATCATCTAGTGACGGATCATCTTCGGCATCCTGAGCTGCAATAGTAACATAAGGAAACGCCTCAGTTCCATGCATGATCACTCCTGCCGCAGATGGCGTGGGGTCAGAACTTCCGCTACTTCCACCTTCCTGAACGTTTGGCATAGGAGCCAGCACACTGCCCTGCTCACAACTTCCCGGGTCGTCAACAATCTCACTAGACCCTCGGATCCCAAGAATAAACTCCTGCACTAAAGCGAACCACTGAGGACCCTCATAAGCTAGACTATTAGACCCCGATCTTAGAACATCAGCAGTGGCACACACAATGCCTACCCGTAGATGCGCAGAAGCTCTCAGCAGGTTCACACACTCCGGTCCCCATTGACCAAGAAAGCCAAGCAGGGTCTCAGATTGAGTATTCAGAAGGATTACCAAGAAATGCCTAGGACAAAAACCCCCTACTATCGGGAAAACCGGCTCGGCTAACCCCTCAAACAAATCCTCATAACAACTTATCGAATCCTCAAGCTGCGCATTTACCAACCCATCAGAGCCGCTGCTCCCTCCATCAAGATTCGGCTGCGCTCCGGACGGTAATTCACTGCCGCTGCTCAAAGAAACAGTTTGCGCATCACGCCTAACCCTGGAGCTGCTGCTGAACTCATGCTGAGATGACTGCGCAATCACAAGGTCGCCACTGCCGCAATCACCAGTTGGACGTACAGAAACAGGAACCCACTGATGCCTATCCCCTACCAGAACAAACCTAAACGTAGCTTCCCCTTGAATCCCATTGTTACAGCTAAGCGTAGCCCCAGTGTCACTCAGCCAGTTCATTATGGCCAGAACCGCATGTATTCTAAAGCCCCTAGCAGTACCTCGAAGACACTCCCACGAAGCAACCTGGTGCCCCAGGCATGCTAGTAGCACATCACCCTGAAGCTCAAACAGAATCCAAAGGTAATGTGTTCCTATGCCTGGCTCGGTCCCAACATAAGGAAAACCAAGTCCTTGACTGAGTCCAAATTCAGCATCTCCAATTTCGATCGGATTTTGCGGAGGATTCTCAATCCCAACACCTGGAACTCCTGGCCCCCCAACCTGAAAGTTCGACCCGGAAGGAACATCACCCGATTCATCATCCTCAATTCCAGAAAACCACGGTGGGAGAGGGCCATACCGTTGCTGCATGCTAGGGACATCAATAACATCACCTTGCATCAATTGCTTCCTTAACCGAACCCGCTGAATGAAAGTTAAACCAGTATACCTTTCCTTAGCCCTCATCTCCTCTTCAGCTCTACGGACACGCTCCTCATCTGCACAGCCCTACCACTACCCAACTAAACCACCACTGGCCAAACGCCCATATCTCCTGAGCACCCCTGAAAGGTTGCCCCAACACGCCAACCGAGCCCAAACCTGCTCCAACAATCGCCGCCCTGCCAGTCACAGATAAGGAGTGCCCTTCAACAGGAGGCAAAACAGCCAAAATCGCAAGCCCAGCAAGCAACTCTGGTGAAATCCTCTCAATCAAATCCGCACCCACAGACAAGCGACTTACAACTCTGGCAGAATTGTCAAGGATCTCGGCTCTCGAAGGTCTGATGGATAACATATTCAGAAGTTCTAGGATTCTCGGCCTTGCAAGTGGTTTCGTGGCTAAGTCGGCCAGCTGCATTTGTCCTGGAACATACGAGACGACCAACGAACCCGCGTCGATTTTTTCGCGCCCGGAGGCGGCCCTCATCCTCAGGTGGCGGTTTCTCCAGCAGAGGCTTCCAACAGCAAAGGACCGGACGGTCGCCTGGTTGTCGCATAAAGTTGAGATTACCACATCGCTGGAGATTAACTCCTCAATGATAGCGCCAACGGACTCGGCAGCAACAATGCCACTGGTAACCGCAACCAGCTCGCACTCCGCGGACGACAATGTTATGAAGGGTTGCTTGCTGGACTCCCAACACAGCAGCGTGCCACACCAAAGGATAAAGATCGCTTGACAGGATCGTCCACCTTCCGGCGCGTGCGAAGCGTCAGTGAACAACTCAAGAGTATTAAGCGTACGGGGTACAGGCGAGTCGAGCCACCAACTTCCGCTAGGTCGTCTGTATTCTATTGCAAAGTCAGCAGTTCCATACAAGTAGTGTAAAACTTGGCGACCTGTCTTGATCACGACGCTTGGCGATTTCACCGCGTACTGGCCAAGCTTACTGACAACAAAAGCTATATCGGGTCGAGTTTTCGAAGACGCCCACAATAGCGCACCAGTCAGTGCCTGCGCTTCCCTGATGGTTTCAAGCTTCGCATCATGTTCAATTTCAGGTTCACTCCAAGCATTCAAAGGCGACGATACGGAACTGTGGATATTGTACCCTGCAAACAGCTCTTTCAAGTACTTATACTGCGAGATGCGGTAACCACCGCCACTCAAAGCTTGAATTTCCAGACCACAAAAGGTTGTCGAAGATGCCTCACCAATCCACTCGGGATCAGACAACTTCCACATCTTCTGTATCTCATCAAATAGGGCGCTGAGGATCGGCGACAAAGCAAAACCCAGGAGATCATCGACGTAAATTATCAAGATTCCATGCCATCTCTCGGTATCTTCCTTGTCGGTCTCGCACTTGACGATAAACCGAAGCGAATCATCACTTACCCCCTGCTGCAATGCGTACCACGTACTATCACACTGAAAGGTCAACGCTCGCAAGGACTTATCCCTGAACCTAGCCCATGCTAAAGGAGCCTGCCTCAAACCATAAAGTGCCTTGAGTACCCGCCATCTATGATTGTGAGAAAGAATATTCATTTCAACAAGGATGTACGGAGGCCTGACAATAATAACCTCATCAGACTCTAATTCTCCCGTCAACGGCGCATGAAGGAAAGCTGTCCGTATGTCAGCGCTCAAAGCTGCCCATCCATTGTAGGCGGCAAAACATAACGCCGTCCTAACAGTCAAGCCCTCGACTCCACTCGCGTAAAGGTTATTAGAATCCGGAGATCCAGTAGGGATGTAATTCCCACAAGCCACACACCTGAATCGACGTTTCCCAATTCCAGCCTTCCTTGTCAGGACAGCCTTCCCAGGAACTTGCACCACTCGTTTTCCTTCCTTTATCAACTCCTCAATGTCTGCAATAACAATGCGAAGGACTGCTTGGTTCGTCTGCTCCAATGAAGTAACTTCCTCAAGGGCTGAAGGTATCCACAAGGCCAGCTCTTTCCTCGCCTCGGCAATGCTAACGGTACGCGTCTGTAAAAAGACCTCCGCGGCGCAAGCCGGCTCGTCCGAGCCTAATGGAACATCCCTGCAAAGAGACTTCACAATGCTGGAACCACCAACTAGATATTCCTCCCAGAGAAGACCCTCATACCAATCCCTCTCATTCTCGGCAATAGCTAGCTGTCCTACCAGCACCCCTACATCGGTACAGACCCCATGTGCAGTACTGAGCTCCTGCGCTAGAGCACGACACAGCCGCGCCGAAGACTCATGAAGAGACACCGCATTATCAAGCCAATTCTCACCAAGTACCTCGCAGGGACAGTCTATCTCCCACAAGACTTCGGTATCAAGCTCATCCGCACCGTCATCCGACAATTGAGAACCTTCCTTATCACCAATAGATTCTTGCCCAATCTCGAGGCCACCCCCTTCGGTGAAGATCACCCGATGACATACAGGTCCGTTACCAGAGCTAGACCCCAGACCCTCAACCGGAAATCCTAAGTCCCTTAGCTCCTTCCCATACTCATCAAGGCAATCCCAGGCCCCAATGGGCGCATACGCGGCTATGACCCATCGATCCTTTCCACACCAGGGCTCGGCAGAATGCCATTTCAACCCATCAAACTTATAAGGCTTATTGGGAATGTCTTGGATACAGCCAGCTCTGGTCTCACCTGATGGCAAGACCCGAACAACAGGACCTTGATTCCCATCGCCTTCTACCCAAAGACCTCCACCCTTAAAGTCGCCAAGGGCAATTACCCACACTGGGACCGATCGTTCATTCCGGGCATCTCGATGTAACGGTGCTGCTGCATTGTACGACACGTAAAGGGTGGTATACGGGGAATCCAAACCCTGTCCCTGAACAAACCTATTCAGAAACCGCACCAGGTTTACGTTATCTCTTGCAAACCTTGATATGCCCTTAAAACCCCCTTGACTATACAGTCCAGCAATCGCACAACGCCCACACTTGCCCATCACCTTTCGGCTCGGCCGTGGAACACTATCGACTACCGCCCTCAGTACATCTAAAGCTTCAGTGACCCCAACAGGATTCAAAGAATAGGCATCATCGTCATTAGGCACCCGCACCTTATCTAAGGCCTTAACCCCAACTTCGGTGTCTACCAAGTCCCCACAATCCGACTCAGCCCCAAACTCAAGTACTTCGGATTCGGATCCAGACGAGTCTACAGGTATGCTCCAGACAACAGACACATTTCCAGTTCCCTCAGAATTTTCAAAATACCCCGGAATTATCCCGATAGGACACTCCCCCCCAGGTGACAACCTGGACCGTCTCGAGCGGCCTATGGGCCAATGTTGCACTGCCGCAACCGTTCGAACAGCAAAAACCGGGGGACCTTTTTCTTTAAGGCGAAACTTTGGCTTTGGGGGAGGAGAAACAGACTCTACAATGGGGTACACAGTATTTGTCAAGTGCACCTTACGATCTCCCTTCTTATCACGGGTCATAACAAGATGACCGCCAGCGCAATCCGGAGCGACACCAACATAAGTAGCTTCAAAAGTCCGCGGCTCCCAATGTTTCTTATGGCCCGTCTTAAGCCTCTTCCTTGCATGTAGCTTCGTACCAAACGGTATCAGACCAGGCTGCGGTAAATGAAGCTGCTCACAGAGTTGCACAAAGTTACGGCGCGACGCATGCATGACAGCCAGTGGCCAACACCCTGCAGGAAGATCCGCGGCCCTCAAAAGTTTGCGAGCATCTTGCTTCAAATGCTGAACAGCTACCTCGGCTTTATTACCCGCTGGATCTTCCCCAGAAGTTGACTCTGGGTGGATCCCTCGATGTCGAAGCCAGCCGATAAGTGCATGGCTCCGAAGCTCCTTGGCTCTGTCTGAGAAGTACTTATGAATCGGAAATCCCGCCGTCTCTAGACGGTTAACCAAAGCCTGAACCTGAGCCATAACCTCAGCGCCTCGCTTGGACCGCAATGGTACACTCAGAAAAAGCGTCCTAGTCTTGGCCTTCTCACCCAGGCCATCGGAGTCCTTCGGAGGAGCTTGATTACCAGACCCCACAGGAGGCTCGGCAAACGAATTACTCGGATCAAGAGGCTCAACGGCCGGAAACACTTTATCCCGAACCCGTCTAAACAGAGCCTTTACACTCAACCCACTTCCGGCCTGTTGACCGAGCCCATCCAGCGCTACCTCGATCCCTTCTGGATTTTCCTTTAAAATCCGGAACAGACAACTCAGCTCTGACCTCATCTTCCAACTCCGAAGGACCATACTCATCTAGCTCCCCCTCAATCGCACCCTTATCCCTAGACAGAAGCTCGGGCCTAAGTTTGACAGGCTCAACCGGTACCGAATAAGCCGCCGCCAAGAAGTACCGATAGCCCTTACCCTTGTCCCTGCCACTAGCAACCGGATCAAACCCTAGGCCATCCTTAAAGGGACCAGCGATATCACACGACAGGGAATACACGCTAGTAACTGACGACCGCCAATGACTCCTCTGCCTGCCTTGCGCTTGGATACATACAGGGCAACCTTTACGAAAGGGTATATGATCACTTCTGATGTGACGCTTCATCAACTCCTCCTCAGAAAGTTTAGAGAGAAGGACCCTCCTAGCAGTAACCTCATCAGTATGACCCCTTTCGTGATTCCACTGGCTCCAGCACCTAAGCACCTTAAAGACAAGCTCAGGAGCCCATTCCCCGAAAATTGTCAAACCTTTAAACCCCTCAGGTCCACCCAAAACCTCCAAACCTTCCAAACTTTCGAACAGGTACCACGAGGTCGTAAGCAAACCCTCCGACACCGTAAGATCCTGAGACCTACTCCGGTACCGAACACCATACCAATCATAAACTTCCTTCCACACTTCAGCCCCTTTGAATCCCAGGCTTCCCGGTTCACACCCGGCTGGTTTCTCCAACCGACATGGAGGCTCAATAACTAAAAAGACCGAAGGACCCTTAGTAAAAGTTCCCTCACTGCCTCGCCCTGTCTGTCGCAGCCTGAGTTTCACCACAGCCCTATCCAACGCCCATCGAACTAAAGCATCGGGATCTACAAGATCAGATGGCGGGGTATCCTCCTCATCATCGTCAAACCCAACAGGCTTCGTTTGATCAGCCTCATCACCACCCTTAGCCTTCGCATCCGAAGCAGCTTGAGCAACCGCATACACCACCAGTTGCCTAAGCCATCCCACATCAGCAAGCGACAAAGCCTGAGAAGTTTCTGACCCACTCGAGGCGGTGAGACGATCCCACGACTGTCCTGCCGCACTACTTATCACACCCCCAATCACCCCCGAGGAAGCCCAGTCAAGCACTAAGTTGAACACCGGCTCGCACATAATGTCAGAACCAAATCTCCTATCTAGATCAACAACCCTTCCCGTCCTTTCCACTTAGAACCCGAGGATGAGAAGCGCAACAACACACCCTCGGCATGCTCTCGCTGCACAGATCTTCTGAACCGATGGTTCCAAGGATGTCCGGTCTGGCCGGAATTATGCCCTTCATTCGGCAATGACTGAACTACACTGAGGTCGGAGATTTCCGGAAACATGACACGAAGGAACACCTGCAAGTCACTCCGACTAAGTGAACCCTGACTCCTCAACCTCTCACACATCCAGACCCGGATATTGCCAGGACCAACGTCTCGAGGCACAGGAGAAATCTTAGAGCATCTAATCTCCTCCGACCTGGCCTTTCTCTCCTCATACAATGCCAGCAACTCCAATCCTATATCCCTGGTTACCAACGGACAACCCTTATGCACCCGAACTTCAAGGGGACCCCTTACCGGATGCTTCACACAACAGCCCTTCTTTCTCCAAGTAATGACATAACCAAGTTCAACAAGATACCCAGCTGGAACAATTACCTGACATGGACCTTCGGTCAGCAGGGTGCCTTGGTCGTTAATATGAAGCTGAGTGGTACCCGAGGCTAGGTCTACATTGATAACCCTCGAATCTTGAAGTTCCTCAACCGATATCGCAGGCCTAAGCCCATTAGTTGCACCGGAGTCAATAAGCGCAAACCGATCGTCCGAAGGAGAAGCCACAGCACTCAACAACCAAGACCGATCTATGCCATACTTGTCAAGTTCCGAACTCCTCAACTTCAGGCCCTTGACAGCGGTACCCTTATTCAGGAGTTTAGCAGCTTCAGCCAACAAAGCATCACGATCAGCAGGCGGAACCGACGAAGCGTTCGCTCCTGTAGGATTCCCTCCCGAAGAAGCTGCCGGTTCTCTAACATCCTCAGTAATCCCTTTCGCCTGAGCACCTGCCTTAGCCTTCGCTTTAGGCTCACCCTTCCTCGGCTGATTAGGACTAGCTTTCGGCGAGGCCCCTTCGGAGGAATCCCCAGGTACAACTTGCCTGTTCTCAGGCGCAACCAATGTGCACTCTGGTCTATAATGCCCTTTCTGGCCGCAAGATAGACAACGACCCTGCTTCCTAGCGGTACCACGATCATGACGAAAATGACACGCGTCCCCGAACCTACACCCTGTGGCGTCAGAGAACTTGGTGCACAATTGCACTCCCCCGCTTCCTTCACCCTTACCCTTACCTTTCCCTTTGCCATCCCCTTCCCCAATCCTTGCCACAGAGGCCCCTGCCGGAGGAGGCGGCGGAACAGGTGGAACAGTAGGTGACTTAGCGTAAGGAGTCTCTAGCCTGGCCGCCGCAGCAGCTGCTGCTTTGGCCTTTTTATCGGGTGTAGCTACAACCGTCATAGCCATACAGTAGCCGCCGGAAAGTTGGAAGGTGGCAATTGGAACGGTTGATGCGGCAACGGCATCTTCCAACTTTCGGTTTGACTTGGTCCCATCTTCCAGCTTTAGGTCCCGGCGTTTGGACCAGTTAATGCAGTAATGGTATCTTTCAACTTTCGGTTTGTGGGAAGCAGCTCCAGTAATGCAGAGAGAGAAACCGCAATTACTACGACCGCTCCAGTATTGCTGAGAGAGGGGAATGGCAATTACTCCGACCACTCCAATATTGCAGAGAGAAAGAAACTGCAACTACTACGACCCCTCCAGTATTGCAGAAAGAGAGAAACTGCAATTATTACGACCGCTCCATCATTGCAGAGAGAGAGAAACTGCAAGTACTACGACCGCTCCAGTATTGCACAGAGAGAAAAACTCCAAATTAAATATTACGACCGCTCCAATATTGCAGGGAGAGAAAATTTGCAATTACTAGGACCGCTCCAGTGTCGCAGAGAGAGAGAGAGAGAGAGAGAGAGAGAGAGAGAGAGAGAGAGAGAAATTGCAAGTACTACGACCGCTCCAGTATTGCAGAAAGAGAGAAGCTGCAATTACTATAGCCGCTCCAGTATTGCAGAGGGAGATAAATGGCAATTATTGCGACCGCTCCAGTATTGCAGAGAGAGAGAGAGAGAAACAGCAGTTAAATTGAGGGTCTGACTTGGTCCCATCTTCCAACTTTAGGTCCTGGTATTTGGAGCGGTTCATTCGGTAATCAAAAGTTGGAAGGTTGCAAACTTGGAAGAATCCAAAGTTGGAAGATGTGTTTTATTCCAGTTGTGGGGTGCTGGAAATTTGGGTGTGCATCTTCCAACTTTGCGGCTGCCACCATAGATTCACATTCAGCTTGTATGAGTCGTACAAGTTGAATGACTCCAGAGACAGACGGGTTATAATCGATTGAACTCTTATGTCTGAACGCGCTTATCCTGAATGCCACCATTGGCTGAAGGTTAAGCAGCGAACTCGTAGCAGCGTCAACCCCCTTTAACAACAAGCTAGGGTCCGGCAAAGTCGCCTGCACTTCCCTTGCTCTAATGAGGTCTTGTTGCCATCTTCTTAGACAGACGATTGCTTCCTTGTATGTACGGCAAGGCTCTGGTTGTACTAATCTAGAGAGGAGAAACCCACGTTCCATCGAACCTCCAGGTTGATACACACAGAGAATCCGGTAAAGAATGGAGGCACTTGACATCCATCTGTTAGTAATCAACTCTTCCTTGAAGCTAGCCGGCACACACGACAACAACAAGGACACAGCCCGAGATTCCACTCTCTGGTATTTGTACGCGTCATAATTCGCAACGACTGTAGAAGGATCAAGCGCCAGTCTCTCAAGGGGATCTGCAACCAACCAGCGTTGATAGCTAGCATTAGCAGCACCCTCAACCGACTCAAACCATACAGAAGCCGATGCAGACAACCCCGCAAAGACCTGACGAGTCTGCGCGAGCCAGTTACCGCAAGTAACAGCGCTTGTCGTTAAGTCAACCGCAGCAAGCTTAGGAAGATCAATGATGTACTTCGCAGGTTCTTCTGGAGCCCCACTTACATGATTCCGCCCAGCACCGTCATTACTGGACCCAGAAACACCAAGCTGACCCGAATTTGGATTCGGAAACTGGCCCTGTACTGGATATCCTACCTGCACTGGAACTTGACCTGAACTTACAGGTACTTGCCCCTGTCCCGAACACCCAGCCAGACCACTAAGGCTATCACCCAAGCCACCAACCCCTGATCCTCCGCACGCTTGCGCACTCCCAACCAGCGACTGCCCTTGGTAACCTCCAGCAACTTGTCCCACTCGAGGTGAGATCGGGGGCGGGCCCGGCGGTGGTCTGATGACTGTACCCCCAGGAGAAACCGGATACCCACTAGCATCAAACCCCGCTGCTTCTCCCTTAACACCCGACCTCGGAGTCAAGAACCCAGATCCTGAAGGATTATCCCCATTCACACCCGAATCCTGAATCGACTGCCGGAATTGCCTAAACGATTGAGCTCTCGGCACATCACCAAACTCCCGATCTATACCCCTGAAACTCGGAAGGGGGGGCGGAGGAATAGCCATTAGACCGGTAGTAGGATTTGCTACGACCCCATGACTTGCCCCATGATCCACATACTCAGATCGCCCGGTTGGAGGCATCAGCCCAAACGGTTGAGACCAGGACCCCCTAGCCAACGTACCCTGTAGCTCACCGAACAACCGTGGATCACCATTCCTGGCAAACTCCTCTATCAGCTGTACACTTTCAACACCAGCAGGAGCCGATCCGATCAGCAGACTCGACCGAGGATCAAAGGAAGCCGGCGAAGCAACAGGAGCCTCATGAGTATTCCTAGTCGCCCCACTATGCCAACTAGACCTCTCTACTTGATCCAGCCTACCACGCAACAACCGATTCTCCTCAACTACCTGCAATAGCAAAGACTCCATCCTATTCGGACTACCCGTTGCGTCAGGCACAAGCTCTCGTTGATCATCAGGAGTTGGCCGCTCTGAAGAGCTCAGAACACCTCGATCACCATCATCTGCAGAAGTAGATGCCACTTCCCGAGCGCGGCCCCTCATTGAGCCAAAGTCTTCCGGATTAGACTGAGGCTCTGGAGAACCCCTGGAGGTACCACCTTCTCCCGCAGTCACTGATCCAGTGTCCTTTTGACCAGTCACAGGTCCTTCCGTGTACTCTAATCTCGCAACTCTAGGAAGTCCCGGCTGAGCTTCCGATCCATAATCAGGTTCATCCTTCCGTCCAGATAAATTTCGATCCTCTAGAGCGGATTCGCTCACATCCAACATCCGCCTTGCATCATCATCCAAAGTATGTGGCCTGCTTCTAGCCAGCGCCACTTCGGCTTGAATGCGATCCGAATGAAAACGGTGTGCCGTGGGCATCGGCTGCGTCGCCCCTGCAGTAGGCGCCACAGCTGCTGTGCCCTGTTCTAAAGTGCCAGGCGAGGATTCGCCTGCCGCGATGATTCCAGACGACCCACTGCCGCCAGCGTTCCCTTGACTCAAGGCTGCCTCGTATTCTTGATCCGCAGTCGGCCTACCCCAATCCGGGTCGCCTTGTGCAGAAGGTCTTCTTTGACGAAACATAGGATCCATGGCTCAGCACAAGACGCACCTACACTAGGATAGTTCCGAATGCTTGCCAGTCGATCTAAAGCCCTTACAGAGCTAAGGCTACGGCTGATAACCTACGTGAAGATAAGCAATCTTTCAATGAAGTGGACTACAAATGCTCTATGTCAGGGCCCAATCACTAGAATTAAGCCCCACAACAATGGTTAGACCCCTGAACACGGACGGCCTCCACCAGTTTTTTCGAGCAAAAGACAGCCTGCATGTCCACAGAGGTTCTCGTGTCTTCCTGTGCGCAGGGCTCGCTGATCAGACTCACGCACTTAGGGCTTAGGGTTCAGGGCATCGCGTTTAGGGTTTGAGACGAGAGGCCCAGAGGACCCTATGTACCCATATCCTTGATACCCGAATTGGCCCTTTGAAATCCCCTAAACCTTAAACCCTAAACTCTCAACCCTGAACCCCTAATCCCTAAACCCTAAACCCCCAGTAGCAGTACCTTTTTGCCCTTTTTCTTTTTGGGCTCCCTTATTAAAGCCAAACAGTGCGAAGAAGGGTGCCCTTATTAGTAAGAAGCTACTGGACCCCCAAAGCGGCCCTGTGAAATCCCTAAACCCTAATCCCTGATCCCTAAACCTTAATCCCTAAACCCTAAAAGCCCCAAACCCTAATCCCTCAACCCTAAACCGTAATCCCCAAACCCTAAAGCCCCAAACCCTTTTCCCTCGACCCCAAACCGAAATCCCTAAACCCTAAGAACGCGAAACCGTAATCCCTAAAGCCCTAAACTCTAATCCCTCAACCCTATTCCTTAAACCCCAAAAAGCCCTAAACCCTAATCCCTCAACTCTAAAGCCTAAACATAAACCCTCAAAACCCCTAATCCCTAAACCCTATAAATCCTAAACATACTAGCCTCAAAGTCACTAATCTCCAAAGCCCTCGAGGAGCTGCGCGATGTGGAGCAGTGCATTCGCCAGGTCGCTTCGGTACCCCGCAGTGAGGCCGGGAAGTCCGTGGCTTTTTCCAAGGGTTTAGGGTTTACCTGGACCCTAAGGAACCTACCTCTGTTAGGGTTCCCTAATATGATATCTTTATATTATAGTCCTTAATAAGGTAGGTTATTTGGGGTTAAGGTAGGGGTGGGTTAGGGTTTAGGGTTCAGGATGCTTCCCCAAATCATAAGAGGCATTCCTGACACATAAACTCTACATTCTACCATGTAGGTGCTTTGGACTCTTTGGCTTTGTAGGTTCTGAAGAATTTTACATGGTTTCATAGCTAATTAATTACGTAAGTAAGTATGCAAGTAAGTGTACACATGTGCATGTGTGTATGTTTGTCTCTATGCTGGTGTCGTAGGAAGCTATGGTTTTCATGAGGGGGGCTACAGTGTTTCTTACAGGATATACAGTGCGGTTGAGGGCTTTTGAAGGCTTCTCAGGCGGGCTACAATTACAACCTACACTCAGAAACCATGCAGCCACTGACGCTGGCCACCTACCCCATGATCTGACAGCTTCCATGAAGAGTAACCCCCCTGAACCCTGAGGGAAACCCTTCAACTTTTGCCTCAAGCTTCACCTGACTCAGGCTCGACTGAAGCTCCTCCGACTTTCCAGATCTCTCGTGGCTGGGACGGTGGTTTGGGGTTTACTGCTGTTTAGGGCTTTGGGAATTTGGTGGCCTCCCTTTGAGGTCGCTTAAGGGTTACTAGAAGGTCCGTGATGTCGGGGCTCAGTGTCTCAGTTAGATGGGATATAGAGCCTAAATTTAGGAGGGTTCTATATGAGTAAGGAAAGCTCTCTTAGGCTTCTATGAGCATTTCATTTCTGTGCACTCCTTCGAATGATTAGTTGTCATCTTTGTCATGTTCTAGTACCTGCCCAAACTTTTCTGAAACGTAATAGCCCTAAGCCCTGAACCTGGTATCTTGGTTCCGGATGTAAGGGGCTTCGAAAGTCCGGGTTCAGGGTATAATAAGCTTAGAGTGAGTACCAGCCAATGCCCGAAGCCCTATTCGTGGGGAAGATCGGGTGAGCTATGACAATTCGTCGTATCGCAAGACTTGCTTGATGCTGGGCTTGGCTCATGGTTGTTCCGTCACGCTGTCCGCTGTTGGGGCAGGAGGCACCGGTAAGAAGCGCATCAAGACTGACGAGGAGGACTTCGGCTTTTCCATTTCGCCTCCTGCCTTGGTGGAGGATGAGATGAATATGGGGTGGTCAAGGCCTCGACTCAGCAACCGTTGAATCATAGCAGTAAAGACAATAATGATAACACACAGTGCGATACGTAAATCCGGTTGATAGGAGCCTGTAAGACTGTTACTCCTTGGGGCAGTACCCAAGCCTGAACAACAAAGAACTTGAACCCCTAGCCTAAACCCCAAATCCCAAAGCCTGAACCGCGCTGAGCTTTAATCGAGAAGCCTCTAGCCCTCCACTCAGCCGTAAACCTTACCAGGAGCACTTTAATGGGCTTTCATATTCATTCTTAAGAGGTGATCAGGGGTTGCCGTAAGCGTCGGTAGCTACGGGTCTAGGTAAACACTAAACCGTAAACACCTAAAAGCCCCCAGCACTGCGCCCTAAACCCCCACGCCCTTCAGAAAACCCTGAACCCCTAAACCCCAGACCCCGAACCCTTGCCCCAAGCCCTAAACTTGTTTAAACCCAAAGCCACTGACCCAAGGACGCTTTGTCGGGAATCTTCGGGCACCTCGATGTGCTGCAGACAGCCTGCGACGAGCTGATGAAGTCTGAGAAGTTGCAAGTGCTGCTGCAGGAACTTTGTGAGGTAACCTTTAACCTTTTGGGTAGTATATTTCAAAAGGTTCACTTTTTTGGGGCTAGGGTCTTCAGCCCCATAAGGGAGAGGATTTAGAGTTTGGGGTCTATGGTTTAGGGAGGGCTTGAGGTCTTTGCGATGTCGGTTTCATAGTGGGTGGGGTGCAGGGTTTAGGGTCCTGCACCGTTCAGGGTCTAGGCTTTATCATAGTGTCTGCTTGCTGCAGGACACGTTTGCAACTTGCAAGTTTTATGTCTCAGGGCTTGACATACGTGAGGGTAGTTCGCGTCCTCTTGTGGTCACTTGGATGCTAGTGTTCGTGCCTCTACGGCCGTAAAGGGGTCGGGTTAACAACTGGTTAACCTGAAGAGCCCGAAATCCGGAATCCGCATCTCTATGTTCAGACCATGATAGAGGTTCATATTTATATGGTGTACAGTATACGGGGTCAAATATAAATACGTAAGTAAGCTTATAAGTCATGTATTTGTGTATAGATATGTATGCATGAATCTGGGACAGGTTGTAAAGCAGTTAGGGTTTCAATTTCGGCTTGCCCAGCTGGGCTCTAATTCTAAGCCCTAAACCCTCAATCCTAAACCCCAAAACCCCAAACCCCAAAACCTTAAACCCTTAACCCTAAACCCCTGATTCTTGGAGGGTCAAGGAACTGAGCAAGCAGGCTGGAAGGAAATTATGAAGCACCCGAATCAGGGTTTTTATATGTATGACTAAGTCTACTTAGGGGTTAGGGCTTAGGGGTTTAGGGTTTAGGCTGATAGCCGCCAAGCAGGTCCGCTTGTTCGTCTAAGAATCACAAGGGAAAGGTCTTGATACGTACAACACCCTACAAGCCCCCACAAAAGCCTCTAAACCGCTCTGGGGATCCGTGCGGGCTCCTAAATTCAAAAGGGGAAAAGGAGGGACCCTTAATGCGGACCCGTACCCTATAATGCGCTATATAATGAGTATATACTAGCTATATTGAGGGTATATACCTAGGGGTCCTTATTAAGGGTCCCTCCTTTTACCCTTGGATAAATCGAGCCTTCCCGACGCTGTAGTGTTAAGGGTTTCCCAGAGCCTCCAAAACCCCTTAATGAAGGAATATACCTTAAACCATATAAGGGATCCTATTATAATTTAAGGAATATTCCTTAATTAATGGGTTTTGGAGGCTCTGGGTTACGGAGCCTTCATGCACGACAGGAGGCCTTGCGCATCGGCAACTACATCAACGGAGATTCAGGCCGTCAGCGAAATACTGGGGGTCTCCAGACTCCGTAATGCTATTCTTTTGGGTTATTCTTTTGGGTTCGTTGATATTCTTGTGGTATTCAGGACTGCAGCGGCTTCATGTAGGGGGTTGAACGTAGGGGCCTTAGGTAGGGTTCGAGGGTATATATTGCAGTTTACATGTACAGGGAGAATATGAGTTGAGGAGGCTTACTAGGGAGGTTAAGGTAAGGTAATCCCATGATCATGGACCCACAGGCACACCTTAATTAAGCTTCGAATCAGGAAATACAACTACACAAGATCTTAAACCCAGCAGTGCAGCCCATAGATACCCCAGAACCGCCAATGAATTCCTCACAGCTTTGTACGAGCCCTACAAACTGTAAAGCCCACGACAATTTTGCCAACGTAAAACCTCGACTCGACAGGAGCCGGGTTCGTGCTGGATGCCTTCATCCAGCTGCGCAGCCCCGGGGCCAGTCAGAAGGGTTCGTCTATACCCCGTTAAGGGGGGTTTACAGTAGTCTTTCGGGTTATGGGTTTGTTGTTCAGGATGTGGGGTTTAGTGGGGTTTTGGGTCTTGTAGTACCTAATCGAGTTTCATTGGATTTGCAGGATTTCAATGGGTTTGGTAGGGGCATCCTGGGTTTTGGGTTTCATGCGGCAGGGGTCTGTTTGGGGTTTACTGGGTTTCGAGCTGGTTCGGAACTAGTTACCCTACACCCTAAGCCTTAAATCCTGACTCCCTAAACTGAAACCCACTGAATTCTGGAAAGGCTCGGGCTCCGGCGCTCTAGGAGTGTTTTAGGGGTGGTCCGGAGTTTATAGTCGCCGAGTACGTACCCATTAACCCTTTGGGGTTTAGGGTTTAAGGGTTTAGGGCTATTTAGTTCGAGGCATTTGTAACTTGGTGTAAGATATGTATCTTGACTTGGGGCGCCAACGACATAGACGTGTTTGTACATCCCAGCTAGGATTTCAAGCCGCTACACCACCGTATAAAAGAGCTGGAGGTAGGGCTTTAAAAGCCTAAGGCCCTCAATACACAAACTGAAGTCCGCCGAAACCAAGGCGCAAGGTCATCCTCTCGTCATCGGGATTTCAATACCGCATGCCTCCATCATTCCTGAGGCCCAGATGCAAGATACACTTCACATCTTGCTAATCCCAATCTTCGGTTTCTTCGTAGTCTTCTTGCACATTCTTGCTTGAACCCCCACCAAACTCCATATCCTCAAGCCCTCTCAGCTCGACAATGCCCTCTGACTCTAAAACATATTCCTGAAGTCCCAAAGCTCGAACCCCCATATCTTCCCAAGCTATAACTTCCCCAAACTTGCCGTCTTTGCAACCTCCCCCCAAGGCCTGAAAGGCGTGGGTGGTGCCACGCCACTCCACTGTCTTTGCGCCGGCTGTGCTGAGGCTCCAAAAGACTGCTTGAGTAGTAAACCCTAAACCCATAAATCAGGTAAGCCCTAAACCTTCAAATCCAGCAAGCCTTAAACCCTAAACCCTTGACCCTTAAAACCCAGTAAACCCTAAACCCTACACCACCGGAATGAGCTTGCTTCATCCTGTCATGGTTTCAGGGTCTAGGCTTACCCGGAAGGCTTTTAGGACCCATGCTTTTGGGGTTAAGGGTTTAGGTGTTTAGGGTTTAAGGATTTAGGGTTTAGTTTAGATTTCTTACAGAGGCGATGAGGAGTTTGAAGTTCTATAATTGGGTTCGGGTCTTTTGCCTAGTAGTAGAGTAGGGAACCTTTATTTTTTTGGGGGTAGTATCGTCCCTCTATACGCCCTATATTATAACCAAAAAGGTTAACCTTTAGTTCTTTAGTTCCCATGATACCCGACAAGTAGGCAGATGAGGGTAATATAGGGGCCTAAAAGATTACCTATACAATTTTGATGGGCTTCCTTTAAGGGGTCCTTTAAAAGGGGCCTACAGGGGATCTGGTTTGGGTCTTTTGGGTTTTAGGGATCTCATGACGTCTAATCCTTTCCGGATTTCCAGGCTCGAGGTGTGGCGTTCTACAGCCTTTGCTTAGCTCTGAATTGAGTGCTTGCGGTGTAGGGGTTTAGGGTTTAGGTAACTGGTAACTCAGTGCAAGAACCTACGGTCATCAGATCTTGCGCTACTTGTTGGTTTGTTTCAGAGATACTGTGTGTATTCACGATTTCAAGATAGCGGGAACCCCTCCCGACACCCCCTACTCCATACCGTATCTTATCCGAACAGAACTTTCTCAGTTATTATTGGGACACTTCAAAGCAGTATGTTTTAGTAGGATATTACGAAGACTCCTCCACCCCTGCAAGCCGTGACGATGCAGAGGTCAGGCGACATTCATTGGGATGTTGATTTTTCCGATCAGTGAAAGGTTCTTCGAGGTCCCATCTTGAAAGTTATGTTGCTCTGGAGTTCGGTGCTGTTGGTGCTATACTGAAAAGCCCATGGAGGGGGTGTCTAGTGGGAGAGCCTTCTTGTACCCCCGGCACCAAATGCGAAACCTCAAACTCTGCACCCTGTACTGCGAACCTTCAAACACAAATTTCAAGCCATCGCAGAAACCCAATTCAGCCTCTGACCCCGCATTACTTGCAGCATGAGAGAGAAAGCCGGAGCAAAGACTGTAAATGCATTTGGAAACACGTGCATGTACTGAGATCAAGCTCTCAAGCATAAGGTAAAAGCCAGAAAGTTGGAATATGATTATCCTAACCCTTCTATGGTAAATTATAGGGTATCCTACCATGAAACCATATTCCAACTTTCTGGAGTTCCCTGTAAACTCTAAGCCGAAGATCCTGCATGCACCTGTTGGATTCTTTTAAAGGTCAGCAGATGAAATGTACCCCCAAAGCCATCGATGCCGAAGAAGGCCCCAAACCCAAGCCCGCAGTTTTGCACAGTAGCTGGTGTCAGATCCTTTTAAGGGTTATTGGACGAATTTTCGGTGAGTTTGGGCTTTGGGGTTTACGGGCTTAGGGTGCAGGTAGGACCGGGTACAGCGGTCTGAAAAATCAGCAATACTATCCTTTGTTGTCCCTAGATTAAAATCAGAAACGACATCCCCAACAGCCTGGTCTAATCGTCAAGGCCGCTATAAGATGCTCGTGCTAAGAACCCTCCAAAGAGCCTCATGGGAGTTTCCGAAAATAGGGGACCCTAAACTAGTACCTGAAATAGTAGGATCCATATTATAATTATTATAAGGACCCCAAAATACGGTATCCCTAATTTCCCGAAGCTCCTTCGTATTGCCAGGAGGATCCTGCCTTTGCTGCTACACTGCACACGGAGTTGGCCAGCCTGCACATACCTCAGTCAAGGGCTTCCGGTTTGGGGTTTGAGGGTTTGAGGTTTAGGGTGTTAGGGTGTAAGGGTTTAGGGTTAAGGGTTTTGGGGTTTAGGGTTAGGGGTCCGTCTAAGTGAATATGCAACTTTGGGGCTTCTGGGCCTTGGTCGCCATTCTGGCTTTCGGTGCATCCACTACTGCCAACATATCTGTATGTCGCTATACAGAAATACACACATGTATATATACATATATATATATATATGTAAGATCCTGGTTCGGCCGACACCCCCGCCCCCTCCCCCACCCGTGGTTCACCCCCGTCCCTGTGGTGTGGTGTGGTGTGGTAGTTATTGCTTCTCCCCTCCCTGTCGTGTGTGCGGTGGTTACCCCCTGCGTCTTTGGGTCTGCTTCGGGCGTTTGGTATACTTATCCCTATGATGATAATGATGATGGGGACGATGGTCACCATCTTCATCATTCTTTGGTTGGTCGTCGGGGGGAGGGGTCGGCGAACCGAGAACCGGGATCATATGTATGAGAGATATCCACATATATATATACACACATATACATACATACATATGTTTATATATATATATATATATGTATATATATATGTACATATGTATATTTACACATACATATATATATATATATATATATATTTATATATTTATACTCGGAGTTTACTCCAACATACTAGGTGCCTAGGGAATCCTAATGGCCGACCTCTTCTTGTGCGCTTTGAGATACAAGCCCTGCGATTCTGAAATCAGGTTTCGGCTTTTTCGAGCTAACAGCGTTCCCGAAAACCCAAGCCCTATATCGATTCGTTGAAGCCCTGACCCGTATCCCCTGAACAGGAGACCCTTATAGGAGCTCCTTTTCAAATCCCTTGATTAAGGAATATACCCCAAGGGTCCAAGTACCTAAGAATCATATACTCTCCAAAACCCTAACCTACATAACTACTATCCTAAAACCGAGTACCTAATTATTAGGTCCTTTGGACCCTTGGGGATACTTCAAATTCTTAAGCCAGAAGAGGATTCCTACTTTATTTAAAGGTGACTTCCTTAATTCAGGGATTTTGGAAGGTCTAGGGCCTAGGGGAGCCCTGATGATACAGGGGCTTAAACAACTGCCTATACTATTTTGGGGGCTCCTTGTTATAACTATAGTACATTATACCCCAAAACCCTAGTCTAATTTTTAAGGCCCCTGGGCTCTTGTTATAACTATAACTACAGTACATTATACCCCAAAACCCTATTCTAATTATTAAGGCCTCTATACTGTAGTACCCTTATGGATCCCTTATAGACCCCTTTAAAGACCCCTTCAAAGGAACCCCCTATTCTAAGTACTAAGGCCCCTACATTGGGACCGGTCCTTGGAGCCCCAGAGCACGAGAGATGATCCTATTTTGGCCGAGGCGAGATGCTGCGAACATGTCGCCCGAACCCCGGTTGAGGGTTTAGGGGTTTGGGGTTTAGGGTTTAGGGTTTCGGGCTTTGGGTTTAGGGGTTTAGGGGTTTAGGGTTGAGGGTTTGGGGTGCTTAGGCTTTAGGCCCTTGGGGGTTAGCCGCTTGGGGTTTAGGATTGGGTGTTCTATGTATGTACGCATGGATGGATGGATGGATGGATGGAAGGATGGACGGATGTCTGTGTGTGCTTATCGCAAGCATTCAACACCAAAAACCACTGGCAAGGCTGGGCTCCTTGCACATGGGTTCAGACACTCCGCGCATATCGTCGAAGTAAGTTTCGAAGAGTATATCGGTTTTAACTGGTTCGGTCTTGGGTTTAGTTTAGGGCCTTCAGGGGGGGTATAAAGATTTGCGATTGAACTATGACCCCTCAAACTACGCCTTGGCTAGGTTGGGCTGTTTGCACATAGTCCAGTCACGCCACACATATCGTTGAAGTAGCTTTTGACCAGTGATATATAGTTGTTCGGTTTGGGGTCTCAGATGGACCCAAAGGGTCCTATGTACCGATATAGTAGAATGTAGGGTTCCCATATTAGGAATTACTAATAGGACTTAGGGAAGTATCCCCCATAACAGTACAAAGGACCCTTTGGGGGATGAAGTACCGCCTTTTGGCAAGGCTGGGCTCTTTGCACGAGACCCTCCAAAGGATCCGGGAAGACGTGCAAAGCGCCCATGGCTGAGAGCAAAGCTGAGTTTCGTTTCGGGTGTCCAAAGCCTTTTGTATAATATAGGGGCTTAAATATTTAGCAATACTATTTTAGGGGTTCCTTATTATAATTATGGTATGATGGGCCCCAAAACCCTACTCTACTTATTAAGGTTGGGGGTGTTCTCTACCATCATTTGTAGGCATCTACTATGACAGAAACCCTGGCGACTCCGTGCCGGCAACGGGGCTTACAACAGAAACTGTAACGGAACGTAGTGAAGCTGTAACGGATTTGTCGCGGAGCTGTAACGGACCTGTAAAGGAGCTGTAACGGAGCTGTGACGGAAGCTGTAACGGAGCTGCAGAAGCTGCAACGGAGCTGTAACGGACCTGCTACGGAGCTGTAACGGAGCTGTAACGCAGCTGTAACGGAGCTGTAGCAGAAGCTGTAACGGAGCTGTAACGGACCTGCAACGGAGCTGTAACGGACCTGCAACGGAGCTGTACCGGAAGCTGTAACGGAGCTGTAACGGAGCTGTAGCAGAAGCTGTAGCGGGGCTGTAACGGACCTGCAACGGAGCTGTAACGGACCTGCAGCGGAGCTGTAACGGAAGCTGTAACGGAGCTGTAACGGAGCTGTAGCAGAAAAATGTAACGGAGCTGTAACGGACGTGCAGCGGAGCTGTAACGGAAGCTGTAACGGAGCTTTAGCAGAAGCTGTAGCGGGGCTGTAGCGGGGCTGTAACGGACCTGCTACGGAGCTGTAACGGACCTGCAAAGGAGCTGTAACGGAAGCTGTAACGGAGCTGTAACGGAGCTGTAGCAGAAGCTGTAACGGAGCTGTAACGGACCTGCAACGGAGCTGTAACGGACCTGCAACGGAGCTGTAACGGAAGCTGTAAAAAAACTGTAACGGAGCTGTAGCAGAATGCTGTAACGGAGCTGTAACGGACCTGCAACGGAGCTGTAACGGACCTGCAACGGATCTGCAGCGGAGCTGCAACGGAAGCTATGACGGAACTGTAGCAGAAGCTGTAACGGGGCTGTAACGGACCTGCAACGGAGCTTTAACGGAAACTGTAACGGAGCTGCAACGGAGCTGTAGCAGAAGCTGTAGCGGAGCTGTAACGGACCTGCAACGGAGCTGTAACGGACCTGCAGCGGAGCTGTAACGGAAGCTGTAACGGAGCTGTAGCAGAAGCTGTAGCGGGGCTGTAACGGACCTGCAACGGAGCTGCAACGGAAACTGTAACGGAGCAGCAGCGGAGCTGTAGCAGAAGCTGTAGCGGAGCTGTAACGGACCTGCAACGGAGCTGTAACGGACCTGCAGCGGAGCTGTAACGGAAGCTGTAACGGAGCTGTAACGGAGCGGTAACTGAGGGCCCAGGGTGGGTAGCGCAAATCCCATAGTAAATGATGGTAGAGAACACCCCCAATATTAAGGCCCCTATATCATGTTTCAGGGCAAATCAGAAGAGAGTCAGACTGAGGAGCCCTGAATATTTAGGTTCTAGACCAGGACCCTCCTTGTACCCTCAAATAGGGGTATATGGTCCCAAATAAGAGGCATTTAGGGTCCAATAGAGGGTAGATGGAGGGTCTAGGGATGTAGGGCTAGAATCGGCTGGAATTTGAGGGCCAGAACTTGATTGATTTGGCGGTCGGTTCGGATTATCTCTGCAAGCTTCGGGTTCGGCGCGTGGTAGAACCTAAACCCAGCTTTGTCGGGTCCTTGCCTACAAGTTGTAGGGCAAAAGAGGCGAACCCTGAAAGACTTTCCAGAAAAGACCACAGACCCGCCCGGGACGCGAACGAAACAAGTGCGAACAGCCCAGTGGAATGTCTTGGTTGGGACAGGAGAGTCTGTCGAGCAATGTAGTAAATCCCCCAAATTAGCATAAACTACGTAAGTAGTTAAAGAGCCAAAAGTCCGAACCGGGAAGCACTGAACACCTTGTGACCTTAAACCCAAGACCCCTTATTATTAAGCTCGCAGGACGTTCAAACATCCAGTCTTCCTCAGAACTCATGGATTCGGGACCCAAAAAGCACATAAGCATAAGCATTTTATGGGGATATCCTCACCTTATTGGGCTTCATTATAACGGGGTTTATATGGGATATCCCTGTCCTAATTTTTGCTTATGTGCCTTTGGGGGCCCTAACGGATCCTCGAACCTGCTCCAAAACCCCTTACACTAAGGATGATACCTGAACCCATATGGGTGGTTGCCAAAATCAGGGTCCCATTTTGGGTCCTTATTTATAATAGGGCACCTATTTAGCGGACCCAAAAAGGGACCTCAGTTTTGACAACCACCCATATCAAGGTTCGCTCTATACAAAATTCAAGGTCGTCAGTTGCCTAGTACGGGGTTTTGGAGTCTCTGAGGGAGCCCCAAGCCCTAAACCCTAAACTATAACCCCGACAGCCCCATACCCCGAATCTTGGAGTCAGTCTTAGCATGATCTTTAACAAAGGAGCCTTAATGATTGACTAGTACTTACACAGAATACGCTTCCTTGTAAGGGTTTCTTCATAGGCTCTTACTTGAACAGAGCCAACAGCCCTGTCGCAAAGTATCAATCAAGCTGCACTATTCTGGCTCGAACTTCGACTGCACAGTGAGGACAAAAGAAAGGCTTCACCATGACGAGCCTGATTTTACCTCGAGCCCCAAAAGTTGCGATAAGGATCGCCATCGGCTCCTGGGCAACTCGTGGTATCGTGGAGTTGCCAGGTTTTCGTTGTTGTTTGGCGTGCGCAGTCTACCAGGACCACACGAGCAGGGCGCACAACTTGCTTCAACAAACAGGCAGAGACCCTGAACACAGCTAACGACAAATGCTGATGATCAACTCTAAACCGGAACCTCTAAACCCTAGAGCCTAAACCCTAAACCCTAGAGCCTAAACCCTAAACCCTAAACCCTAGAGCCCCTAAACCCTGAAACCCCTAAGCCCTAAAAGCCCTAAACCCTAATCTCCTAAACCCTAAATTTTAAAACCCTAAACCCCTAAACCCCTAAGCCCTAAAACCCTAAACCCCTAAACCCTAAATTTTAAAACCCTAAACCCCTAAACCCTAAAACCCTACACCCAGAGACCCTAAGACCCTTCTATCCCCGAGGCCGCCGACGAACTGGTGACGCACAGCGCTCACTATGACAGCAGCCCGGCCCTCGTAGAGCTGGAGGCACTCCGGGGGGTCATGATTAGGGTTTATGTTGGGTACGGCCCCCACTCAGCAACAGCTGGATAATATTCATAATATAGATATAAGGCCCTTAATAGTAGCCCTATTTTAGACTGTTACTGTATGGGGGTCCTGATTAGGGTTTAGGGTTTAGGGTATTATGAGGGTTCTATAAGGGCACATGTGACTGCTCTAAGGGGTTCCACAAAGATAAAATCAAGGGCTCTTAGTAGTCAAAGGGTGCCTTCAGGTTCCATATTCTCAGAGACCCTTAACATAGGAATTTTTACCTCGAAATGATGAGGGTCTTCACATGATGGTTTAAGCCGTATTACCCAATGAATTAAGGGGTATTGGCCTTTCCGGGTTGGTTATTGTAATGTTTGAATAAGGGTTTGGGGTTCAGGTTGGGGTGTCTCTAGTGCACCTATTAGAATTCAGGGTATATGGTTTTTGCGCGTCCTGGGGTCACTAGACAGGGTTGTAGAAGTGGTTGCTATAAGGTTTTATCAGGGTGTTCGGTGTTTAGTTCATCCGGGGCTGTACAGGAACTTGTGGCTGTATGTACCTAAGGCCAGTGCGAGAGACTCGCATGTGGGAGTCTTGAAAACAGAGCCTTCTGCATCGAGTTTCTATTTGGCCTTCTGCCTGGCTTGGGTGTCGTGTCAGAGAGTCCGAGTCCCCCGCCCCCGCCCCCCCTCAAAAGAACAACTAGATTAAGATTGTGTTGGCCGCTGTGTAGGGTCTTTCGAGACCCCAAGGCCAGGTACATGAGCAGTAATCTTCAAAGCATGCTAAGAATCCCTCTTCATTGCAAGGTATGTAGGGTCAAAAACTTGAGCTTGCAGGGGTCGCCAGTTTTTTCGGGTGTCAGGGTGCTGTTAGGGCTATGAGCCCTAAGCCCTACACTCTACACTGGCAACAGCTGTAGCTTTTGATGGTTTTGTGCTGTGGGTTTCCGGGATGTTATGACCCGGAACCCATAACCCATCAATGCTTCTTGACCTGCATAGGGTTTCGGGGTTAGGGCCGTGGGTGTTTAGGGTATAGGGTTGAGGGCGTATGCAGGAGAGTCCTCTTGCGCCTATCCAGCCGTTGGGGTGCAACAGAGCAGGCGGGATCTTTTTGTGGTTCTGTTCAGTAGCTGCCTTGCTAGTGACCTTGAGCCTTTTCGATGTAGTTCAGCTCCTATGTAGTCCTCTACAATCCCAACACAACCCTTGTTACACTCCGTATACTTTCGACACCAACTGTCAGCCTTTGGCAATTCGACTTTCTGAAAGCCAACATGAGTAGCTCCGAAGGTTCAGGATGTAGCCGTGCGTGTTCTGGCTCTATTCTTCGGGCTACTTAGAAATATATTTTCAATTTTTGGTTATTATAATCCCTAAGAAACAGCTACAATTATATTTGTTGCTAGGGTTCTAAGTTAGTATAGTATTGCCTTACAGGGTTCTATAGGGGTTTTTGGGGTAAGGTTTTAACGATTGAAGTTGCAGGTGTTGCTTTATCGGTCCTTTGCCTGCTTGGAGGGTCATGGGACTTAGTAAGTAGGGTTATAAGTACCTTAATTACGGTTATATGTAATTACAACTGTAGTTACCTTACTTATAGCCCCAATTACTAAGTCCCATGATCCTTTAAGTAGGCTCTAGGCACAACATCCCGACTAGTAATCCGATGCCTGGGCTAGCGACCACCATCTGCCCATGCAGCCCGCTACTCAACTAATGTAACTGTCTCAGTTTCTGCAGCACGTTTCCACGAAGCTTTGTTGAAACACATATTCGATTTATTTACAAAAACTCCAAGACTAAAGACGACACCGCTTAAAGCCCAACACCCGGCAAACGCAGCGCATAAATGCCCGACACCTTGGGGCGTTGCAGAGCGTATGGCGCTGTGCTGGCCCTTGTACTGAGCCCTTATCGCACCTTTTCAATCCTCTTACAGGGAACTCCAGAAAGTTGGAATATGGTTTCATGGTAGGATACCCTATAATTTACCATAGAAGGGTTAGGAGAATCATATTCCAACTTTCTGGCTTTTCCCTCAGAGAATCCTAACAACACCCTTTACAGGACCCAGGAGGAGTAGAAGGTCCTGGTCAGGGCTTTGCAAGGCCATCCTACTTGGGGCTTGGAGTCCCTGGGCTCCCAACGCCCACAGAAGCCTCAAGCTCTAAACCTTAGGGCTCTTGCGGACATCAAAAAGGAGCTTAAAAATAAAAAAAACCTTAGGGCTTTAGGGGGTTTAGGGTTTAGGGTTGAGCCCTGAACCAAAGTCCGTACAGCTTGAAATCCCATGCCTTTGGCTCCAGAAATCTACTGTTTTCAGGTCTTCAGGGGTTATAACGTGCGCCCCGATTGTGGGGTCAGGACCTATAGTAGCTGAACCCTGGAAGCCCAAGAGTCCTAACCTACTTTTTGCGGAGTTTCCGGGCTACATGGGTGGTTGTCAAAATTGGGGTCCCTGTTTGGGTCCCTAATACAATACGGCACCTAATATGTAGGGTACCCAAAAAAGGACCATAATTTTGACAACTACCCACATGAATCTGTAAAGCCCGAACACCCGAGCACCCTAAACACCCCAACACCCCACACCCTCAAACCCACAACCTCTAAACTCCAGTTACAAGTCAGGGCATCCACCCTTCGGCATTCCGCCACTGCATCTGCAGATGATCCGGGCAGAGCCGTCAGACACTCAGAGGTTTGGGGCAGTACGGCTTACCTGAACCCCAGAACCCCAAAAACCCTACATCTTGAAGGACGTGGACATAGATAGGTATATAATATGGGTGGTTGTCAAGATTATGTGCCCTTTTGGGGTCCTTATTATCGTACGGTGCCTAATATTTAGGGTACCCAAAAAGGGGCCATAATTTTGACAACTACCCATATATATATATATATATATATATATATATATAAACACGTGATCAGAAGTGGGGATCAGACCATTAAGGAACCACAAGAAGGTAGGCTTCTTGAGGTTTGGGGGTGGGTCTCAGCTTCAGGGTGTTTACATGGTTCGAGGCTGACGGTGTCCTTTGGCGGTTTAAGGCTTCAGGGTTTACGGTTCAGGGGTTTAAGGGTTTTGGATTTAGGAAGCTCTAAAGACTAGGTCACCTAGTACAACCCTTGTGCAGCTATTCTTTTCGGGCTCCCAAAACAGCGTACCCTTCCTACTTATGACGGGGCTACTGGGGAATCTAGAAGGGTAGGCTTTACGGCTTGCCTTAAGCCAGAATAACCTACCTTTTTCAGGACTTATACAAGGAAATCACAGTAAGGAACCCTAAAAAGGTAGCTTATTCCGGCTTAAGGTGTACGTTAGTTCCTTTTTGGGATTACCTTATAGGATTCGATATACGAACCCCAAAAAGGAACTACTTTGGGGCCTTTGGGTAGGGCTTGTAGGTTAAGGGCAAGAGCTGCATTTACTGGGGACCCTCGAAGTCCCATCGTGTCAAGTCCAGATTTGTCGCTGAAGCAGGGTCTTACTTAGGGGTACTTAGAAATAGTTTTTAACTTTTTGTTATTATAACCCCTAAGAAACAGCTAATTTTTTCTAGGGTTGTAAGTTCAGTATAGCTTAGGGTTCAGGGGTTTTAGGGTTTTAGGGTTTAAGAGTGTGTATGGTTCTGGGGTCTAGGAAAGGAGGGCTGAGAGGCCTGGAGGGGTTTTTGAAATTGTGAGACATCATTTACACGGTTTAGGGTTTAGGTTTATCTGCTATGTCAGCATCGGCCGTGTGATCATTACATCGCACCTGTTTTTCGCCTGCAACTCAAGCAAGCCAGCCCTGAGCCGTAGAACGCGCGTTCACCGTTTAGGGTTTAGGGTTTAGGGCGACCTTTTGTTGGACCTTCAACTCAAGTAAGACGGCCTTGCGACCAAGAAAGGGTGTGCATATGGATGTCAGGGTTTCGGTTTCTGTATATGCAGGGCCCGAACAAAACAAGTAAATGATAAACCCTAAACCCTAAGCCCCGAAACCCTAAATACCCTAAACCCCTAAACCCTAAACCCTAAACCCCTAAGCCCCTAAACCCCTAAACCCTAAATCCTAGCTAAACTCTCCCGAGGCCCGAGACTCGACCCCCAGCAAACGAGGGGAGCATGACAGACCCGAAACCCTAAAGGGAACTCCAGAAAGTTGGAATATGGTTTCAGGCTAGGATACCTTATAACTTACCATAAAGGGCTTAGGATAATCATATTCCAACTTTCTGGCTTTTACTTTAAACGCTGAGCCCGAAACCGTTAGACCTGCATCCCTGAGCCGCTTAAGAAATATACCTTAAATTATACTAGGATCCCTAATATGATTTAAGGTACATTCCTGAATTAAGGGATGTTGGAAGGTCTGGGGACCTGCATCCCTGAGCCGTGGAAGAACTTTTAAGCCGCCACAGGCTGTCGGTGACCTTCGAGCAAAGCGGCGAAGAGGTTTGGTGCAAGTCGGGCGGTTCGGGCTTAGAGGGCTTAGGGGTTGCTATCCTAAGGTACTAAGCTTCCTGGCATTTAGGGTTTAGGGGTTAAGGGTGCATCTACAAGCTTTTGAAATCACTTACACGGGTGTTGACGTGGGAGTTCTGGCTTCTTTTCGCAAAGATCGAAGATGTTTTTTTCGTAAAGCTCGAAGATGCTAGTGTTAAGGGCTTAGGGCTTGGAGACTGAAGTTCCATAGCATGTTGGGGCCCTTAAGCCGCGCATGAAACACAAGACTCCTCGACTGTGTCCTCCATCCTCATCCCTATCTGTGCTACAAACCCTCGAAATATGGCGGTGTATGGCCCTACACTACACCTATGGGTTCGAAGCCTCAAAAACAGTAGGTTTGATGCACCGGTAAGCCTTCAGGATCCGAGTTGCAGAAGTTTATCATAGGGACCCTTGGGGGGGTCGGGTGGAGGGGGGGTACCAAGGGTTTAGTAAGGCCTATTTAAGGAAGTATAGTCCCCGACCCTTTTCCCCCTACCCCCCAAAGGGTCCCTATGAGTTTAGGGCTTAGGGTTGCGAAGGTGAGGTTCTCATAGACCGTCGTAAAATTTCTTCATGTCCCCGGTATTCTATCCCCATTCTCATTCCCCAAGGGTCCAAGTCCTTTAGCCCTGAAGTACCAAAATAGTTACAACTTGTAAGGCCAAAGTACCCAGAGGCTCCACAGTATTCCCTTTTGGGATTACCTCATAGGATTCTATATATGAACCCCAAAAAGGAACTACCTTGGAGCCTCTAGGTATATACTATTTGGGCACATGCACCCTTTGGGATGAACTTGTTAACCCGAAAAGCAGCGTTTAAGGAATTCAAAGCCTATCAATCTCAGAATTGTTGTTTAGGGGTTTAGGGTTTAGGGCCGTTTAGGGTTTAGGATTTTCAGAGTCTTGTGTTTAGTTGTGTGCAAGTCTGCAGTTATCTATCGCTCAGGACGGCTGGTTAAGTTTCAGCTGGGGCTGGGAGAAGTGGGAGGGATACAAGTCCTAGGGTGCAGGTCCAGGCCTAGGTTCCCGAGTAGTACCCTCTTGCCCTTTCGACTTTGGTGTCTCCTAATAATGTCTTAAACAGAATATCATGCAAAAGGGTATGCTCATGATTAGTGGCTCCAGCTTTTGCGTAGCAGCCACTGTAGTCCCATGGCGCCCTCTAGTTGGGGAGAGATGGGACTCCAATGGGGTCACCTTCTCAAGATGTTGGTACAGTTACCCAGGATGTATTTGCGCCTAAGGCTAGTGGTCATTATGAATGTGACCTCTTCCGGCTCAACCCCGTTGAATGCCAACCCACACGACGACATTCAGGGTTCTCTCCATACTCAATTCGTTCATCGCGGTCCTTATGGCAGTTTTACGAACGTGGTAGTCCGTCAGCCAAGGTACCTTGCATGGAGCAGGGCTCTTGATCGAGCATCTGATCTCTGAGGTCCCTCTTGGTGGAAGAAAGACGGCGACCCGTAAAACCAGGACCCAAATGACATGTCTCCGGTAGACGTCAGACAATGCAAGCGCTGCGGACATAATTGGAGCGACGTCCGGGACGGCGGCTGCTGGAATCACCCGCTTCCACGTGCGAGCTTCACAGCTATTCCTAGAGCTGCAAGCACCGGCGGGTGGTTGAAAACCGTTATGCGATCTAGCGTTTTTTCAAAGTTCACGAGGGTTCGTTTTCCTGCACTGGCTTTTGGGTTCATCAGAACCTTAATGATTTTGCACCTTCAGGGCTCTTTAAGATGAGTTCCATGCAAACGCCCTCCTTATGATAGGGTTTCTGTGTACGAAAATGGTACAAACAGTGAAACCCGACAATGCCTAGCAAACCTACATATCCCAACCGCAACTCCATCAAACCACATAATCGATTTAAAGGACAAACCGTAGTAGACTTAAAAATCCGCCACCCCATGGCACCCCTAAACGCCAATGAAGCCTTAGGGAACCATCCACAACCACAAAGCCCATAGAGCCTTAAAGCTAAAAACCCTTCAACCCTGCCTAAACTCCAAACCCTTATCCCCTGAACCTTAAACCTTAAATCTCCTTTTTTCAAAAACCCCAAACCCTGAAACCTTAAACCTCTAAACCCTAAACCTAACCCTAAACCAAAAGCCCCTGAGCGCCGCTAAGCCCTAAACCCTACACCTCCCTTTATTCTACAGTGCCCGGGAGCCAGGGCTCCAGCCCCTCAGAGGGCCGCAGCCTCTCGCCGGAGCCGAGCCCAGGCCCGAACCCGATGCGTGGTAATTTGAAACGCTTCGCGTCGTCCGCCTCGGCCCGGCTTTTCGCGCATGCGGCGACTGGCTACCATCCGGCGCAGCAGGAAGCTCTTGTACGAAAATAACAACAGTTGGAATCGCACTTGTATTAATTGTAGGGCAGGGCAAAGCAGGGCAGAGCAGCGTAAGGCAGAGGGTTTGTCTCAAGAAGCCAGCAAGAGGTTGATGTAACCATTGTAGCATCTCCGCGTTCTGTGCCTGATATTCGACATAGCCCCTAGCTGGCGATAGCGATGCTTGAATCTCCGATGCTATGAGAAGGTTAGGTCGTGGAGCCGCGTGCTGTGCTGCCTAAAAAAAACTTTGCCTGGAGGGGGGCAGGGGGGAGCGGGGGGTGGTCGGGGGGGGGCAGGGGGGCGGGCAGGGGGGGGGCAGGGGGGGGGCAGGGGGGGGGGCAGGGGTGTGGGGGCGAAAAGGAGGAAATTGGGTGGGACTGGCCACAGACAGCCAAAATCTAAAATCTAGTGGAGGAGGTGTGAATTCACCACCACCTTGGGGCTAATCGACACGTTTCCATTTTTAAGGGGGGGGGGGCCAGTGGCCGTGGGGGTGGGGTCACTGGGGAGGGGATTAAGAGGTGGGAATAGAGGGAATCCGAATAGGAACCTCTGACCGCTTCGGCCGGGGCGCCGAGGCGATTTTACCAGGACCCTCCTTGTACACTCAAATAGGGGTGTATGGTCCCACAGAAGGGTCTAATGGAGGGTAGATGGAGGGTCTAGGTACACACATACATTTTAGGGTGAAGAGTGTAGGGTTTAGGCCTTGGTAGGGTTTTATTGGGCTTTGGAGGGTTTCAGGGTTTAGGGACGTCTGTATGTATACATGAGAGTTTTCAGAAATTAAGGGTACCTTAGAATACGGATCCAACTACCTTAGGTTACTACATTAGGGCCCCCTGTTTTCGGAAACTCCCATCTATGCATGTATGTATGTGTGTATGTATGTAAGCATGCATAGCTACTAATAATAATAATATAATATAATGCTTTATATTCTATAAAATATTATATATACTATATATTATATGCTATATATCTATATATATATATATATACATATATATATATATATATATATATATATATATATATTACATATGCTATACTGTTTTATTTATATTATATATTATAGGTTATATCTTATACCTTATATAGAATAATATCTATAACTTAAAATTGACTGCAGATGTACATGCATATGTATGCATGTGTAGACGTTTATGTACACATGCACACGTAAACGTCGCATTATACACCATAAGATTTCTGTGTATGTTCTATGATCTACTATGTTTTTGTCGTTGTGTTAATTACAGTCTTGCATTGTACTTTATTGAACATAGTAAATTGCAGATAGCAGAGGAAAAATGAACACAAACGTACTGCAGGCTTTTCGTGCGGATTTCGATAAGGCTTTATAAACTTATGCCACGGTTTCGGTTTGGGGCTTGGGCCTAGGATTGAAGGCTCTTTGCTCAGGCTTCAAGGTTCAGGGCTTGAGGTTTGTGGGGTTTTGGGGTTCAGGGTTTTGGGTTTTAGGGTTTAGGGTTAGGGTTTTGGGTTTCGGGTCTTGGGATTTGGACCCGCGCGATGTGGAGACAGCGGAGCATCGATGGTTCCTCGCCCCAATTTTTCTACCTTGTGCGAACGACCTGCCGAACATACTGTTTCTCTAGGTGCCTGCGTAGTACCCTTTTGCCTTTTTCATTTTCGGGTCTCCTTTGCAACACATTGCTTGAATATGCGCACCCTTATTATTAAGGGGTTACTGGAGAATCTATAGCTTCTAAGCTTTTCGGCAAAATTGTGATTTGAAACTTGATGTGCGCGGCTGCCCACCCTTAACCTTGAAAGTCCTAACCTCAAAATCCTAAAGCCCTAAACCCCACACCCTGAAAGCCCTAAACCTACCAGGGTCTCCCCGCCGACGGCCGCATTCAGTGACGGGAGCACCTTCTTTGCCCGAACCCCGCAGTCGAAGGGTTTAGGGTTTAGGGTCGCATCAACGGTTTAGGGCTTTAGGGTTTTACTTTGAGGTACATTGGTAGTTGTAAATGGAGTTCTCAGTCCCTCAGGATGGGTTATGATTATAGCTAACCTACTTATAACTCCATGTCTGAGTACCCATGGACCTCCAAGTATGATTTTGGGGTGTATGGGGGGCTCTCGGCTTTCACGGCTTGTGGGGCTAGTGAAGGTTTCTGGGATGTATAGGGCGAGTTCACGATCACGGATGTCAAGGGACTTACTATGGGTTTTTGGTTTCGGGGGTTGGGCGTTTGGGGGTGTTCGGGCTTCAGGTTTTGGGAGTTTAGGGTTGTAGGGTCTAAGCAGACAGCCCAAGTTACCCTCTGCTGAGGAAAGCGGATGTACAGCTTAGAAGAAAGTGTTGGGGTAAACCGCAGTAGTAGCTGAAGGCCTAAACTGTTGGATGTAGACTGGCGTTCAGAGCTCAGTCCCCCAGCTGGAGCTGTTTTCTGGGTTCGAGGGGGCTGTACCTGTAGTTGGATCCGCAGCTGCCTCATCTAAGAGTGAATCTTGGCAACAAAAATTTCTTCGAGGCCTTCTGCAAGGCTCCAGCTACTCTGCCGAACTCTTCGGGCAGAACCGTCGAGCACTTCTTGGGCTTCCTTGTTGCCCACTGGAAAATCTCAGAAGATACATGGATCCAGTGGGTTGATGACTCGGGAAGCTGGAAGAAACTGTTCAATCAACTGTATGGCGGCGACGATATTTTACTAGCCACTTCTTTTGACCAAGCTGGACGGCTTCTTTGCAACCAAGCATCACATGTTGCAAGGGATGTTCCTTAGATGTTCGGACTGCTTCTAGGAGAAAGGCGCTTCATGCCGCCATCTTAATTATCGGTTCTTTTATATCTTCGACTTCGTGGTGGCAGCCGCTGCCGACTGGTGTGGGTTTTGTTTTATTGCCTCAGTCCTGTAAACACCCCCTGAGAAGGCCCGGTCGCCTATCTAGTTGACATTCGTTCCCCTACGTACATGAAACCCCCTACACCCTCCCTGATCTCTAAGCCCCCAAACCCTAGTCCCCAGACACCCGAAATGCCAAAGGCGGACACCCCGCACGCCTCCCATGGCACCACGTGCAGCCGCACCCTTGGAGTGCAGTGGGAAGGGGTCTTCCAGTGCGGTTCTGTTTACAGGGTTTTGCTTTGAGGATTCCTTGAAAGGGTTCTTTTGAAGGGGTAAAGGGTTCCTTCAGCGGTGTCCTTTAAAAATTATTTTAAACAAAGGGTTTTTCAAGGAACCCTTAGAAAGGAATCCTGAAAAAAGAGCACTATAGGGTTTTGGGGTTCTTTGAAAGTTCCTGTAGGGGTTTCCCTTTAAAGGGTTCCTTGAACGGTTTAAACCCTTTAACGGCTTCCTTTCAGGGTTCTTCTAAGCGTTCCTTTCAGGGTTCTTGAGAAGGGTTCCTTGAAGGCTTTAGGGAAAGTAGAATGGGGTTCCCTAACCTAGGATATTGATAGAGTTTAAGTTTCAGAGATTTAGTATAAGAGTGTAGTAGAGGCGCCTTAACAAATAGAATAGGGTTTCGGTGTATGTTGTCATGTCATGAGACTCCTGCGGCATCAAGCTTTGTTGTTTTGTTCTGGAAATGCTTAAGGGGTTTCGAGGGCGTCGGGATAGGGACTTAGGTTTGGGGGTGTGGGGTTTAGGCTCAGTGCATGGTGTCTATTCCTGGTTGACATACTTTCGTATGACTCACGGTGAGGACTTTCATCATCCAAGGTGTGCTGCCTCTGCGGTCCTTAGAGGTGTTACTGTAGGAGATACTTTATGCAGGGGGCCTACTGTTTGATTACTGCATTCGAAGGCGACCTTTTAGGCTTTGCAATTTGCCCCAACATACAACCTCTCGGCACCAGTATCGGAGTGAACCTCTAAAAGTTTAAATCATGAACTACTGTGGGGGTTTCCGATTATAGGGATACCCTTTTTGGGGGGTCCTTACAATAAGGATCCTACTATTTAGGGTTCCATATTAGGGTCCCCTATTTTCGGAAACTCCCATGTAGACCCCCAAACTCTGAAATCCTAACCCGTAACCCCAACACCCTCAAGCCCTGACCCACCCCCCTCCCGCCACCCCACACGACAAACCCAAAGGTCCAACGTACTTATATAGTAGAACTGTCGAATGTCGGGTTTCTATATAGTATAAGGATTGACTACTATGATTTGGGGAAGTATCCCCCATGCGATGACAGTACCTAGGACCGTTTGGGAAAAGCCACAATCACCCTCAAGCCTCGCAGATGCGGACTCCTTCGCCTCGACGACCGCGGCCTTCGCCGCAGTCCTCCCCTGCGTGCGGCCCTTGGTCTGGTCGGCACCCTTGCTGTCCCCAGAGAACCCAATACCGCTTAATTAAGGAATATACCTTAAATCTTACGATTAAGGCATCTATAATTTCAGGTATATTCCTTCATTAAGGGGTAGTGGGATCTCTGGGTCGCAACCCTTTCCTCGCAACCTGCCATGTTTCCACGGAGGAGCCCATCAAGCCTTGCAACCCTAAACCCTGAACCTCCTGATCTCGAGCCCAGGTCCGCCCAAAAACTCCTGCCATGATTCGCCTCCGACAAATGCAGATTCGTAAACCCTAACGCCTAACCTACCCAAACCTACTTTCTTGTTGGGTCCCTATAAATTTCATTTTAGGGTTTATAGTAAGAGCCTACAAAAAAGTAGGGTTTGGTAGGTTTTTACGGTATAATCTAAGCCCTGGAGCCTGAACCCGACACGCAACCACAACGGCAGGATGTCGCCAGAGACTCTGAGTGAGGAGTCTCCTATGGCGCAGGGCTCAGATCGGAGTCGCTGAGGGGTTTCAGGGTTTAGGGTTGTTTAGGGTTTAGGGCTTTAGGGTTTAGGGCTTTAGGGTTTTAGGGTTTAGGGGTTTAAGGGTTTAAGGGTCTAGGGTTTTGGGGTGTAGGGTTTAGCGTTTAGGGTTTCAGGCGCCCAGGGGCTTTGGTTTTTTGCTTACGACGGGAAAGCAGCAACGAAATATGTATGCCCAACTGACCAACCATTAATATGAGCATAGGAATAACAGTGCATTTTTCTCCACCTCAAGGAGCACCTGGAGGGACTTCGGTTCGGTTTTCGCTGCGCAGAGGTTGCGATGTGGGAATTTCGATCCTACTGCCCAAGTAGGGCTTAAGTGGGGTCTACATTGGCAGACTTCGTAGCTGAGTAGGTACTCTAACTGTTTGGGGTTGAATCTGGAATCTTCCGGAATCCGAAGGTTCGCAGATTTGGCGGTCAAGGCACTTAGAGATCAGTCAAGGGTTGATCGACGCCCAGGGTCTAGGATTTTGGCATATGAGCTTCGCGGCTGTTTGTTTACTTTCATGCCACGGCCGGCGTAGACATGGAGGAGCCCATCAGCATGGCTGCAGCGACTGATGACGACGTATGGAGATGGTGGGCATTAACATCCAAATCTGGCCACATTTTACGAAGTTGCAAGTGCCATTTTTTTATGGAACTGTAGGCTCCGGAACACTACAACAGTGCACGAGGGCCAGGGGAAGGGCTATCCAGGTCTCGCCGTGGCCGGCAGGTCGCCGCTCTCCGCTGGCTGATGGTGTTTGATGAGCCTGGCCCGACACGTGCCAGACCATGCGTCCTTTGGCAAGTTGATCTTGCTGAAACTAAACGAAGGTATCTTAATGAACTGATCTACCGATGGATATTAATACGATCCGCCTACCGAGGTTGGATCCTTCGGTCAGAAAACAAAGCGTTCAAGCTTCGGCAAGAATAGCGGCGGCGCGCGCTAGTATTGAATGTGCAGCTGGAATTGGAATTGGAATCGGCCGACTCAACCTGCTGGCAGGAATTGGCCAAGATCATGAAAGGTGGACATAGGAGGGTTTTCATCAACGTTGGGAATTGATTGCAGTATCACCCCGACCCGAGCCATAAAACTACTGTAAATCCTGATTCCAGAACCTCACCCCATATTACCCCAACCGAGCGTGTCCGACTTCAAACCGGGCTCACAATCAACCTACCTGTAGCCCGGAACCGTGCAAACCCGTAGGTCATAAATGTAGAGTGCACTTGTTGGGAGTCGTATTTCTTCGTATGGTAGTTCTCTATTTCAGGCTTGTTATACGTAAGCCGTTTTTTCGGGGACCTCAAAAAGGACCTTAATTAAGAGAACTATCCATATGGGAGTTTCCGAAAATAGGGGTACCTTATTTTGGGGTCCTTTTTTATAAGGATCCTACTATTTAGGGTACTATATTGGGGTCCCCTATTTTCGGAAACTCCCATATACTTCAAGCCTAAAGCCGAGGCCTACAGCCCCAAGCATCAACCCTTCAGCTGAAGGATTTAGGCTTTAAAGGGAACTCCAGAAAGTTGGAATATGGTTTCTTGGCAGGATACCCTATAGTTTACCATAAAGGGTTTAGGATAATCATATTTCAACTTTCTGGCTTTTACTTTAATTATGTTCAAACCTCCCCCCAAACGTATTTGTTTAAGAACCTCCATAAGGAAATGATGTATATCTTCGGGCCCAGGTAGAACCATATAAGCCCCACGCCCTAAATAAACCCTTGCAGTTTGACCCGGAACAAGGCAACTAAGCAGGAACCTAAGAGTGGATCACCCTACCATGTATCCAAATAGCATATACATTGGCCTTAAAGCAGCCCCTGTTTCGGAGTATATCCCATTTAAGGTACATGGACCAGCGTCAAGTCGTGGCAAGACGTCAGACTGGGATATGGTCAACCAGAGATGTTGTCAATAAGAGTTGTTGTTGATTGGTTTGTGAGAAAGCTACTTCTGGATTCTCATAGTCATTTCAAAGGGAGGCTGAGCGATTGAATGCCAGCGAAAAGCTGACTTCAGTAGTCAGTTAGTATGATTGATTGTGAACACGTACTGAAAATAATGCCAAGGCTGCAGCAAAGCTCTGACTTCTTTGTAGGACATGTGCAAAAAATGAGCCTTGAGGGTTTAATTCAACCCATTGAGGGTTTCGGGTTTAGGGTTTAGGGATTCTGGACCCAAGAAACAAACAATATAGCTCAGAGTTTGGTGTCGTACTTGCTCGTATCCATGTTGGGCGGAGTGTTTCGACAGGAGCATAGAGTCCCCATGGGGACGAATAAGCATGCATACTTATAAGTTATCTACATACATATGTGCATAGATATCCATGTCGCGTGTACTGTGAATGCAGGTGTTGACCTCCTTACAACAAGCGCTGCCGTTAAGGCTGGGGGTTCAGAGGGAAGCGGCACCTAAACCAAGGGCCCTAAGACCCTAAATAACCTACCTTTTCAAGGACTTACATAAGGAAGTCATGTTTTGGGAACGCTTTAAATAGGCAGGTTATTCAGGGTTATGGTAAACCTTAAGGCCCTAAGCCCTAATCCATCTTGCAGCCTTCCCTCAGCCTAAGCCCGAAATGCCAACCCACCCTCCCAGCTCCCATGCAGCAAAATAGAAGCACTTAAGCCCTGGAACCCTCAACGTTAAACCATTCTCTAGGACCTAGAGTAGGCCCTTATTCCCTTTTTCTAGGGTTCAGGTTCCCTGATAAGCCCCTTTCAGCCAAAAAGGGCATCCTTTTTTTTCCTAGGTTACTTTTGGGTCTAGTTCTAGCATTCTAGCCTGAAGCGAGACTTGGACGCAGACTGATGGGGACACGGAGATGTTGTAGGGTTGGATGCAAAGTTTACGGCTTTCGGGTCTAGTCTAGACACTGAATCGCAAGCCCTCAATGACAGTGCAACATGCTTATAGTTTCCATTATTCTATCTGCTCTCGTTTAGTCAGTGTTAAAGGGCATGGCATAAGGTATCCCCCCAAAAGAACTACAGCATGTGCAACTGAGACGACAGGTTTGGGAGCAAAGCCCTCACTAAGGCTTTTCCCTTATTGGGCTTAGTAGGACCCTATTTACGAATATTGTTCCAGAAGCTTTACATGGCCAACCTAGATAAGGGTTTCGGGGTGGGATGGCTGACAGCATGGTTGTTCCAGTGGGTGTAAGGTCACTGCCACACCGACTCCCCAGCCCGCGAAGGTTTGACCGGCCCATGAAAGGAGGGCCCTAAACTCTAAACCCTAAACCCTAAACCCTTAAACCCTAAACCCTAACCTCCCTAAACTCTAAACCCTAAACCTGAAAGGAGGGAGACGGCCTTAATTCAGTCTTGGCCATTTCGACTCGTCGGGCAAGCCCTGAACCCTCCTAAAGCTTACCTTAACCCTGAATAACCTACCTTTTTGGGGTTCCGTATTATGAGTTCCATATATAAGTCCCTAAAAAGGTAGGCTATTCCGGGTTAAGGTCCTAAGGTGCACCCCAAATCCACCTACTGACAAAGTGGCCGAACCCTAGACCTTTGTAACTCGAACCCGTCAATGGGGCCGCAAAACTTATTTACTCAATCCCCCGATCCTAGAAGCAATGGAGGTTTACGCCACCAGTGCGTCCAGCAGCCGCCGCTGCCTCGGAAGATCGCAAAGACTACTACGGTTGATGATATAAATCCTGCATTCCCTTATAAGGACCCTAAACTATGGCAATTATGGAATATTCCTTATTATGGGTAATGCAGAATTTGTATCGTCAACCGTAGTCCTTGGGCCGCCTCGATCTTGAAGGGTATTCTTTGTCATAGTTGGGTAACATTTTGCATTCTTATGGGTACTTAAACCCAGTAAGGAATAAAAATATACATTTTTATTCCTATCCCAACAATGAACTAGTAATGGAGTTTTGGGGGCTCGGGATTTGAAATCATTGCCTGGATTATTCCTTAGGGTTCCTTGTTAGTATAAGATGCCCTAAAATCCAAGTAAGGCTCTGGTCATTCAAGCGCGTACATTAACTCGGTTTGGGGTCTCTTCGTTGTGGGCGACATGTTTGACCGAAACATTCTGAGCGAGATTTTGAGCCGGCCGCTCACTTTTCTACTAGGTTCCCAGTAATTAGTATCCTTTTGCCCTGTTCATTTTGGGCTCTCGTTATGAAGCCGAATGCTGGGAAAAAGGGTACCGTCTCATTAAGGGGGCTACTGGAGCAGCTGGTCTAACTTCCGCGCGGTTTAGGGTTTAGGGCTCTGGACTTTGAAGTACCCAGGGAGAAACAGTATAGACTTCGATGTCGTATCGTAGAAGCCAGAAAGTTGGAACATGGCTTTAGGAGGATTCGCGCTAGGATCCCTTATACTTTGCCTTAAGGTCGTGAGGATAAGGATGTTCCAACTTTCCGGCTTGTACTAAAATGCTACGATGCCCAGTAGTACCCTTATTCCCTTTTTGTAGTCCTAGGTTCCTTATAAAGTTACCCAATACCAAAAAGAGAGGCCTTTTTATTCTTAGGTTACTGGGTATCCTAGAATGGTTTCTTTAAGGAACGTAGCAGGTCCAACAAAATGTTTTCAAGTATGGTACTCAAGAACCCACGGTTTAGGGTTTAGGGTTACGTATACCTGCAGCCGGAAATCTAGAAGCTAGTTACCTGTGGTCTGCTATCTGGTAGAACTCGTATAGAGCAGTAGTAATGGTTAGGTCCACAGTGCTATTCCTTACAGTTGGTCGTTTTCCAAATTGGGACCTCTTTTTTGGTTTCAAAATGGTACGGCACGGGTTCAGTGTTAGAGTTTAGGGTTTAGCACTTGAGCTAGAGGCACCATGTTGAAACAAGGATGGCTTCGTCGCTGCCCTACCTGCAACAAATTCCAGGCCTATTGATGAAAACCCCTTCACGTTGAAGAGCCCCAATGGCAGACAAAGCTTTGGGTTAAACGGTCGATTTGATGCGTCTTCCTGCTATGGCAACCTGAGCTAAGCTCATGAACATGACAAAAGACTCCAACACCCCTAGAAGCCTTGTAACTTCCCCCTGAGCACGCATGACCTGATGACTTGCAACACATAAAAACCATTCAGGACCCTTGCAGTGCACATTATCAAGACCTACAAAGCTTCAGGTGCTGTCGAAAGTTAAAGAGCCCAAATGGGAGTTTCCAAAATTAGGGTACCCCAATATAGCACCCGAAATAGTAGGATCCTGATTATAAGGACCCCAAAATAAGGTACCCCTAATTCTCGGAAACTCCCAGATGAGTTCCGACCCCAGACAAGTACCCAGAGACTCCAATACCCATTAATTCAGGAATATGCCTCAACTTATAGTAGGATCCCTAATATTATTTAAGGGATATTCCTTAATTAAGGGATATTGGCGTCTTTGGGTAAGGCCAATGCTGACTCCAATCGGCCTGATCCTTTGCGAGATCCGGAGCTTGGAAGGGCTCTGAGGGTTTAGGGTTTAGGGGGTTTAGGGTTTGCGGATTCTTGGGGAATTTGCCGAAGGTCTCCTTGCGATATATGTTTTTACTTTTTGTTCAAATAAAGTCCAAGAGAATATCAAGCATAGTATTATTACTATTATTACAGATGCACAATTCTTTATGAGACCAAGAAATATAGTACTCAAAATTCAGGCCCCATGGCAGGCCGCTCTCTATTATTATGGTTCTAAGGGGGGTATAGTTACAACCTCTAGCTCCAAACACTACAAAGCAATAGAAGGAAATGACCCCTTACTCAGTAGTCATAGGCCCAGGGGGTCCTAGGTGGTGGTACGGGGGATACTTTCCCAAATCCTAGAAGTAATTCCTAATTTAGAGACCCTACCCATAGGCTCCGTAGTAGTTCCTTTTTGGGATTATCTTATAGGATTCTAAATATGAACCCCAAAAAGGGAACTACTATGGAGCCGATGGGTACATTCTACTATACTAGGATCCCCAGTAGTACCCTTATTCCTTTTTTGTAGTCCTAGGTTCCTTATAAAGGTACCCAATACCAAAAAGAGAGGCCTTTTTATTCTTAGGTTACTGGGTGTCCTAGTATATATCGTTACTTTGGACCCTTTTGGAGGGATAGCCCAAAGCAACAGGTTTTCAAAGGGGAAAGGGGGGACCCTTAATGGGGACCCCTACCATATAATGGGTATATAATGGCTATATTAAGGGTATATACCTAGGGGTCCTTATTAAGGGTCCCTCCTTCTCCCCTTTGAGGTTTGCGAGTTCCCACTACGATCCTCCAGCTGGGTGGCTGCAGAGGGGGTTGGGGGTTCAAGGCAAGGATTTGTACCCAGAGACTCCAAAACCCCTTAATTAATAATATACCTTAAATCCTATTAGGAAGTAAGAATATACCTTGAATCCTATTAGGGATCCTTCTATAATTTAAGGAGTATTCCTTAGTTAAGGGGTTTTGGAGGCTCTGGGTAGCTCAGGCTTGGGTTAAGGATTCAGGCCCTTGGGCCTGGAAGGTCTAACATTTACAGGGAACTCCAGAAAGTTGGAATATGGTTTCAGGGTAGGATACCTCATAACTTACCATAAAGGGCTTAGGATAAGCATATTCCAACCTTCTGGCTTTTACTTTAAGGGTTTCGGTTTACGGTTCAGGGGTTTAGGGTTTGGGGTTTATGGTTTAGGGTGGCTATATCTGAGCTCTGGCAAACCCTACTAAGCCCTGGGCCCAACACCCGAAACCTCGGCCCTTCGGGATCCGGCTTTTGCGGCTCACTCGCCACTTGTGTTTCCGAGACTCCGAGCAACCTGACCCCTCAAACATACATTTAAAGGACCTGTAGAAGGAAACCACAGAAAAGGAACCCTGCAAGGTTGACGGACTAAATCATACAGGAACCCTAGAAATTGGCTGGTTCTGGGTTTGCGGACTTAAAGAAGGAACTCAGAACAAGGAGCCCTCAAGAGGAAGGTTCTTTGGTGGTTCAGGCAGGTGTAGGATTTGTGGTGCGGCTTGGAGACGCCTGAAGCCTACCAGCCTGTGACAATGATTATGCTTCACACCATTAACCCAGAGGCTCAAAAGCAGATGTTCATGTGCATAGGTGTTTGTGTATTATATATACGTATATATATATATATATATATATATATATGTTCATCCGTGTGTGATGGTGTTCATATACACAGAGACCGAGAGGGACAGAGAGAGCGAGAGAGAGAGAGAGATAGAGAAAGCTTTTTGGCGGAATGGTGTAACTTATTGCTGTAACCCCAAGCAGCTTTCAATTCAAGCGCATAGAGCTGTAAACTTCAGAACCCCAATCAGCCTCCGCTACTCCTTCTTGTGTAAGCCCTAAACCCTAACCCTGAGCCCTGTTGACCAACAAACACCAGGCCTTGCATGCCAATGCTGCAGCTCCCGCAGGCGCCTCCTTGTTTTCATGGGCTCATGGCGTTCAGTCTTTCGGGTGTTGGGTTCAGGGCTGTATGGCGGCTGTGTAGTTCTAGAGCTAGGACCTAGAGTAGGCCCTTATTCCCTTTTTCTAGGTTTCAGGTTCCCTGGTAAGCCCCTTTCAGCCAAAAAGGGCATCCTTTTTTTTCTGGGTTACTCTTGGGTCTAGAGAGGGTGTGCGAAGTTTGGTCATGCCACTGCACGAAGCAAGGAATCATGAGTCTCGACGCTTGTATGGACCATGGAGTCTTGTTCCCGTTCTGGGGTCTAGGTTTTCTGGTCATTGTGAGTGCCAGTTAGGGCAGTACCATTAAGTTCTGAGTTTACCTTTAAAGGGTTCCTTTCAGGGCTTCTTTAAGGGATCTTTAAGGGTACAACAAGGTCCAGGGGTTTAGGGTTTTGGGGTTTAGGGGTTCAGGGGTTTAGAGGTTGAGGGTGTGGGGCGTTTGAACTGAGAACTCTGAAAGCTTTGTAGTACCCTTAGTAGTACTCAACTGTTCTAGAATCCTGAAGAATCAACACCTACCTGAAGGCCTCAACCCGACCCGGAATACCCTAAACCCTAAACCCTAAACCCTAAACCCTACATCCTAACCCCCAACCCCCTAAGCCTACCCAGACCCCCGGATCCCCATATATAAGTCTTGAAAAAGGTAGGATCTTCAGGGCTTAGGTATAATTTAAAGTAAACCCTAAACCCCTAAACCCTAAACCCCAAACTCCCAAACCCCCAAGCCCCTAAACCCTAAATCGCTGAAGCCCGAAACCCCCTACTTGGAGGTTCATGGGTAGCTATAAGTGGGGTTCTCAGTCCCCTAATATGGGCAAGGCTATATCTTTACTTGGGCCCAAAAGTATGTAGAATAATAGCCTTTTATGGGTATTGGGCCATTATTTTACCTACTTTGGGGGGGTTTAGGTAGGTACCTTACTTATAACCCTACTTAAAACTCCCCATGAGCCTCCAAGTACAGCCTAAACCCTAAACCCTAAACCCCACTAAAAACTCAAACCCTATATCCTTATGTGGCATGGACCTTTAGGGTCTATTTGGCAATCCTGCTGGGCTTTGTATTTAAACTGCAACAACACCACGGCGACAAGGACGACGACGACTCGGTTTAGCACGACGACGACTGGGTTCAACACGGCGACGACAAGGTCTGGCACGACGGTTGCATCGGGAGGCCGAAGCGTGTACAGTGCAAAGGTCTCGACAGGAGTTTATAAGGGTCTAGGGTCTTAGCTCCTAACTATGGTTTACCGGGGTCAGTATACTATGGAAGATCTAAGGTTTGGAGTTTATGAGGATTTAGATGGTTTTACGCTCTCACAAGTTCTCCGTGCTGGTTTTAGGGTCTATCACAGTCTATCACAATGTCCTCCCGTCCCTCTCGCGCCGGGAACCATCAAGAATCTGTCTTGTGTATTTCTCGTCCTGTGTCTTTCTCTCATTCCCGTTCCTCTTCCTGCCTATCCACTCTGCCGTTTGTCAAGAAGACACAGAAATTGAAGTCATGACAAAGGAATCGGCATGAAGATGGACGAAGTGAACTCTTCATTCTCTCGTCTCTCCCTTCTCTCCTTCCTTTGATTGATCCTTTTTCTGTTTCTTTTCTTGTCGCCTTCTGCTGTCAATGATAGGGGTAACACGAGGGAGGGGCAAAGGGACGACGTCAGTTCCTCTCGACGTGGTTCGCTTTTTTCATTTCCTCTCGCGTTGTCTCTCTTCCGCCTCTCTCTCTCTCTCTCTCTCTTTTTCTCGCTCTGTCTTCCTCTCTGCCGTGTCTCGCTCTCTCATCTCTTCTGTCCCCTCTTTCCTTGCTCCCTTGCTGGAAGGAATAGAAAACAGAAGCGAAGACATAAGATGGAGGAAGATGGTTGGGAGAAGGAAGGTGGATTCCTCCCTCACTCGGCTCTTTGACTTTCTTTGCCCTTGCCTTCTTTTCTCTGCTCCTATCCTTCTTCACAATTAGAAGGAGAAGCGACAAGAACGGAGAGCTCAGGGAGAGCAAGTGACACTGTTCCTCATAATCTCCTCCTTCATCGTGTTCATTGCGTTGTCCATCTCCCCCTCTCTCTCTCTCTCTCGCTCTCTCTCTCTCTCCCTCCATCCTTTCCTCTCTACTTCTGCACATTTACTTTTCCACTTCTCTCGCCTACTACATTATGCTTGATTTGATACTTATCTTCAACTTTCTCTCACTCTCTTTGTCCCATCGCTTGCCCTGTTCCTTCTCCTCCTCCCTTCCCTGCCTCCCGTCCTTCTCCCCTTATCACTCAGAAGGAAGAAGGAAGACTCACAAGGAGAAAGACAAGGGAGTAAGAAAACAGACAAAAGAAACGGAGAGAGAGCCATAAGGGACGAAATACAGAAACAAAGAGAGAAAATATGGGGGAAAGATAATCAAAAAGAGAGACAGAAAGAGGAGGCGATGCATAAAGCAGCCGACAGTGCCTTGACCTCCACGTCTATTCATTCTTTGCTCTTGTCCTATCACACTGTCTCATTGGTGATACACCAGGAAGAGCTTGTGGAGGGAGACGAGGAAGAAGTGTTCTCCTCTTCACTCACCTTGTGCCCTTCCTCTCCCACCGCTCGCCCGCTCTCCTTTCTTTGATTTTCTTGTCTGTTGGAAAAGTGGGAACCAGGAAGGAAAGTGGACAAGGGAAAGGACGAGATTGAGAAATGACAGAAAGAAGAGAGATACAGAGAGAGCGAGGGAGAGCTTCAAGCCCAGCAGAGGAAGAAGAGAGAGGAAGATAAGAGAAGGGGCAAGGGGTGGCCAGAAAAAGCGTAAGCCAAAGCTACGTATTGAAAGGGCGGAAGCCCCATTCTCCTCTTCTTCCTCTTTGCTCTCTTGTTTTTCTCTTGGCGCAGGGCATGCATGGAGCTAGGAAAGGGAAGGGGTCAAAGCGGATGAGAGCTCACCTCCTCCTCTCATTCTCCTGATGCTTACTCATGTCAGAAGGGTCTGGAAAGGAGTGAAGGCTAGGGCATGGACTGAAGCGAGGCAATAGGTGAAAGTGGATAAGAGAAAGTCGGGGGAAGTCGAGTGCGAAAGAAAGAGAAACGAGGAAGACTAGGAAGAAGGACACAGAAGAGGAAGCGAGAGAGTACCAGTGTTGCCGTATCTCAAAGGACTCCGGGCCTCGCGAGGGCTTTGAGGAGGCTTGTAGGCGCCTTCAGGCACTTCCACAACTTTCTGGAGGCCACCAACTTCCTCCCTAAGGGAGCCTCCCGAAGACATGAACACCAAACCGAGTATAAAGAAAGCAGGGGGATGTAGAGAAGCAGAGTGTGGTAAGAAGGAGCAAGGAGAATCAGTTCGCGTCTCCTCATCGTTTCCTCTTTGAATGACCAGAGGAAAGAAAAGGATAAGAAGGAGGAAAGGATCTGCGAAGACATAAGGAAAGAAGAGCAGACAACAGAAAGGAAGCGGTGAGATGCGGGAAGACGGTTCGGAGAAGAAAGGAGAATTCCTCCTTCGCTCGCCTCTCTTACTTCCTTGCCCTTCGCCTTCTTCCTCTTCTCTTACCCTATTCATCTTCATGAGGAAGGAGAAATGAAAGGAACGGAGAGTTCAGGGCATGCAAAGGGCACTCTTTCTCATCACCTCATCCATCCTCCTTTTCATTGTTCTCTCCAGATCCCTCTTTCTCTCTCCCTCCCTTCCCGTCTACTTCTACACATTCCCTTTTCCGCTTCTCTCCGCCTATTATGTTCGCTTGGAAAGAATCGCTTGCCCTATTCCTTCTCCTCCTGGCTTTCCTGCCTCCCGTCCTTCTCCCTCTATCACTCAGAAGGAAGAAGGACGTTTCACAAGAAAGAAGCGTAAGCCAAAGCTACGTAATGAAAGGGCGGAAGCCCCTGTCTCCTCTGTTCTTCCTCTTTTCTCTCTTATTTTTCTCTTAGCAAGGGGCACGCATGGAGCTAGGAAAGGGAAGGGGTCAAAGCGGATGAGAGAAAGTAGCGGAGAGAGCTGTTCTTCGTCCCTCTCACCTCCTCCTCTCATTCTCCTGATGCTTGCTAATGTCAGAAGGGGTTGGAAAGGAGTGAAGGCTAGGGCATGGACTGAAGCGAGGCAATAGGTGAAAGTGGATAAGGGAAAGTCATAGACAGAGAAGGTCAAAGCGGATGAGAGAAAGTAACGGAGAGAGCTGTTCTTCGTCCCTCTCACCTCCTCCTCTCATTCTCCTGATGCTTACTCATGTCAGAAGGGTCTGGAAAGGAGTGAAGGCTAGGGCATGGACTGAAGCGAGGCAATAGGTGAAAGTGGATAAGAGAAAGTCGGGGGAAGTCGAGATTCATCTTCATAAGGAAGGAGAAATGAAAGGAACGGAGAGTTCAGGGCATGCAAAGGGCACTCTTTCTCATCACCTCATCCATCCTCCTTTTCATTGTTCTCTCCAGATCCCTCTTTCTCTCTCCCTCCCTTCCCGTCTACTTCTGCACATTCCCTTTTCCGCTTCTCTCCGCCTATTATGTTCGCTTTGATAAAATCGCTTGCCCTATTCCTTCTCCTCCTGGCTTTCCTGCCTCCCGTCCTTCTCCCTCTATCACTCAGAAGGAAGAAGGACGATTCACAAGAAAGAAGCGTAAGCCAAAGCTACGTAATGAAAGGGCGGAAGCCCCTGTCTCCTCTGTTCTTCCTCTTTTCTCTCTTATTTTTCTCTTAGCAAAGGGCACGCATGGAGCTAGGAAAGGGAAGGGGTCAAAGCGGATGAGAGAAAGTAGCGGAGAGAGCTGTTCTTCGTCCCTCTCACCTCCTCCTCTCATTCTCCTGATGCTTGCTCATGTCAGAAGGGGTTGGAAAGGAGTGAAGGCTAGGGCATGGACTGAAGCGAGGCAATAGGTGAAAGTGGATAAGGGAAAGTCATAGACAGAGAGGGTCAAAGCGGATGAGAGAAAGTAACGGAGAGAGCTGTTCTTCGTCCCTCTCACCTCCTCCTCTCATTCTCCTGATGCTTACTCATGTCAGAAGGGTCTGGAAAGGAGTGAAGGCTAGGGCATGGACTGAAGCGAGGCAATAGGTGAAAGTGGATAAGAGAAAGTCGGGGGAAGTCGAGTGCGAAAGAAAGCGAAACGAGGAAGACTAGGAAGAAGGACACAGAAGAGGAAGCGAGAGAGTACCAGTGTTGCCGTATCTCAAAGGACTCCGGGCCTCGCGAGGGCTTCGAGGAGGCTTGTAGGCGCCTTCAACTTTCTGGAGGCCACCAACTTCCTCCCTAAGGGAGCCTCCCGAGGACATGAACACCAAACCGAATATAAAGAAAGCAGGGGGATGTAGAGAAGCAGAGTGTGGTAAGAAGGAGCAAGGAGAATCAGTTCGCGTCTCCTCATCGTTTCCTTTTTGAATGACCAGAGGAAAGAAAAGGATAAGGAGGAAGGGATCTGCGAAGACATAAGGAAAGAAGAGCAGACAACAGAAAGGAAGCGGTAAGATGCGGGAAGACGGTTCGGAGAAGAAAGGAGAATTCCTCCTTCGCTCGCCTCTCTTACTTCCTTGCCCTTCGCCTTCTTCCTCTTCTCTTACCCTATTCATCTTCATAAGGAAGGAGAAATGAAAGGAACGGAGAGTTCAGGGCATGCAAAGGGCACTCTTCTCATCACCTCACCATCCTCCTTTTCATTGTTCTCTCCAGATCCCTCTTTCTCCCTTCCTCCCTTCCCGTCTACTTCTGCACATTCCCTTTTCCGCTTCTCTCCGCCTATTATGTTCGCTTGGAAAGAATCGCTTGCCCCCTATTCCTTCTCCTCCTGCCTTTCCTGCCTCCCGTCCTTCTCCCTCTATCACTCAGAAGGAAGAAGGACAATTCACAAGGAAGACAAGGGAGTAAGAGAAAGACAACAGAAGCGGAGAGACAATCCGAGAAGGGCAGAAGAAGAACGAGAGCCATAAGGAAACAAACACAGAAACAAAGAGAGAAAGTAAGAGAGAAAGACCAGCAAAAACAGAGGCAGAGAGTGAGAGAAAGGAGGGGAGGGGAAGCGATGCAGAAAGCAGTCGAAAGTGCCTTGCTTGTCCTATCTCACCGTCTCATTGGTAAAAAACCAGGAAGAGGTTGTGGAGGAAGACAAGGAAGAAGTGTTCTCGTCTTCACTCACCTTGTGCCCTTCCTCTCCCACCGCTCGTCCGCTCGACAGAAAGAAGAGAGTTGCGGAGAGGGCGAGAGAGAGCTTCAAGCCCAGCAGAGGAAGAAGAGAGAGGAAGATACGAGAAGTGTGGAGGAAGTGGCCAAAAGAAATGCTACGTAATGAAAGAGGGGAAACCAGTTTCTCCTCTGCTCTTCCTCTTTTCTCTCTTATTCTTCTCTTCTCGCAGGGCATGCATGGAGCCAGGAAAGGGAAGGGGTCAAAGCAGATGAGAAAGTAATGGAGAGAGCTGTTCTTCGTCCCTCTGACCTCCTCCTCTCATTTTACTCATATCAGAAGGGTCTGGAAAGGAGTGAAAGGTAGGGCATGGACTGAAGCGGGGGAATAGGTGAAAGTGGATAAGAAACAATGTTAGACAGCAGCTCGCAGCTTGCCTGCGGCCTGGCCTGCTGAGCCTGGTGGGCTCTCGAGGGTGGGCAGGGGCCTGCTGAGATCCACGGCCAGCACGCCCGGCTTGCTTTGAGGCAGGACCAGCTGGGGAGCCTGGCCGGGCTGAGTGGGTTGGGTGAGTGAGTGGGGAGAGGGTGGAGAGGAACAGGGAGAAGAGGGTGGGTGGAGAGAGGAGGTAGAGGGAGCGCAAGGAACAGGGATTTGTACAAGGATCTATAGATTTCTATAAGGATGAAATAAAGACTGTGTATGAGGGCTCCATATAATCGATCTTTCAAGATTTTTTATAAAGGACTCCATTTGTGGAACATAAGCGGTTCCTACAGTTCTGTATCTCGAGGATCTGTAAGGTTTATATATCTATGAAGCTTTCTATATGGGCTCTAGACCCCATAAGACAAATTAAAAAGTGATGAAGGTGATAAGAAGATGATAAGAAGATGAGTGGATGGGAGAAAAAGTGATGGGAGGTGAGGAGACATGAGATGGGAAGGGAAGGAATGAGTTAGGAGTGGGGGAGGTAGGAGGCAAGTGAGAGGGACAGGGTGGATCATTTACAAACGCCTTTAGGGGGACGCTCCTTGCGATGTGTGATTTTTGGATCTGAGTTCTTACAAAGCCTGAGAGGGGCACACCCCGTGCGATCTGTGATTTTTGGATCTGAGTTCTTACAAAATATTAGGGCGACACCCCTTGCGATTTGTGATTTTTGAACTTACTTGTCATGAAAACCTTTAGGGGACACCCCTTAAGATCTGTGGTTTTGGGATTTGAATCTTCACAAAACCTTAAGGGGGACACCCCTTGCGATTTGTGCTTTTTGCACTTACTTGTCATGAAAACCTTTAGGGGGACACCCCTTAAGATCTGTGGTTTTGGGATCTGAGTTTTCACAAAACCTTAGGGGGATATTTAAGAAGGAGAGAAGGGAGGGTGGGGGAGGGTGGAGATTCCAGGAGAGAGAAAGGGGAAGAGGAGAGGTAGAGGGAGTGGAGGTGGGGGAGAGTGAGGAAGGTGAGGGGAGGGGGTAGTGGGAGGGATAGGGAGAGGGAGGGAGGGGTATGGGAGGAGGACGAGGGATGAGGAGGAAGAAGATAGTGAAGATGATGAGGTGGATGATAAAGAGGGAGGGGTGGAGTGAGGTGTGTGGTGGGATGGGACGGGGTGGGTGGGCACGGCTGCCTGCTTCCGCACGCCCAGCCTTCCCTGCCCGAGCCGCGACCGAGCAGAAAGCATGTAAATATCGCGCTATAACAAGGGCTAGGGATTTCCCACATCTGCTGGCAAAATCTGGCGGAAGTGACCTGTGGTCCAGCAAAACACCTGTAAAAACCGCATGAAAACAAGGGCTAGGGACTGGCGGATGTGACCTGTGGTCCAGCAAAACACCTGTAAATACCGCGCTAAAACAGGGGCGAGGGATTTCACACATCTGCTGGCAAAATCTGGCGGAAGTGACCTGTGGTCCAGCAAAACACCTGTAAGTACCGCATGAAAACAAGGGCTAGGGATTTCACACATCTGCTGGCAAAATCTGGCGGAAGTGACCTGTGGTCCTGTAAATACCGAGTTAAAACAAGGGCCAGGGATTTCACACATCTACTGGCAAAGTCTGGCGGAAGTGACCTGTGGTCCAGCAAAACACCTGTAAATACCGCGTAAAAACAAGGGCTCGGGATTTCACACATCTGCTGGCAAAATCTGGCGGAAGTGACCTGTGCTCGAACAAAACACATGTAAATACCGCGTGAAAGCAAGGACTAGGGATTTCACACATCTGCTGGCAAAATCTGGCGGAGGCACACTGTTGTCCCTGTAAATAACCGAGTTAAAACAGGCCAGGATTTCACACATCTGCCGACCAAAATCTGGCTGAAGTGACTGTGGTCCAGCAAAACCTGTAAATACCGCTGAAAACGAGGTCTAGGATTTTCACACATCTGCCGCAAAATCATGGCGGAAAGTGACCTGTGTCCACAAAACACCTGTAAATACCGCTGAAATAAATGGCTGGGAGTTCACACAGTCTGCTGCCAAAGTCTGGCGGAAAGTGCCTGTGTCCAGCCAAAACACCCTGTAGTGGTACCGCATGAAAACAATGCTAGGGCTTTCACACATCTGCTTGGCAAATCTGGCGGAGTGACCGTGTTCCAGCAAAAACGCCTGTAATAATACCGCTAATGAACAAGATCCAGGGCGTAGGGCATTTTCACGCTCTTGCTGTCCAAATCTGGGCGGAAGGACCTGTGTTCCAGCAAACACCTGTAACTCAGATCCGAAAACCATGGATCGCAAGGGGTGTCACCCTAAGGGTTTGTGTAATAAATATGTTTCAAAAACACGAATCGCAAGGGGTGTCCCCCTAACTAAGGTTTTGTAAGAACTCCATTACTAGCCTAAAGGTTTTTTCAACCAATAGGTTCCAAAATCAAATCGCAAGGGGTGTCGCCGGGGGCTGGGGCCCTCCCTCGGGCTTGGGCTGGGGTTGGGCAGGGCTGCAAAGCTTGGTTTTGCCCCATAAACGCCCCTCGCTCGGGGCTGGGTGAGGCTGCCTAGGGGCTGGGGCTGAGGCTGGGGGGGTGGGCGAAAAGGCAGCTGGGCTGGAGGCTGGGGGCAGGCGCAGGCCCTGGCGGGGTGGCTGGGGGCTGGGGGATGGGGCTAGGACTGGGTGGGGCTGGGGGGCTCGGGGTTGGGGGCTGGGGCTGGGGTCGGAGGCTGGGGGCTGGGGCTGGGGTCGGAGGCTGGGGGGCTGGGGCTGGGGCTGGAGCTGAAGATTTAAATTTTTAAAATTCTTTAAATTCTTTAAAATCTTTAAATTTTTAATTCCGGACGATTTCAAAATTTAAAGAATTTAAAGGATTTACACCCTTTAAATTTTTTAAATTCTTTAAATTTTTAATTCCGGACGATTTCAGAATTTAAAAGATTTACCCCCTTTAAATTTTTTAAATTCATTAAATTTTTAATTCCGGACGATTTCAGAATTTAAAGGATTTACTCCCTTTAAATTTTTCAAATTCTTTAAATTTTTAATTCCGGACGATTTCAAAATTTAAAGAATTTAAAGAATTTAAAAAATTTAATTCCGTGGGCTGGGGTCGGAGGCTGGGGGGCTGGGGCTGGAGCTGGAGCTGGACATTTAAATTTTTAGAATTCTTTAAATTCTTTAAATTCTTTAAATTTTTAATTCCGGACGATTTCAAAATTTAAAGAATTTAAAGGATTTACCCCCTTTAAATTTTTTAAATTCTTTAAATTTTTAATTCCGGACGATTTCAAAATTTAAAGAATTTAAAGAATTTAAAAAAATTATTTCCGTGGG